>LPNX010300678.1:256725-324525 GCA_001517045.1 Pseudotsuga menziesii
ATCTAAAAACTAATGTAGCAAATGTATCAGTACTAAAAATTAACATAACAATATTATGTAGTGATTATTTCATATTAATATTATTTAAACAATACTATTAGATTTATATTAAATTTCAATTTATCAAATTTATAAATGCAATATTTTTAATCTTTAATTTCATTTCATGATATATGTGAAGAAATTTCAGCCTTTTGAAATTTAAAATAAATAATCTTGTATTTAAAATATAAATATATCTTGATATTTAAATAATTATGTTTTAATGGAAATTTAAATTTTGGAAAAAAATTCATATTTCATTTTTCATATTGAAAAAATTATACATTCTTAAGGTGCTTATAACACTAACTTAGAGCATCACTCAAAGAGATTCCATCTTCAAATTATTTCCTTCATATTTTTCATTTTTTCAAAATGTCAATTTTTTTTGCAAATACCACTAATCAGAGCATCGTTCAAAATGTTTTCAATCTTCAAATAATTTCCTTTACATTTTAAAATTATCAAACTATTATTATTTTCGTAAAAATACAGCCATAATTTTTACAACAAACTTCAAAATTTTAGATCTGAGTAGTCCAACCTTCCATTTTTCTCATGAACTCTTCCATTATGATTTGTAGAAAAATGTATGGTTCCTAGGGAAAATAGTTCTTCCTTTCTTTGATAAGACGTCAACTTTATAATTTTGCTCCTTGAAAATATGCACAATGTGAAATGTATTAAAAGCCCCATCCAACTTCTCTTAACATTTCTCTATGCCTTGAAGATTATTATTGTAAAGAATATTTCTTCCATTCATAAAATCCACCCTGATCTCAAAGTCACCATGCATTAGGATATTTGTAATATTTTCCTCTAATGCAAGCTTCAAGATCTCTCTCAAAGCTGGACCTTTTGCTATGTTATTTGAACCGGGTCCACTATTTGCCAAAAAAATGATGAATCTATTCTCTAAACAATAATATAATCATCCAACCGGAAACGCCTCCTCAAAAGTGTAACAAATAAAAATTAAATAATTATCATTAATAAATAAAATCAAGTAAATATTAATTCATTAGATTAATTAAGGGACATATCTCTTAGTGAATAGTCACTATGTTAGGCCTATATATACAAGCTACTTTATCATTGTAAATCCATCATTCATATTTTACTCTTATATAACTATTCAACATGGAACTAGTTTATATTGGTATATTCAATTGAGATAGATTTCGAGGATAAATCATATATGGTATACTAGAATGGTATTAGAGCCCCCTCTTGGGCTTGGTACTGGGCCTTTGGTCGTTATTTAGGGTTTGTCTAATTTTTATTTTAGCAATCCATTCGAATTAATTAATTATTCCATACAAATCAGAAGTGGGAAAAGAAAAAAAAAATAAAAGAAAAAGTTAAAAAAGAAAAAGAAGAAAGAAAACATTAGAACAGAAAATGACAAAAATAAAAATAAAAATACACGTGGTTTTTTCCAAAGCGTGGTATATAAGGTAACTCTTTAATAAAATCAAATTGAGAAAGTTTGAAAGGTTTAATAACTATATATAGATAGATATTATTGGGTTATTGGTACATATTCTTTATCAACTTTTATTATTTGGTTTACAAAGTTCGGTGTATTCCATATTGGTATAATATAATTATTAATTTTAATAATAGTAATAATAATTATTAGACAAAAAAAAGGGTATTGATAAAAATTTGAAAAAAACCAAGAATATGGATATTAATGTTGAAAATAAGGAAAAGTTTCCTATCACCTCAAAAACAATGTTTCAATACTATTTAGAATGAATCGGACACTTGGAGAAAAGGATATCACTATTTCTATTGGACCTATTGAAAGTAATAATTATATTAGTACTGAATTTGCTAACCATTTAGTGATTCCCGACTCAAATATAGGTGAAGGGATAGACTTTTCGGATAATAAATAATTTGAAATAAGTGGCTTAGATTTGAATGTTGGAGATTCTATGGTCACATGGAAATTCATTGTTATCTCCTTTTGTAGCTTTTATGGTGACATAATTTTGGGTTCACCTAGGATAAGAAAATTGGGGTCTTTCATCTTAAATGCTGAAAAGAATATTCTAATATTTTCCTATAGAAAGAATAAAATCGCATTGCAGGACATTACAATGAAGACATATTTAGAAGCTCCAACATCTGAAGAATTCAAGGATATATCAAAGATGATTTCACATGACAATCATAAGTTAGAACAAAAGAACCAAAAATAAGTTGAAAAGGTTGCTTCCAGTAAAGATGAAGAAATTATACATTTGAAAAATCATAGTTAAGAATTGATCACACAGATCAAGAAATTAAAAAAAGAAAAAAAAATGCAAGAATAAGTGCAAAATAAATTCCATGAAAAAGAAGTAGATCTCCAAAAACAATTTGATAAGAATGCATCGGAAAAAGATAAAGAAAATTCTCATTTAAAAAAATTGAACAAATAAAAAAATTAAAAGATGAGTAGCTAGAAAAATCCTCAGAGTTTCTATCAAGCAGTAAATCACATAAAGAACAAACAATTGAATTTTCTGCAAGGGTTTCACAAATTACTCGAATGCCTTATCATCACCAAATTTATATATATATTTTATGACCAACATCATAGTCAAGAGGAAAATAAAAAGTGTTAATAGTTGTAATGTCCCTTGGGGATATCAATGGGTTTGAGGGACATATCATTATCTCTCTAAGGATAATTAGCTAATTTTAGCAAAATGGATTAGCTAAACAAATATTAAAAATCAATTTTCAATACTTAATCATGACAAAGTCCCTCAAGTAGAAATAAATTAAAATAAATTATATAATTATTCCAACGTCTGATCCAAGGGATGGGAAGGATTACTAACACCTTGTATTAAAAGAAAATATCCATTTCAATCCAATTTAGACATAAATTCCACCTCTAAAGTCCATTTACTCTGAATCATGATTAACTAGTAATTACTGTTCCAATTGAGATACTTAACAACACTTATTGCACACCTGATGGTGCTTATTATAATTTCATTTGTTTATCACTTAAATATTGTTTATCAATTCAAATGGATGATTAACACCTAGTAAAATGTAAATCGATCCTACTTACAATTTTCCAATTAGTTAATCATAGTAATTATGAAAATGATTCCACAAGAACTAGTGAAGTAGTCGTCCAATACTAACAACTAATCTTGCACAAATTCGACATGCAACCATGCTAATGAACCAAAAAGTGAACCTACAGCCATTATACACATATTTAAGCATGCATCTACAAAGAAATAAAGTACTTTTGCAGATCTTATTCGAGTACATAAACGAAGGATATTTCAAGTTCAATAAGTACATCTAGTTAATAAACATTGCCAGGAATTCAATCAAACCAATCGTACCCACAAGGGCATCGCTAACGGAACAATATTATAACACGTTCATTCATATTGGGGGTTAAGAAATAAAAATTAAAAAACAATATATTGATCCTATAATAAGGGTATAAGGGCTTATATTATTTATTATATAAATACCCCAATACGTTAGGGGATTTTTTATTGCAAGTCCTTACCATATGCAAATGGTTTTTGGGAAGGGAGTGGTTTTTTGTGGGCATGCACTAGTCCTACTATGGATGTAGGGTTTAAGGGAATACTTGAATTGATCATGCCTTACCGGCCCCTGAAACTTCAACATTTTTTAAAGGGATATAGGACTCTGTCCTTCCCCTTCGATCCGGTTCTAGAAAATGGTCAGGGTAGCGAGGATAATCCCATGGTAACAAAGATGGAGATACAGTTATAGTGGGATAAATTATTTATATTCTATGTTTCTTCTTCTGTGATGGCCACTGGGAGAGAGAAGGGCATTGATATTTTGAATGGAGAGGCATTGAGAAATCTTCGAGAGGCTTGGGGGGATGAAAACAATATTTACACCTACAAACTTCAGGTGTACATGGTTGTAGAAAATCTGCCCCTTTGAATCTATTTTGGAGTGTCGGTTGTATTTTCCCTTCTCGAGTGACTTGGATTTCAGTATTAGGGTTTTCTTTATTTGACCTGTGTTGATAATATGTGTTCTGGTAGTTTCCATTTAGTTGATGTTGTTTGGGGGCGTTTACTGATTAATCCTTTGTTCTTTACATATGTCAAAGGTTTGTTTCATATCAATACCTTACATATCTCATAGTTTTGTTTCATATCAATACCTTATTTTGTTTTGTTTTTATATCAATACCTTCTTCTTTTTAACCTGCTTGTTCTATTATTCATTTTAATTAAGGGCTAAACAGACTTGAACCTTGATGGGTGTAGAAACATTGTTCCGCCTAAATAATCCACTTACCTCTTTGGGGCATATAGAGGTATATCAATATCCTATTTTTATACCTTTGGGGCACATATAGGTATATCGATATCCTATTTTGATGCTCTCTAGATGCTTCTTATTAATTTCCCATTTACTATTAATTTATCCAAGAGGTATGCATGCTACAACTACAAACTCAAGACATCATGAGCATGGTTGGAGCCCTCATGGGTAGTATTCTCCTCACACTTCATTACAGTATTCATCCCCAATCCTTTGCAATTATTCCCCTCAAAATCAAAGCCCGGGTAGTTCAAACTATAAGCCTCCAGAAAGAAGGCATGCATGGTTTGAGGCTTACGCTACACTTGATAAGACACAGATAAAAGAGAGGTATGAAGGTAGCCATCACTATAGAAAATGATTTGAAGTTTTTGTGATTTTTGGTTTTAGGTGTTGGCATAAACCCAACAAGCAAAAACTAGTTGAAGGGGGTTCCCACTCTATCGATGCTCAACTCACCACGATATCCCTGAGCACTAGCCCAGACAGGTTTTACCCTGCCCGACAACACTCGCGAAGCGGATGAAATCTCACTTGATATGTTCAAGGGAGATTTGTTGGAACCAAGTTTCCGTAGAATAGAATAGGACTATGGGTATCAACAATTCGTCAACTAATAGATATGACCAGTTACTTAATCATTAACATGACCATTTATCATTGTTCTTAATAGATCACATTATTCATCCATAACATAAATAATCATACTATTGCACAAACATATCTATACAGATAACATCATTTAAAAGCAGGAAACATCGCATCATAGATCCATGTCACACATTCAATTCACATTCACCATTAGATTGCAGAAAAAGTAAGACATAAAAAGATAAAAGAAAAAAAATTAAGATCAACTCCCATCTTATAATTTCTTCTGCGCAACAATCCACATATTCAAAACAGGAAACAATTCAACAAGAACTAGCAATTTCTTCCTTGAGTCTCTGATTACCTACGACATCAAGCTCTCAGTTCTGTCTAGTGTGTCTCAATATTTTCAATTCTACTTCTATTTATAGGATTGCACATTTACATTCAATTTCCACTTAGATGATTTCCAAACTAACTTCTAACCACTTCTACAAAATAATGACCAATATCCACAAAATATGGTCCAAAGTACAAAAAGTGACATAAAATATTCTATCTTCCACCTTGCGCTCCATCTTTCACTTGCATGGTGTCTCTTGAGCTTACGCAACATCTGAGATGTTGCACAACTGACTTGTCCCAAAACCCCTACCAATAGGCCCCCAACATAATCTTGTGCCTCGCCCTCAAGCCATGCTTAACTGGACATGGTACACTCAGTTATCTTGGCTTTGAAATTTGCAAACTACTCAGTGACCGCTTTGACCCACTCCTTGACCCGTTTAGTAATCTCTTGGCTCACCTTTAGATCATGGTTAATAGGGTGCTAAACTATATTTGCAGCAATGTTTTTCTTGCCTTGTGTAGCTTGGACTGCAGAGACCTCGTTCACTGATAGTTGCGCTCCAATCTTCTGGAACTCATCTAATTGTGCACTGCGTCATTGCTGCCTTTTTCTTGCACTTGCGACTCATTGCTGCAACACCTTTAATTTAGGTACCTTGGTGATCTGCATCATAAATGGCATTTATTTGAGAGACATCTTCAAGGTCACAAATTTATTCATCTTCTTCTTGCAACTGTGCAATCAGTTTTTCTAGTTGTTTGTCCTACACTATGCTACCACGAAATTGCATAGTGGCATCTATGAATTTCTTGATGTCCTGCTCTAACTCATCGGGTTGTGTGGCCTACTCTTCTATCTCGCCCTTCCTTGCGGCTATCTATTCTGTAGGTGTGGAGGGGTGTATCAATACGTCCAAAATGTTGGTTTTTCTCTGTAGCTGTGCAATAATGACTCCAAGTTTCTTTTCTCTAGATACCACATCCAGCTCTGTGGTTCTCTCCAAGATATGCTAGTAGGATTTTGCTACTCCCCCTTATAATTCAACTTGGCTATCAAAAATATGCACCTTCTCAACAACGAGGTGATCAGTTTCCTTCTTCAACTGAGTGATATCCTCTACAGTTTTTGTCTTCAATTCTTCCTGCGCTTTCTTCAGCACTTCTATCTCCTGTGCTTTGTCTTCCATCAACTTCTCTTGGGCTCAGCACAACTCATCTACCTCTTTTTTCATCACTTATTCTTTCTCCTATGACCGTAAGTACTAGTCGCTGATATTCTTCTGCCTGTCATCCAACTCCTAGTTGGCACCCTGCTACATGTATACCAAAGTATCTAGACATCATGTACTTGATATCCACTGAAACATTTTGTAGCTGCTATAGGGATGTATTCAAGTCCTCCCATTCGACATCAATCACAGTCGGGGGAATTTGAACATTCCTAGCGCATGGCTTAGTGCATATTGATGCATACTCCTGCGTAGTTGCACTCTCTGGTTCATGTTTCAAAATCACATTATAAATAGAATCCAACTTAGCTCTTACCTTGATGAACCCTTCCTATGCTGATTTCTTCATTTCTTTTGGAGTGGCATCATTCGCATCATTAACAACCTTAAGAAGCCGGTGCAGTTGTGCTTCCATTGCTTATACGGTGTTACTACTCGTAGCCCGATCCATGCACTTATTTCCTCTTATTTCCAGGAGTATGCATTGTGTTTTTGTGTCCGTAGGTGTCTATGTCGATGATTCATCATTAGAGTGTTGGTCATATTTGCACACATGATCCTTAGGTGCATCCACTGGGGTTTCTTTCAAAATTTATACTATACTGACTAGTTCTCACCACTCTACAGGCCAACTATTGATCATTGCCTCTAGATCGGCATCAGTCACCTTATACCTCATTGTTGTCCATTTCTTAGCAGGGTCCCACCATGCTTGAATGTAAACAATATGGGGTCCAATTGGAAAATGTGCAATCCTCTGATACTTTGTTGTGGCTTACTCTGTCAGTATTGGAACTTTCACTATTGCTGCCTGCAATGCTTCTTAGTAGATCCAAAATTAGATCAAACATTCTACCAGTCGCTCTACTTCTTTAACCCACCATAAGTTCTGGTATCTCACACCTTTACATACCTCTATTGCTTTGATGTCCATCCCTTGGTATTCATTTGGTTCCATCTATGCTACCAGTGCAATCAAAATCAGGGAGCCAACTGTATGTGAATGTTCGTTCACCTGTCTACGCGGCCACTACATCTTCCACTAACTGGTTCATCAGCAAAAGGTACCAATTCATTTGTGTGCCTTGTGCACATAACTCAACACATGCGACCACCCAAGAATTACATTGAACTGGGTAGCTCTTCCTTACTACTTTACTAGCCAGAATCCTGGCGCCAATACTTATCACGCGGTCATTGATGCTATCAATGCGGTAGGCCCTCCTGCCACGCTCTAGAGCATAGCACTTCTTCAGAATCATTTCCAACTTCCCTTCATTACCTTTTCCATGGATATACTGTGAGGGGTCTTGCCCATCCTTGGGTAGCCCTGTTATTGCTGAAATTAACTCCATCGTGACTTCAACTGACTCATCTAACCATAAGTACCCACCATGTAAACATGCCAAAAGTTGTTTCACACATGCATTCACCTCAATTGGTCGCCCAAAGTGCGACATATTGATCAACTCGATAAATACAGCTTTGTCCAGTATTCTTGCCTAGTCCTGTGGAATGCACTCTATCAAGGCACCTTCTACTAATACCACTGGTACATACAACTACTTTGTGACATCCTCGAGTGCAAGTAGGACGTGGTATTCATACTTCATCTGCATCAGTGCAGGAAGAATATCATAAGTGCATACAATCTCGTGTGGTATCGCCGGCATCCGGATATGCTATCTTTGATTCTTTATGGGCTTCTTGGCCTGAGCACCACACTGACTAGGGGGGATGTATCCAGAGATGTCCTTGACAGACACCCCAGTTTTAATAGTAGATTCCATCACTCCATGGATCAACAGGCCTATCTGTGCAGTGCTTTCTCCTTGTGCCCTCATGGCCATTCCGGTTCATCTCTTCTATGGTATTGGAGAGATAGGCTTTTGAACCTTCCTATTCGTTGATGAGCCAACTTGCATCATGGCAACCTCTTTCTCAATTGTAACTGGTCTGAGCGGTAAATCTTGCTCACTCAAAATATCTATGGTGTCTTGGTTACTATGCATGCCACACCATTCCCTTCCAGACTGACTAAGCTCACACCTTCTCTGGACTTAGAAACTTTCTTAAGCTTCTCATCTTTTCTCGACGGTTCACCCAACAACTCGGTAACTTTGCAACTCAACGTAATTCAACTCTGCACAATTGTGTCTTCCAACCATAGCAAGCTTCCTCTTATAGCATGAAATCAACTCATACTTCATCATTATGAAATCAATTCAATCATCATGACCAAATCATTCATTAACTACCCGAATCTACCACTGATTCTGCCAAACCAATGGTTAGATCATCCATCATTACACGTCACTTATACAATCACCGCCGGTAAACTACTTTTAACTATCTTCATTGATTACTAATTTGGCATCTGCTCGTAGCCCTGCGGCTATCGTAGCATGAACTCCTAATTGTGCTACTAAGACCTATCCTTATGCAACCACCTGCTCTTAGTGCACCTTTCATTCATCCATCATCCTATCTACCTTTGTTTTCATTGCGTAATGCCTCAAGCACCGCATGGCTGTAGGCTCATCCTATAGGGCTTCAATTTGCTACCATTCACTAGCTTTGGTATTGTTGCACCATCTAACTATTGCAGCTAAACTATGCCTCCTAAGGTAATGGGATTAACAAGACATGGACCTAACCAATGCATCGGTAACTTACCTGGATGCTTCATGAACTTACTATCGTACAACAATACCAAATCTCCTTGCTGAAACTATTTTTTCTTTATGTGTTGATCATGCCAATCCTTATGTCGATCCTTCTTGATATGCTAATGGAAACCTACTATAAAGTGGTCCTCTTTAAGTTGTATCAACTGCGCCACATGCTCCTCTAGCACTGCTTCATTATTCATGCCCATCGCTATTGCAATGCACATACTAGGGAAATGTACTTTATAGGCATGACTGCCTCTTGTCCATATACCAATATAAACAGTGTATGCCATGTCAATCTCTTGCAAGTGGTGTGATATGCCCATAATACTGCTGGAATATTCAAGTCCCATTAATCATGGTTATCATTACATACCTTGGTAAGTGCATGCTCCAACAGAACCATTTATTGGCGCAAACCCAGCCAGCAAAAACCAATCAAAAGGGGTTCCCACTTTGTCGATGCTTAAATCACCACAATCTCCCTGAGCACTGGCCTAGACAGGTTTTACCCTACCCGGAAACACCCGCAAAGTGGATGAAGTCTTACCTAAGATGTTCAAGGGAGAGTTGTCCAAACCAATTTTCCTCATAACAGAAGAGGACTATGGTTATCGGCAATTCATCAACTAACATATGTGATGAGTTACTTAATCATTAACATTAACATTCATTATTGTTCTTAACAAATCACATTATTCATCCATAACATAAATAACCATATTGTTGCGCAGACAGATCTATAGAGATAACATCATTTAAAAGAAGGTGTTGAGTCTAAAATTGGTCCCTTTTTAACCATCCTTAATCACCTTTTCTTCCCTTGTTTTACACCATTCAGCATGCCAATCAAACCTGTTTTCCTCACTTTATTCCCTAAATTTCCAAGGTAAGACTGATCATTTCTTTATCTTATTAATGCTTATGATTGTGACAATTAAGGCTGTGTATCTCTCAAAATTGTGCTAATATTTTGTGATTTATAGAGATAGCTTGAGATGAATAGACTGCAGGAAAGTGGAGCTGAACAAGTCTTGAAACAAGGGGCATCCGTGATTCAAGAGGATCCTCAGTCCTTCAATCATTAATTAAGGCACATGATTCTTATGCAACATTCCAGATAGAGCCATACAGAGTAGCCGTAACAGAATGTGCTACGATTGGGGGATCTTTAGTATATCTGCTCGAATATCATGACGATCTGAAAAGATCGCCACTTCTGGGCTAGTCAACAGTTTTCTCGCATTTTCTATATTTGCACCATGCCACGTTTTGTAACAACTAGTGTTATTCAGGGCGCCTAAAGATCAAAGATCTTCATGGCTGCCCTTTGTAATAGGATCGGATGTTATAATCTGTATTTATAAATGTGGAAAGTTGTCTCGACCCAGGGGGTTGGAAAATAGATAATCCATTTCTAGTATTGATAGTGGAAGCAATCTGTAATCATTCTTTCGTTTAATACAAAGAGTTACCTCTAATTTAAGGGAGCTGTATGGTGTTCATCCAGCATCTTTGTGTGAAGGCTGGGCCAGCCTTCCGCAGAGATTGCTGAGTTAAAGTAGGATTTTTGAATTCATTGTCATGTGATGTTTTGTTGATTATATTGCCTGTGTGCGTAGCAGTAGTATGTGTGGATTTGCAGTATTACATTTTCCTGAGATTGATAATTGATACAGAGTCATAGTCGACTGAGTAGGTAGCTTTCTTTATGCAATTCATGCAATAACTGTACACAGCTCTGTTCATCTCACGGTTCTAGATTGTCATCCCATGAATCCTTGCAATTATTCTACTGTTATGATTGTTGATTTTTATTCCTATAATTCAATTCCTTAGAGTAGCTGACTCAATCTTCTGCAATTGAATTTCTAGATTACATTCAGTTCATGTTTATGGGTTTCAAGAGTGATTAGATTGAATAGGAGAATCACTTGTTCTGGGATATGAATATGATTTCCTTTTCATCTCCAATTGTTGCTTGAATCTGATTTCATTTCTTGTTGATACCTGGTAGGAAGAAATTGAATTTATAGTGTTTAGAAGATTGGTGGGATTACATAGGTTCTGAGGGATGAACATGGTTGTTAAGGGGTAAAGTGTTTAATTACAATGATCTGGTGTTTAAGCATAAACTGTGCATTTATCCTTTGAAATAAAAGACTTTCTCGGGTTGACAATAAATCTCGTATGCTCTGTGTGTTGATAATAATCTATCTGCATATAAGGTGCTCGACAGAAGGAAACATTGCATCATAGATCCATGTCGCACATTCAATTCACATTCACCATTAGATTGCAGAAATAGAAAGGTAGAAAAAGATAAAAGAAACAACAATTCATATCAAATCCCCTTTTATCATATTACTTTTGCGCAACAATCCGTAGATTCAAAACAGGAAACAATTCAACAAGAACCAACAATTGCTTCCCTGGGTCTCCAAGTATCTATGACATCAATCTCTCAGTTATGTCTAGTGTGTCTCAATATTTCCAATTCTACTTCTATTTATGGGCTTCCGCCTTTACATTCATGGTCCGCTTGGATTATTTCCTAACTAACTTCTAACTGATTCTACAAAATAATGACCAATATCCGCGAAACAGGGTCCAAAGTACAAAAAGTGACATAAAATATTCAACATATTCTATCTTCCGCCTTACGTGCCATCTTTCACTTGCGCGGTGTCTCTTGAGCTTGCGCAGCATCCAAGATGCTGCACAACTAACTTGTCCCAAAACCCATTCCAATAGTAGGTTCCCTTTCATCCCTGTTGTATTTTGAAAGTTAGTAGTTACATGTGATTAGCATAGATATTTTTATACACTTTAATGAAATTAGTCCTTGATGTATCATCCAACAAAAGGAAAAAAACTGTAATTTGAAACACAATTGAATTAATATAAGACTTATACATGTCTAAGGTTGTTTGATTTTTCTAAATGCAGCTCTTTAGTCAGTGACACACCATCCAATTTCATTGCTACAGTATTGTTTATCATCACCTTAAATTTTGATCAACCAGTCAAATTTTCTGGTGAAGGTTTAGTGCCATATTTTATAGGGGAAAATTACTCATGCTTGTGAATAGATAATTTCTTAGCTTCTTGCCCTTGATTAAACTTATCTAAGCCAAACTGCCCATGATCTTTCTTAAGGCCTCTGGTATTTTTATTTGTTGGGTCTGCACAAGATTTATTCACCCTGATGCCCTTTGACTTGTATTCATATTGCTCAGCCTCACCCTTTTGTGCAACATAAGCCTTGATAAGAGGTTTGGTGATTGAATTGGATTTCCTTGAAACTAAATTTTAAACATATTGCTTCTTTGTAGAAGGAAGCACTGGTGCAGTCATGCTCTATAGCTTTTGTTCTTCCATTTTTGGACCAGCCAATCATTTAGTAGACATTTTAGCATGTGCACTCCTCTCATCCTTATCTCCAATCTTCCATTTATCCATATTCTTAGAGGACATTGAATCTTCAAACCGTGGATCCACTTGCTTCTCCTCTACCCATTTAGTAGGATATAAAGAATACCTTGTAAAGGATTAATATGAATATGAAGACACCACAAGTTTCTTACTACCTCTTGTTTATGTTGCTTCTTTTTGGATCAATGTGTCAACTTTGACACGTTCCTCATTTCCCTTAAATGACTTCTTGTCATTATCAAAGAATTTATTATAAGATTTTTCATCTGCATAAATATTGTATGCATCATCATGTCCAGTCACACCAGCTGCTACTGGCTCCACTAAAGAAGTTGCAGCCTCTGCAACACATGCAGACATAGCTTCCTAATCCCGATGGCATCGTTTAGAGGGAGGCAGGGAAACTTCATAACTCGGTAGGCTACTTAACAAATGATATTTATCATCCTTTGGTGGAAAACACATAGGCCTTTCCATAAAAATTGAATACATCTTCCCATGTGGAAAACCACCTTCAGTTTCAAGACTGTTAGAACTTAATATATTATTAGTTCTCAAATTGAAGTCATTTAACACACAAGCAGTATTCGATGACATATTTTCTCAATTATTGTCATTGGCACTTGATATGCCTCCTTTGTTTGAGCCTTCTACATTTTTCTTGGGTTCATCTTCAACTCCAATTCTTTCCCTTTTTACCAAATGCAAATGTTCATCAAAGTTAAGTTTCCTTGTCTTGATCTGTGTCCTTCTCTTTCGATGATCTAATCTAGATAATACTTCAAGAACATTTTCTTCTTCTGTGCAAATATTTATCTTTATTTGATTATTTGATCTCTCTGGTAGAGTTGATAACCCTGAATTATGTTTCTTCAAGAGCTTTATTTTCTTCTTCAGAATGGAATTCTGATGCAAAGAAGTGTTTGGAACTACCCTAAATTCATTGTCTTTAGTCACAAATGTAGAAATCACATGATCTTTTAAATTAGGAACATAATTTTCATGAATATTTTCAAAATATTTTTCACCCTTCAAATTTTCTTTACAGTTTGAAACTTGAATGCTCTCTTCAATGTTTCCATGTTTAAAAGATTCAAAATTGCTGGCAATGTTTTCTGTCACTATTTTTCTATGGCATAGGAACTGACTTTCAAGAACTAATCAAGAACCTATAATTTTTTTTCCATGCTTTGCCTTTTCAGACCAAACTACTTTTCACTCATGGTCTCCTCTAAAATAATGCCTGTATATGGTGACTGTATCCTAATTTCTTCAAGATAAGAAGAAATTTCAAAAAATTATCTCCATCATTATGAATTTTTCTTTCACTCTCTGATGACATTTTAAAATATCTCTTTGTTGTCTTCAACTCTAGCTCAGTTATTAAAGACATTGTACCAGAAACATCATACCTCAAATGGTTCTCAAAATGGCTTGTAGGCATTACACTAGCAACATCAGACCTAAAATGGTCCTCAAAATGTCTTGTAGGCTTATTTATCTTTAGTATGGACCTCATATTGTCGGATTTAGATGTTGATAATGAACTATTCTTTTTAAGCCCAACCTGAACTTAATTAATCATCTTCACGTCTTTTTTATCAAACGATATCAGGGATGTAGTGGCCTTTTTCTTATTCTCGCCTACCCCATGTGTCTTTTTCCAATTTTCCTACCTATGTACTTCCCTCTTAATATCATTTTTCTTGAAAAAAGTATCATAATGCATTTGATTAGATGTATCTTTTTGCATTTTCAACATTTCCTCTGACTCATCAGTTGCTTCTTGGATTTTATAATTTTTTGTAAACTGTAATTTCTCTGCAGAATCCTTTAATATTTCATCAATACATAATCTAAATTTCCCATCATCAATCTATTTCATAAAGTCCTCTCTTGAAAGACAAAAGTCCACCCTTCTACTCATTTGAGAGCTTCTGCAAGCTACAAGCATTTCATAGCTTATGACATGGACAACTGGGAGGACCATACTCGATTTTCTTTCAATGATATGGTAAAACTTCATTGTAACTCTGCATTTTCTTATTTTCTCTTTTTTCCTTCCTGGCGAGGTAGATATCGTCCCCAATGCCCTTCAAGTTGCATATTTTTACGCCAGTTTGTACATTCTATGCTTGTAGGATGTACCCTTTTCACATTTGGGCCAGCCTAAAATGTTAATATTACACTCTAATGCCAATGGTATTGTAAATTCAGTGATACAATCACTAAAAATATGGGCATACAGTATGTAAATGCTCACTGTACCTCTGCATATTTAAATGAATGAATGTCCAGTGGTACACAGGACTATATTTATCTTCCTCGGCCTCTATACCACTACCATCATAAATATTACTTTCTTATTAATTTCATTGTCTAGGAAACACACCAGCATAGTCCCCTCTAAATTTAGCATCTATTAAGGAGGGTAGTGGTCTTTCTTGCTTGGCTTTTCACTCTCCTTTATGTAGTCAACCATAAAAAAAATCCTTTGTAATAGCCCTAATATGAAGTGTCTTGGATAAAAATCTAGAACGCAAACCACAATGCATAACTTTGTAGTGTTGAAGATCTCCCCAATTACCTCGGTTCTCTCTATGTGCAACCAGTCTAATGGTAAATATCCACTATGCATATGTGCAGTCCACATAGATGGATGATCTTGCTAACTAGAAGTTAGATTTGAATGGGTTTGTGCTCATTTAATAGAGTTTTTTTATGTAATATTTTTGAACAGTTGAGCAATCAAGACTTGTTAGATACATATCAACCACTGATCAAGGGTTGTTTCGAGCAAGGGAGTGCCAGTGGTATCATGTGCTCTTACAACAAGGTTAATGAAATCCAAACGTGTGTTGATTCCAACCTTCTTACTAGCACTGCGAGACGCGGTTGGGGATTTCAAGGGTAATGCTTCTTCAGGTGTTGTGTTAGATGAGGAGTATAATTGTTTGGGTTATACATACTAAATCAATCCCTTGTCATTTTTCCCTAGTCTTGACATTCTGTAGTTGGATTTTTGTTTTTGTGATTCTATTTTAATCCCTGTTCTAAACTTGTGGAATGATTACTGTTTCAGGAGGTCTCGAGTAAACTTTGTTGTCAATGCCAACAGGGAATCCACTTCCAACATTCAGGTAATTTTAGTCACAACATACAATATATCAACCTGAATTTTTGTGTTTTAGAAGAGCTTTTGAACTGTGTCCAGCGTTTTTTAAAGGACAACCTCTATTTTCTCAATATTCCTGCTTAGTATTCTTATTTTTTTGTCATGTTTGGTTTGTTGTTTTTCTTTTCATTCTTGGAATCTGATTCTGCTTTCAATTTTATGGGATCCCACACAGGGTAGCTCACCCGTTCTATCGTTTTCCTTTTGATTTCAAAAATCCCAAGAAGAGAAAATTGTTGTGAAGGAAGAAGCGAAAGAAGAGGCAGTAATCAGGGGAAATAAACAGAGGAGTACTATCAAAGGGACGGCTCAAAATGCCAGCACTACACCGAAGGATACTGTCATTTCTATAAATGATAACGTAGAGACAATTCCACAAGATGGGGCACTAGAAACACCTAGCCAAGTGAAAGCGAGAAAACTCAATGCACAATCATTGAATGCATTGCTTACAGCTAGAAGCAAGGTTTGTTTTATTAAATTTCTATTAGTTCTCAGATACATTTTTTGTCTACAAAATTTTCAAATGCAAACAAACATAATCCAGAGGCACCCATGTCCATGCCAAAATACTCACAGGTTTTATATGGCGTATGATATATTTGTGTCTATTTATGTTGTACATGGGATGAAAATGATTAATAATCTTGATATGGGTATTTCAGGATGCATGCAGGGACTTCCATGAAGTTATCCCTAGCATTGATGATGGAGACCTTGAAAATAAATTTGCAGTTGTTAGATATGTTGAAGATATATACAAGTTCTACCAGAAGATTGAGGATGTCTCCTTCTCAATAATTGTAGTTTTTTGTGAATCCTAAAGGTAAATTTACTTGTATTTCTCAAATTGGTAGCCCTGTATGTCCAGAACATGAAGCTGATTATGGTAAAGTAGTAAAGATAAGAACCATGTTGCTTTTCTTATATTTCCAGAATAATACACTGCTGCATTGGTTATGTGTGCTTACAAAAGGCATAAAAAAGATCTAGAATTCTTATATTAAATGCCTTTTCATCATTGTTTTTCTGTTAATCATATGTTGTATTGATTAGTCATAAAACATGTTATCAAAACACTTCAGATGAAAAATATGGCATTCTTCTTGGTCAAGTTGTGTTTGCTTCATTACAAGATGATTACATATAGTCTATCAATGATTTTTGATGTTGTTGTCTACACTGCTCGATGCACTTTGAGGAAGGACCCTTGTTGGAGTAAAACACTTACCCTTCACATAGGCTACTCTCAAGCAGACCTCAAGTAAGTCTCCTAGTGTTTAAGGAATCATGCTTGTAGGGATTTACCTTCTAAATATGTCCCATTCCTAGACATCTTAGATTTCATTCATTTACAACACGCTTAGGATAAATCTAATTAAAATTAAGCACAAGCTATTCTCCTCCTTTAGAAAACAAAATTATAATCAGTTGAGCTACAACATTCCAACCTAAGATGTTAGGCTGATAATGGTTTATCATTTAAGAAATAGTTTGTGATTTTTTCGTCTCTTCTTCTGAATAAAATGGTAACTTTATAAGTTCATTATGATTAAAAAAATTATATTCTTAAGATGTGCATTTGAAAAAAAATCCCCAATAGGGATATCAAAATGAAACATTTAATCCCTCTCAAACAGGTCTGTCATTCGAGTCGAGGAAATTATGAAAAGTGAGAACCATTAAGTCTATTATACAAACATGCAACTAATATGATTCCCCTGGTAACCCACAAAAAAATATTGTAGCCTTGATGTAGAAAAATACTGTCCAAAAGAAATGATGCTTGTAAAATCGATCATGAAAATATTCAGAAATATGTTAATCCCTAGACTCATGAATATGCCAACTTCCTTATACAAGTTGCAGTCCCAACCATATTCCTTTTATAAAAGTATGAAAAAAAATAAATGTTGTTAAAAAAAGAAGACAAGACAACTTGTTTTCCTCAAGTATTGGATTTAGTACATAGTTTTCCAATATACTAGTTCCCTTCATCCAATTCACATGACCATTGAATAGCCAAAAATCAGAATATTATGAATGCCTTTTTCAGCTGCAAGCATAGTTGACAAGTTTAATGCCACAATATACACATAATTATTTGTAACTCCTTCCAAAAATTCCCTAAGATTTAGAAAATGATCCTCATACTGAAAAATATCCCACCTGCTCCACAAACAAAATGGATTTGGACCATTAGAAAATGATCCTTAGACAAAAGAAAAACCCCTCTTGCTCCACAAACATAATGGACTTGGACCAGCAAGAAGCCCTAAGCACCACTTTTATCAATCTTTTTTTTAATATTTAAATGATCATTCTAAGAGGTTTCTCTTTTGGTATCTGATCAAAGCCATCTAGAAAATAAAAACCACAAAAACCACAAAAGGTCCAACCGTATACATATATCTTCCCATAAATATCTGAGCATTAAGGGCCATATGATCACTCTAACAGGTTTCCATTTTGGTATCTAATCAAAGCCATCTAGAAAAGAAAAACTCTCAAAAACACATAAGGGCCATCCATATACATATATCTTCCCTCAAAGATCCGAGCATTAAGGGCCATATGATCACTCTAACATGTTTCTATTTTGGTATCTGATCAAAGCCATCTAGAAAAGAAAAACTCTGAAAAACACATAAGGGCCAGCCATATACATATATCTTCCCTCAAAGATTTGATAATTAAGGGCCACCCATTTACCACATGCCACTAACATAGGAAAAGACTTGGCTTTTTAACAATAGGATTACACCACAAGTGTAGTTTTTCATCAATAGAAACACCACTCCACATTCCTCTAATACAAAGATGCCTTTCCAAATCTTTCCAAATCGGAAATGTAAAAGAAAAAGGCATCAACAAAAGATTAATAGAGCCTCTTTATTAAACGAAATCATTTATTTATGGTCTTTATGTGGGAATCAAATCATTTCTTTGTGAAGTTTATTCATTTATTTATTTCCAACTGCATTGAAATTTTTAGCCACAAGTGCACATTGATATTAAAATTAAATATATGTTCACCAGTCACTAAAATATGTAATAGGAAAGTAGAGAGTTAAAAATTGTTACCAATAGAATAAGCTAAGAGAATAAAAAAGAATGAAAACATTGAGAAAAACAAATAAAATGAAAACTTAGAAAATATAAAAGCCATTGAAATTGTGAGAAAATATCAATAGATAAGAAATTAAGAAATTAATAGATAAGATAAGAAGATTTATTTTCAAATCATATGGCATTCATTGTACTTATTTCAATTTTATGCCGTTTACACTTTTACAAACTTACTCCACCAATCAATATCCATACCGTAGGGTAGCATTTAATAATACTATGGCCAGGATGTTGATCATTGGATAGGATCAATATCCACTCGGCAATACAACATTAAAAACATAGATGTAGATCATTGGAAAAGATCCAACTATACACATCCCCACCACAATAGCATTAAATTTTGCTCTGCAAAGTGGATATTGATCACCCACGTACCCTTCCTTGACTTGTCTATCGATATATCTCTTTCATGTTGTGTGAAGAATCTAACATAGATGAAGCTAAATGAAATCTCAGACTTTAGGAATGTGTTTTTTGATATTATCTCCAATCAATTGCAATTAGTTTTTCTCTTTTATATAATGGCACAAGTTTTTTGGGAAATCTCTAGCTCTCTTTTGTCTGCATCAGTTATCATCATCATTATTTCATCTTATAGATGGGATTTGTCGAACAATGGTTATATCTAACAGTGGAGGTTCATTCTGCTTATTGATTATCTTCGTACTTAGTGGTTTTATTATTCCACGAAGTAAGGCTATTTTTTCCCTTTCCAGTATATATTTTTCAAAGGTTAAAGGAAAAATTATTTGACATTAGTGAGTCAATGAACTATATACAATATTTCATATTTTTGTAATTTTATGAAGGCTCGGTTCCCAAATGGTGGCTATAGGGCTACTAGATCTTGCCATTATCATATGCATAGACAGCAATCATAGTCAAGGAATTTCTTGCTCCCTAGTGGGTAAAGGTGTAGATACCAAGCTGTTGTCATGATTAATGCATCCTTCTACTCCCCATTACAATACTTTTTCCTGTTAAGGGATTTAGTTTCCTTTTATCAAATTTATGACATTGGCATTAAAGTTCTGATGATTGAGGAACGTTGTCACATCTGGTGAACCATATTTTTGGGTGGCAGCCATTCTCTTCAAGCATGATTACTGGCCAATTTGTTCTTCATAGTCATGGTCTTTTTGGGAAATCTCGCTTCTACTGGATTATTGTGTGTGCTATGGTTGGATTTACAGTTCTCTTTAATATTTTGCTGGAACTTGGATTGAATTATTTGAATTGTAAGTCCTCCTATGGAATCTAATAAAAATCCATTTTCTTTCTCATGTTTTGCAGTTTATGTAACTAAAAAATAATCAGAATTGTTATTACTGTGTAGTTTTTGGGAATCCTCCAGTAGTTATTTCTGAGAAACTTACTGAAATGAAATATAGGAAAGGGGATGATTTTATTGACAAAATCATTCCATTGAAGGATCAGGAAAAAATATTTGTACCTCATTGTTTTCCTGCTTGAGAAGGTATGATTTTTGGTAAGCTAGACTAGACTTATTGAAACAAGGATTGCTAATATGGTAAACCAAATTGTATTAGTCCAAATCCACAAATTAAACAAAAAGAATGAAATAAAATTTGAATTTTTGAAGAGAGTATTTATATTTCAAACCTATTTTGTTTCCACCACTTTGATTGCATATTTTTCCTTAGAGTTGAATTCCAAGCCATCAGCATGTCCAGTGAATCCAAAAGAAAAAACAAAAGGATTCATACAACAACGTATCCTTCTGCACGTGGACATCCCAAGAGAGAAATGATCCTTCCTTTCCTGCCACTAGCTATATCCTTTAGAGATGTACAATATTTTGTTGACATGCCAGCGATATACCTGCCTATACTTTGGTGAATAATCTCCACTATTTGAGCTTGACATATAATTTTAAGAAACCATAGTTTAAATGCATACCAAATGGAAGGCCTTTGTGCAGCTATAGTGATGCGTGCAGTTAGGAATATAGTGGAAATAGGTTGAACAGTAGTATCTACACAAGACTTGCCCTGAAGCTAAATTTTAATCATCTTTCTTCTTTGGAGAAGGAAGCACTAGTGCAGTCACACTCTGTATATTTTTTTCTTCTATTTTTTTATCAACCAATGATTCAATAGACATTTTATCATGTGCATTCCTCTCATCCTTATCTCCAATCTTCCATTTATCCATATCCTTAGAGGACATTGAATCTTCAAACCATGGATCCATCTGCTTCTCCTCTATCCATTTAGCAAGTTTGAAGAAAACCTTATAAAACATTGATATGAATTTGAAGACACCACAGGTTTCTTACAAGCTCATGTTTTTGCTAATTATTTTTTCATCAATGTTTCTACTTTGAAACCTTCCTCATTTCCCTTAACTGACTTCTTCTCATTATCAAATAATTTAGTAAAATATTTTTCATCTGCAGAAATCTTATATGCATCATCCTATCCACTCACACTAGTTGCCACTGGCTCCACTAAAGTAGTTGCATCCTCTAAAACACATGTCGACATAACTTCCTAAGCCTGATGATGTCATTTGGAAGGAGGAAAGGAAACTTCATCACTTGGTAGGATACTTCACAAATGATATTCATCATCCTTTGGTGGAAAATACATAAGCCTTTCCATAAAAATTGAAGAAATCTTCCCATGTGACAAATCTACTTCAGTTTCAAGACTGTTAGAACTTAAGATATTATTAGTTCTCAAATGGCATTCATTTAACACACAAGAATTGTCCGATTCCACATTTTCTCCATTATTGTCATTGGCATTTGCTATGCCTCCTTTATTTGAGCCTCCTACTATTTTGTTGGTTTCATGTTCAGCTTCAATTCTTGTCTTTTTACCAAATGTAAATGTTCATTAAAGTTAAGTTTCCTTGCCTTGATCTATGGTCTTTTCTTTCGATGATCTACTCCAGATAATACTTCAAGAACATTTTCTTCTTCTGTGCAAATATTTATCTTTATTTCATTATATGAACTCTCTGGTAGAGTTGATAACCCTTAATTATGTTTCTTTAAGAGATTTGTTTTCTTCTTTAGAATGGAATTATGATGCAAAGAAGTGTTTCGAACTACCCTAACTTCATTGTATTTAGTCACAAATGTAGAAAGCACATGATCTTTTACATTGGGAACATAATTTTCATGAATATTTTAAAAATATTTTTCACCCTTCAAATTTTCTTTACAGTTTGAAACCTAAATGCTCTCTTCAGTGTTTCCATGTTTAAAAGATTCAAAATTCCTGACAATGTTATCTATCATTGCTTTTCTACAATCTAGGAACCCACTTTTAGGCACCAATTGAGAACCTCTAATTGCTTTTTCCATGCTTTTCATTTTCAGACCAAACTGCTTTTCATTCATGGTCTGCTCTGAAATAATGCATGTATATAGTGATTGTATCCTAATTTCTTCAAGATAAGAAGAAAAATTCAAAATATTGTCTCCATCATTATGAATATTGATTTCACTCTCTGATGACCTTTTAAAGTCTCTCTTTGTTGTCTTAAAATATGGCTTAGTTATTAAATACAGTGCACCAGAAACACCAAACCTCAAATGGTTCTCAAAATGGATTGTAGGCACTGCACCAGCAACATCAGACCTCAAAAGGTCCTCAAAATGGCTTGTAGGATTCTTTATCTTTAGTATGGACCTCATACTATTAGATTTAGATGTTGATAATGAACTCTTAATTTTAAGCCCAACCTGAACCGAATTGAGCATCTTAATGTCTTTCTTATTAGACAATATTAGGGATGTAGCAGGCATTTTCTTATTCTCACCTACCCCATTTGTCTTTTTCCAGTTTTCTCGCCTATGTACCTCCCTATTAATATCATGTTTCTTGGAAAAACTATCATAATGCATTTAATTAGATGAATATTTTTGCATTTTCAACATTTCCTCTGACTCATCAGCTATCCAAAAGGAAAGAAAACCTGGGGAGGGTGAGGGAAGGAAGCTCTTTTGTGACTAGGAAGCTAAGGTGTCAACAAATCTTAAACCCTCACAATTAGTTAAAGATAAAATGGGTTCAAGCCCTAACAATGTATTAAGTAATTTAGTGGTGATA
Organism: Pseudotsuga menziesii; assembly: GCA_001517045.1. Taxonomy (NCBI): domain Eukaryota; kingdom Viridiplantae; phylum Streptophyta; class Pinopsida; order Pinales; family Pinaceae; genus Pseudotsuga; species Pseudotsuga menziesii. The sequence goes on from LPNX010300678.1 coordinate 279,770, forward strand.
ATAGGCTTTATGAATAATGATTGAATCAATTCATTCAAATTATGCAAGATCCTTAACAAGAATGAAATCCTTTATCCGGAATAAAAGTAAATCGGGGGAGAATCAGGGAAGGGATATCTTTCATGCGAAGGAGGGCTTATTTTTTCTTCTCCTTGGGAATTGGGTTCACCTGCTCATATTTTTTTTTAGGCGTCAAAAACTCCCAAAGCTTTACAATTTAGGTAAATATATTGGTGTCAAGTCCTTGCAATGTATTTACTATTAAGAGATCTAGTGGTGATAATAGGCTTGACAAATAATAATTATAAAGGAAATTCGTTCAAATTTTGCCAGATCCTTGACATAGTTAAAGTTTTAAACCGATCAAGAACAATATTGTCTAAATTAGTTGCTAGATATAATAATAATAATGTACATTTATGGCCTTTCTTGCACATAAATAATATATTTTAGGAACATGATTTTATTTTTTGTACCAGTCATTATTCAGTTATTAGAGCACTTTTGGGAGGAGAGGATTGTGCTACCTCTTCTCTAATAGTCACAAAAATTGAAGCAACATAAAAGGGAGGGGAGGCACATTGTTTTCTAAAGAAGAGGGATGAATGTTTATGTGCAATTTCTACCAAACAGAAGACAATTCTTTGATGTCCAGAATTTCAGGTAAATCTATTTCATTTTCCAATCCCTAATTTTGTTGTTGTTTGCTCATTTGTCTTTTAATCTAAATAGGTCTCACCAAACCAATTGTATGGAAGGGTGTCATGTCCCCACCCCTCATATAAAAAATGGAGGACGCGATTGGGGCTGTTGCTACTGTCAATTGGGAAATCTAGCCCCATAAACATAAATATAAAAATGTATTGGATTAAAAACATACATAGATGCACAAAAATTGAAATTATACAGCAGAATCAAATCATCCATACAAGCATTCCATGTTTTGAATATGAGAATATACGCATATGCATTAATACACAACAGAAACAATGCATTCACTCAATTATTCAACATGTTCATATTAATTCATAAAACAATAGTTTGTAGAGATTAAGCACAAGAATACTTATCTTGAAAAGAAGTTGTCCCGCATCTAGCTACGTCGCTGCAATGTTCCACCCAAACATAGGCCAGTGTTCTCGTCAATCTCTCAGCATCAGTGCCACCCCCGAGTTGGGAATGATTCCACAAGGCACTAGGGAACAACAAGCTCACGCATAGCCAAAACAATACATCCACAGTTAAGCCAACACATAGTTGGATTTCATAGATTGTCCTACCAAGCCAATGAACAACTTGGTTCCATGACTATTAAGGTAGCAACCCAACAACATAGGGGTTCCTTAGACTTTCTCATCCAAGCCACGCTTTGCGTCAAACACACATTCAATCAATTAACAAATGGTTAATTGGAATTACCCATCCAAGCCAACCTGCTAATCAAACACAGACAACCATTTAACAGAAGCATATTAACAAAACATTCCTGGGTAGCCAAAATAGAATGGTTAAGGGGAAAACAACCTTGCATGAGAAAATCAAATTTCAAGAATCGTTCTTGGGCAATTTGGGAGAAAACATAACCACCATAAACATCCAAATTGTAAATTAGAACATAGAAAATGTTTATGGGCATAACAGGAGAAAATACAACCTCCATTCACCCACATATCGGGAAATCGTGGCTCCCTAACCACTGAGCAACACACCAGCAACGTTTTGGGTATGGTGCAATGAGGAAGAAACATAAATCATGAGTGAAAAATTTCCAACAGGCCCGAGCTACGTGAGGGAGACAAAGATGACCCCAACAACACCAAAACGTGAATCCTTGCTTCCAATGCACTCAACAACATAAAAACGACTTCCCATCCTTGGGAAATAATGGAGAAACTACAGAAAACGTGAGGAAAGGTCACATCTTTCTCACATAGAAAAAATGACCTCCTCAAACCCAAAAATTGTGGCCCATTTTTTTCCATTCACCCAACAACATAGAAAACGAATTCTAGGCATGGGGAAAATGAAGAAAAATAACAAATTGTGAGGGAGAGAGAGCTCAGCAAGCTTCCCTTGCATGAGATAGCCTCTCCAAGATTCCCCTACATGGGAGATCCTCCTGGTGAATGAGAATGGGTGAGGAAATGAAAGGCATGGGTGCATAATGGCTTGGGCATGCCTTCCTAAGCTTTTACTTGCCACACAAGTCGAAAACACACTTTTCAAAAATGGGTGACCTCCCAAATTCGAATTTGACCTCCATACCTTTCCCATCCCAAGGAAATAACTTCCCCAACCACTTCTAATGACTGGACACAAAAGACAAAAAGGGGATTTTATAGCTTGATGGGTTTTCCCCCATTGGCCCAAGGGTTTGATTATTTACCCCTTTCTATTCCTTGTGAAATCATACCCCCATCTCTTTAACGTTGCAATGCATAGCTAGTTGTGGTATTTTTATTAATTTACATTTTACATGATATCTCAAACATATTGTGCCTGGCTAGCACATAAACCATTGGCATCAATTTTAATTGCCGATATATAAAATACAAAATTCATGGTCGGAATTTTCCTTTAGCTCCACTCCACGATTAAATGCAATATTTACATCATATGCAATTCAATACCATGGGGTCGAAACTGAGGTGTTACCTTCCCCCCTCGATAGCATTGTCCTCAGTGCTCTACAAAAATTTAACAATTGCTACACTGGAACCGCTTGTAGTGCTCTACAAAATTGAACCAAAAATGGATGTTCCAATTGCATGGCATCCTCTAGCTCCCATGTAGCCTCTTTAGGACCACAGTGCTTCCTCTACACCTTTATTTTTCCAATGGAATGATCTAGAAATCTTCCAAGCCCTTTCTTGCATGCTTCAGCACACACCACAGGATCTTTTTCTGGTCTTGGAGAATCCTTCTCCTCAGCTTGGAACATTTCCATTGTCTTTGGAAACCAGCAATACCTATGCTCAAGCCCGAAGTAATGAGTTAATTCCCATGTTAGTATTCACAAGATTTTCCAAAATCATAGATGAATCACATGCACATGTATATTGACATAATATCAACAAGAATTTGCCTAGTGAACCAAATACTTATCTGCATAAGTAGATTCTTTTTCTTCCACAGCTATCTGAATTGGCTTTATATAATCATGTCACCCACAAACCTACCCCACCCCACACATGGGTGTGCATTAAAGGGTAGCCAAATTTCTGCAAGCCTCAGATCACCTGAAAATACCTCTCAACTGAGGTCTGACAGCTCTGTTCTTGAGCCCAACACCTCTTCAGGTGCTTCAATAGCAGTTATGTTCAAGAGCATGCACCTCCTCTAGGTTCTTACCAAGCTCAAGTGCTTCCTTTCCAAACACTACACTAGATTAATTCACATGTCATATTTTTTCCTAGAGGATGCAATCTATAACAAGATTTTCAAAATCATGGCGGCATCATATGCTCATGTATATTTACATAAAATCAACAACAACAAAATTTTGAATCGTAAATCAAATAATTATCTATATAACATCTCCCAACCAAAATCTAGTCAACCCCGCTTCATATCCTAACACCTCCTTGGGTGCTCAATGGAAGCTCTAGTTTACGAGCCTAGCACCTCTTCCAGTGCTCACCAATGCTCAAGTGCTTTCTTTCCAAGCACCATAAAAAATTAATTCACATGTTAAATTCATTTTTGCAGGATTTATTTATTAACAAGATTTTCAAAATATTAATTGAATCATCATGTACATGTGTAATTACAGAAAATGAACCAGGATTTGCCAAGTAATCCAATACTTGTCTATATAGCATCTCTCAACCGGGATCTGGTCATCCCCGCTTCAGATCCTAACACTTCCTCAGGTGCTTAATGATAGCTCTATCTTAAGGGCGCAACACCTCCTCCAAGTGATTACCAATGCTCAGGCGCTTCCTTTCTAGACACCATAATACCTAGGGGTTATTCTCTTCATGGAGCCTCCACTCTCGTGATAGTCCCCTTATGGCTAGGGATGAGTTTAGGGGTGAATTTTATCCCAGTGGGTTATTTTTCCATGTTTTTCTCCAAAAAAATATTCGCCATTTTGCATTTTTTGAAGCCTGATTTCACCCAATTTTGATGGGGTAAAATCCTTTCACCCTAAAAATCGCCAAATTATTATATAAACGATATAAAATTCTTGGAAATTAAAATATTTTTTGAAAAATATCGCAATCATTTTATAGTTGTCATTTTAAGAATTGGTAATATTCGCCAACATTTATACACTTTTAAATAAGTATGGTTCCTTAAAATCATCCCTGCTTATAGCGTGAATCTATACGGAAAGAAGTCTAACCAGATGTCTTACACCCTGGGTGTCCCTAGTGATGCATACTGGTGCCTAGATGGCAGGGGGGAAAAGCTATTTACACCACGTACATCCCTCCGAGGAGCCATGTACATCCAGTACATATTTTCATCATCTCACCTACGTTACATACAAGCATGCAGTTTATATGAGATGTCATCATAGAAATAATTGCAATCATAGGTTTTCAAACCTATTCCAAAGATATCCCTTCGAGAATATATATATGCCCCGTACATCCTTCCGAGGAGCCATGTACATCCATTACATATTTTCATCATCTCACCTACGTTACACACAAGCATGTAGTTTCTATGAGATGTCATCATAAAAATAATTGCAATAATAGTTTTTCAAACTTATTTCCAATACATCCCTCCGAGAATCTATATACACCCAGTACATCCTTTCGAGGAGCTATGTACACCCAGTACATCCTTCTGAGGAGTTATGTATCCCAAACACATCCTTCCAAGAAGCGATATACTCCAAGGGCATACTTTCACCATCTCACCTGCGTTACATACAAGTATGCAGCCTACATGAGATGTCATCATAAAATTTCAATCATAGATTTTCAAATCTATTTCATGCATGCATGATTTTCCAAATATCAAGCGATCAATAACATTGATAGTCAAAAATATAAATCTGAATTCACAATTCTGCTTCCTATAGAAAATTAGATTTTTGCAACCATGAGGTGATCCTCATATTGTTTGTCTTTTTTTTTCAAGTGGGGAGTACACATCCCTTACTCACGCATGCTGCCCAAAACCTGGACATCCACGTACAACATGTCATCTTAACGCAATTTTCAATCAACCAAAGAATCGCAGTTAGCAACATGAAACTTCAAACATCAAGCAATGCAAGACAAGCATATCCATGGTTAGCATGATTCAAAACCATCACAGGAGATCACATTCTCCCATAATCAACAGAAAACTTGCAATCTGAACTTTCAAAATATGTTTTCAGTCATCAGACCCTTCTCATGGCACATGGCAACTTCCTTCCCTGGGTTTCATTGGGCATAACCATACTGCTCTTCCGAGGTCATTCTACCTTAGTCTTCAGGAATTCCTCATATGTATGCCCATACACACAAGGTACATTTCCTTATGGAACTACAAGTTCACATGCAGGATTCCTCAGCCTATTCATAGACTCAACTTACCTATGGAATATCCTTCAGTGAACCTCCTACAATATCCTGCAAGTCCCACAAAATATCTTGCATCTGTTAACTTTCTTGGAGCAGGCCAACTCATCACAGCCTCAATCTTTTTAGGGTCTACATATATTCTTTTATCTGAGATAACGTGACTCAAATAATGAATTCTATATTCATAAAAGTCATAGTTGTCCAACCCTGCATACAACTTATGCTTCTTGATCAATTTCAAAGTCAGCCTCAAATGTTCCACATGTTCTTCCTCATTCATAAAATAAATAAGGATGCCATCAAGGAGAACAAGAACTAAACTATCTAGAACTTACTGAAAACACTATTCATGAGGCACATAGATGTAGCTAGTGCATTTGTGAAACCAAATGATACCAGTACAACATCATAAGATTCATACCTTTCTTTGAAGGTTTTGTTATGAACATTTTCATCCTTGAATCTTACCTGATGGTCACCAAACCCCAATTCAAGCTTGGAAAATGCCTTTGATCTTCTCACTTGATCAAAGAGGTCATCGATCCTAGGAAAAGGGTACTTGTTCTTCAGAGTGACCTTGTTCAACAATTTGAACCAATACACAACTAGGGTGTATCATCTTTCTCTTCCTTAAACCAAACTGGCGCACCCCACAAGGACACACATGACGTGATATACTTTTCTTCTCACTACTCTTCCAACTACATCTTTAGCTCTATATTTTTTGGTGTACTCACCTTGTAGGGTGTCTTGGACATTGGTGCTTTACCTAGCACAAGTTCAACTTTGATATCAACATCCCTCTTTGGATGAAACCCTAGAATTTAATTAGTAAAAACATCCCTGAATTCCTGCAACACATGAATTCCCTCCAACCTAGGAGTATAATTCTCTATTGCCTCCAAATCATGAGCTGCATACCCATTTTAAACTTCCCCACATAACTTCTTAAGCTACATTGCTGAAGACTTCCTTCTAGAGGTCACTTCTGGAATTCCTTTCACAACCTTTAGGTTGCTTCTTCATCCAAGAACTTCAAAGGTCTTGTTGTAACAATCAATCCTTTTTATTTGTGCTTCCAACCCATCCTTTCCAATGAGGACATCATAGGATCCAGGTGACATAACATTCAGATATGCATAGGTGACTAACCCATCCATGACTAATGGACATTTCATTACCACCCCATTGACCTTATTCTAGTTCCAATGGCTAGTTGAACTAACCATGACCTTTTATGCTTTGACTTCTTCAAATTGCACATCTCAACAAGTCCAGGGTGATATCAAAACAATCTGCTCAACAATCTCACCCTCAACTTCCACCACCATTGAGTTATGACCTGCCCGATGGTCTTCTAACACTGCACAAATTTTAGGAGTGGTCCCTACTTTCTGACCCATAGTTTTTGCTTCTTGGGTGCTGTGGACTTAACCTTTATCCCCACTCCGATGTGGACAGTATTTACTTAGATGGTCTACTCCACATATCCAACACTGGAGTTCCTTTCTGTTCTATTGTGGATCTCTTGGCTTTCTTGGTTGAACAAAGACCAACTTTCCAACTTGCACTATGGATTTGCAAAATGTGTTTAGGAACACCATTGTTAGCTTTATAAAATTCTCAAGGGTTTACTTACCTTCATTTGGAAAAATCATATCCTCTTCTTTCACAACAAAAACTATCTAAAAAAATTTGAACTTTCACTCGATCAAAACTTGCCAATCTTTCTGCTACATCGAAAAAATTCTGACTTTCCACCCAACGTGCCACGTCGGAAAACTTTCAAACTTCCTTCTGATCGGTCTTTCCATCACATTGAAAAACTTTTCGACTTTCATCCGCTGCGTCAAAAAAATTCCAGGGTTCCTTCTGATCCGCTCAGTTGATGCATCGATAAAATGTTCCAAATTCTGTTGATTTCCCATACTTAGAAAAAATTTCCAAAAATTTTCCTTTCTTTCGTTTTTTCATCTTATTTCTTGCCATCAACAAAAATCATCTAACATATTGGTTGGAACTCCACAATTTTTATGATGTGCATCTGCAAAACGTTACTGAACCCAGTAGATGCATCGACTGAATTCCCTAATTTTTACCAATTTGAAACGCTTACAAAAAATTTGAATTTTTTTTCCTTTTCCTTCCCATTGGCTCGACTCAGCAGACATGCATTGGCTCAAACCTTGACTTCCAACCAACTCGCATTGACTCAAACCTCGAAAGTCTTTCGATTTTCTCAACCAAAATTTCAACCAATTTCACCAAAAAATTTTGATTCCATAATTAGAATATTTTTCAAAAATATTCTTCCTTTCATCAGCTCTATCCACTGTGTTGGTGAAAACCAGACAATACAGCCGATGAATCAGTGTGGCTTTGCCAAATTCCTCTTGTTGACATCGTCACTTCAGTGCATCAGCTTCCATCATCACTCTCGCCGACACCATCAACAAAACTTTTTCGAATATCTCGACACACCTCGGCTACATTCCTTGTCGGCTCCCTCTTGCCAATGCAACCGATGAATTGGCTCGTCTTTAGCTTTCTCATCCGATAAATGAGAATACTCTCAACACTTAGAAAAACCTGAGTTTCTCCTTTTGTTAGATCCTTCCTCCTAAACTCAAAGGTTGACTCTTCATGGCCCATTGAGTCCCAAAGCTACAACCTTGGGCTCTGATACCACACTATCACTTCCCCACCCCTCATACCAATGATGGAGAGGACACAACTGGGGTTGCTACTGTTGTGAATTAAGTGATCTATCCCCATTAACATAAACATAAAAATGCATTGGATTAAAAAAATACATAGTTGCACAACAATTGCAATTATACAACAGAAGCAAATCATTCATACAAGCATTCAATGTTTGAATATAAGAATATACACATGCATTAATACACAGTAGAAACAATGCATTCACTCAATCATTCAACATGTTCATATTAATTCATAAAACAATAGTTTGCAGAGATTATGCAAAAGAATACTTATCTTGAAAATAAGTTGGCCCGCAACTAGCTACGTTGCTACAATGTTCCACCCAACCATAGGCCAGTGTGCTCATCAATCTCTTAGCATTACTGCCACCCCCAAGCTAGGAAATATTCCACAAGGGACTAGGGAACAATAGGCTCATGCAAAGCCAAAACCATACATCCACAGTCAAGCAAACACACTGTTGGGTTTGACAAACTGTCCTATTAATCCAATGAACAACTGGGTTCCACGGCTATTAAGGAATCAATCCAACAACATAGGGGTTCCTTGGAATTTCTCATCCCATCCACACTTTGTGTCAAACACACATTCAATAATTTAACAAATGGTTCCTTGGACTTACCCAGCCAATCCAACCTACTAATCAAACATAGACAACCATTTAACAGAAGGGTATTAACAAAACATTCCTAGGCAGCCAAAAAAGAATGGCTGAGGGGAAAATAACCCTGCATGATAAAATCAAATTCCAAGAATCATTCTTGTGCAATATGGGAGAAAAACCAACCACCATAAACCTCCAAATTGTAAATCAGAACACACAAAAAAAATCTAGGCATAACAGGAGAAAATACGACCTCCATTCATCCACAAATCAGGAAATAGTGGATCCCTAACCACTGAGCAACACACCAACAAATTTCTGGGTATGGGACAATGAGGAAGAAATATAAATCATGAGGGAAAAAATTCCAGCAGACCCTAGCTACGTGAAGGAGACAAAGACGACCCCAACAACACCAAAAATTTTGAATCCATGTTGTCAATGCAGTCAGTAGCATAAAAATGACTTCCCATCCATGGGGAATAATGGAGAAACTAAAGAAAATGTGAGGAAATCTCTTAGCTTACTCACAGGAAAAAAACAACCTCCTCAAACCCCAAAATTGTGGCCCATTTCTTTCCATCCGCCCAACAATAAGGAAACAAATTCTAGGCATGGGGAAAATGAAGAAAAACAACAAATCGTGAGGGAGAGAGAGCTCAGCAAGCTTCCCCTCTGTGAGAGATCCTCCACATGAATGAGAATGGGTGAGGAAATGAAAGGCATGGGTGCATAATGGCTTGGGCATGCCTACCCAAGCTTTTACTTGCCCCATAAGTCAAAAACACATTTTCTGAAAATGGGTGACTTCCCAAATTCAAATTTGACCTCCATACCTTTCCCATCCCAAGGAAATAGCTTTCCCAACCACTTCTAATGACTCAGAACAAAAGAAAAAAAGGGGATTTGACAACTTGATGGGTTTTCTCCCATTGGACCAAGGGTTTGATTATTTCCCCCTCCATATTCCTTGTGAAATCATGGCCCTATCTCTTTAATGTTGTGGCGCATATCTAGTTGTGATATTTTTCTTAATTTGCATTTTACATGGTGTCTCAAACATATTGTTCCTTTCTAGCACATAAATCATCGGCATCAATTTTAATCGTCAATACATAAAGTACTCAATCCATGGAGGGAATTTTCCTTTATCTGATCCACACCATGATTAAATACAATATTTACATCATATGAAATTCAATGCCATGGGGTCAAAATGAGGGTGTTACAAAGGGTTTTAAAGTTGAAGCCAAGAAGATGGAATCAAAAACCATGTTAATCACTGAAGTCATAAGTTAACTGGAAAAAATTATCTTGTATTGAAATCCAGAATAACAACCCTATTTAAATTTACGAAAATATGGAAGATAGTATTTTTCAAAGAGACAAGACCAGATAACAGAGGTACTGTAGGTCAAGATAAATATGATGAAGAGTTGTGAAGGGATTTGGTTAATATTGATGTTAGTTTCTGATGATATTGAGACTATAGAAATTGCATGAAGATTTCAATGAAACAAATATTTTACATCTGAAAAACAAGTTTTTGTCATTGAATTTGCTGGAAGGAGGTTCCATGGCAGACCTTAAAAAGTCATCAGCTTATACCAAGTGAGACTCTTGCAGAAAAAGTGTTCAAATCAATTACTTTTAATAGCTTATTGAAGTCCTTTACTACAATTATGGACATGTTAAATATTGCTCCAAAATCATGGAATTTGATCAAGTACAAATCTTGCAAGAGGATAAGTGAAAAAAATCTCAATTAGATTCCAAAGATGAGGGCATTGCATTTGTGGAAAATTTAAAATGAAAATTTTATTTTTCACTATTTTTATACGATCTAGGAACTCACTTTCATGCACTAATCGAGAACCTATAATCTATTTTTCCATGCTTTGCCTTTTCTGACCAAACTGCTTTGAAATAATGCGTGTATCTGGTGATTGTATCCTAATTTATTCAAGATAAGAAGAAAAATTCAAAATATTGTCTCCATCATTATGAATATTTCTTTCACTCTCTAATGACCTTTTAAAATATCTCTTTTTTGTCTTCAACTCTGGATCAGTTATTAAAGATACTACACCAAAAATATCAAACCTCAAATGGTTCTCAAAATGGCTTGTAGGCACCACACCAGCAACATCAAACCTCAAATGGTCATGAAAATGGCTTGTAGGTTTCTTTATCTTTAGTATGGACCTCATATTTTCAGATTTAGATGTTGATAATGAATTGTGATTTTTAATCCCAACCTGAACTGAATTAATCATCTTCCTGTCTTTCTTATCACACAATATCAAGGATGTAGCAGGATTTTTCTTATTCTCACCTACCCCATGTGTCTTTTTCTAGTTTTCCTACCAATGTACTTCCCTCTTAATATCATGTTTCTTGGAAAAAGTTTCATAATGCATTTGATTAGATGTATCTTTTTTCATTTTCAACATTTCCTCTGAATCGTCAATTGCTTCTTGTATTTTATCACTTTTTGTAAATTATACTTTCTCTATAGAATCATTTAATATTTCATCAATACATGATCAAGATTTCCCATTATCAATATATGGCATAAATTCCTCTTTATCTGTACCTTTATCATCATACTCCTCAAATATCGCTTCCACTGGAGGAGTAAAGTCAGTTTAAGCCTTTCTTCGACATTTGGCTAACTAATTTTTCTACTCAAATGTGAATTCCTGAAAGTGAGTAGGAGCACAGAAACCATTGCAAAAGAAGAAATAAAAAAATTAAATCAATAAACCAAAACCACAGGATTGGATTGTTGACAATCCATTTTTTAAGACTGTCAATGTAATATTGTTTCATGTGGATGGTCACACAGCTAATATTGCAATCAAATATGTTTTTGGATTTTAGATGTCTTGTTGAATGTCTTTATTACTATTATATTGTTAGATAACAACTTTATTAATGCCTTTTCTTATAATGTGATATTTAGCATGGAAATTGGTTTTGTTATTTTCTCAACTGAAGGACCGACAATAGATTTCAGAAATCCCATCAATCCCATTGAAGAGAAGAAGGTTGCAACTAAGTACTAGAACTCCGAGGTAATATTCCTAGACTCTTTAGATTGTATCCTATTTATGATGATTTTCTTCTGGAATTAATAAAAAGTTGGAGTTAATTAATGTCATTGCTCAGTCAAACTATTACAGGTCCTCGGTTAATAGTATAATAAAAAATAGTGTGATTTTTTTTTGTTATCAATTTTGAAGGTTTTAATGTGGAATTCCTATTGTTATCGCTAGAATCTTAACATAGTCTATTTTCTTTAGACCGTCCTAGTTGTGATGATTGATGATGGATATACATTTTAGAATTATCATGCATGCTTTTGATATAAAATAAACATCTTACATTTTTTTGAGTATGTTTTTGTCCCAAATATTTCAAGGAATTGTCTAATATATGTAAAATGTGACATTGATTCAACTTGGACAAACCAAAATCCTTGCAATTCCTTGTCCTCATATGACAAGGCTAGTAATGCTGGAAAATATAATTCAGAGACTCTCTATCTGATGTACTAAAGACTAATATGATCATCTTGGATTGCAGATTCATGGAGTTGCACTTTCTTTGACACCATTTGTTAAGAAGGCACGGTAGTATTTATGGATTAGGGTTTTAACCTTTAGGACTATATGGTTTTAGAAGTCTTGAATTCATTAAAAAAGAAAATTTTGGGGGATCGGTGGGTCAATAAAGAACTGGAGGTTTTGGGATCTATTTCGAAATTTTAGGATCCACTTCATTTTTCTTGGGATTTGTTTCATAGGGTTAGGTTCCATTTCCTTCTCTAGGGGATCTTCTTCCATGGTGGATTCTAGGTGGATATTGGTGGATTTGGATCAGAGCCACAAATACTACACACAAGGGTGGCACATCTAGTATCACAGCTGGTGGTAGACCTGTGAAGTTATTTCATTTTCATTTCGATCATGATATTAGAATGGAATTTTTGACATGTTAATTCCTATCTACTTTACAAACATAGACATATCTCCCATTTTTCGATACTCTTTGTTAATGGTTTGAAGGATTTGGTTATTTTATTTCCCCTCGTATCTAATGCATGTTACATGAAACATACCCATTTTCCTTTGTTAGGAAAAAAAAACAACCAAAAGTCTATGTATTCCCAATCCATGTGAATTTTTCAACTACAGGCTTAATTGTCTAGCTGCCTTTATAAATTTCTTTGGAGCTTTTTTAGTTTCATGTTGTCAAATTATCATAGTGGCCACACCACTCACTAAATGGGATGGAAAACTTCTAGGGTTTTGATGTTAATATTGAGTATTTATCCATGTTTTGGACATCATGTAGCACCTTGATGTGATTGTCCATTGTTGAGAGGAGAAAGGTCAAAAAAATATCTTTATTTGTCAATTGAATTTAGCAATATTTGTGTATATATACTCTAAGTTTTGTTAAGAGTTTCGTTTTTTTGCTATTTGTTTTGAAAAATAGTCAAGTAGTGTCAAGTAATGAGTGTTTAGCCATGGTTTGGACATCATGTAGAACCTTGATGTGACTATCCATTATTGCGAGGGAAAAGGTCAAAGGAAGAGTGACAAACTAGTGTTAATTTAGGAAAGGAATGTGATCTCTATGATGTTGATCATTGTGGGTGAATTAATGTGAATCCATAATAAACATCGAAATAATCAAGGTTCATTATAAAATGCATGTGGGGTATCATGTCAATATACTAGGTAGAAGTATAAACTGGTATAAAAAATGTAAATGAAAAAATGGATACATGCAATATATAGTAAAAATAGGGGTTTTTTAAATTGGGAAGGCATATTGGGAGGGGATTGAAAAATGATTTTGGGAGGTATTTTCCAATATTTTTTGAAAATATGGGTATTTTTTCATATGCCACGAACGAACGTGCTATGGCATGGTTTCACTAAGTGAAGACCCTGTGATCGTACTGAGTTCTGAGGAACACAGAGGTGAAGGTACATATCTAGAAAATATCATTCTACAAAACAATTAAATCACCAATAATAGAGAATATGCTTGTACATTCATCTTTTACCAAAAATAGAGATTCAAATCCAAAAACTATTTGTCAATTTCAGTGCAATGGACCTAGTTTCCAATTGAACTTTCTACATGCCAAATAAAGAGAAATATATTACTATTGTGGCAAATGGAAAGCATATAAAGGATCACTTACATTCATATCGCTGTATATTTTCAACCATATACATTCCATTAAACAATCCACAAAACAAGTTAATTCTACTCATTCGAATTGACTAGTAATTCTCGGAATCACTAGAATAATTAAATCTACTTCTTATACAATAACTCAAATGAAATTACAAATCTAAATAACATGTTTTATAGTCATAATAGAGGTTGTAACAATAAAATAATAAACCAATATTAAAATTAGTTTATTATTAATTAAAGACTATATAAAGTCAATAGTCATGCCCTTTTACGAAAAATGTGCATGTCGGGCTTATATAAATCCCAAACCTATGTAACTATTAATCATCTATCATACATTACATTGTACATTACTATTGATCCATTTATGGACCACTTACATTACGTACATTGGGTTTTCGAGTAAAAATAGTATTTTACTGTTCCAGTGGTATGAGAGCTAAGTTAGAGTTCCTGATTCGGGTTTTTAACCACTATATTAGGGTTTCCCTAAAAAATGGGACCTTGTAAAAAAAAAAAAAAAAACATAAAACAAAAAGAAAAGAAAAGANAAAAGAAAAAAAAAAGAAAAAAAAAAGTTAAAAAGAAAAGATAAAAGACAAAAAACTAAAAAAGAAAAGAAAGGAAAAAGAAAGTAAAAAAGTAAAAGAAAATCCAAACCAACACATGGTTTTTCTTTCCAACTCCATTTAAAAAATATCGCCCATCTCCTTTCTCATATTCCATTCTTATTCATCCCCATACTCCCACCTACCATCCCTTAGGTTCAAAAACCCTAAAATTCCATTACTTCAAAAAAATTCTAATAATATTATATTTATTAAATAATAATATTTATTATACTATATTATATAAACTTTTACTTTTCAAAATATAATAATAATACTATTATTATTATTACAATTTTCAAAAAACAAAATTATTTAAATCATAATATTAATAATTAATACCTAAAATTACTATATAAATAAAAAGGGAACAAATCAAAATCAGGAAAGAAGACAAGCGAAAATGGAAGAGACAGATTTTAATAAAGAAGAGAAAAGATTTCCCAACATTCCGATGAAAGTGCCTATGGCGATGCTAAAAGTTAATGGGACATTTGATGAAAGTCCAATTTCCATCAATGAAGAATGAGTCAAATGAAGATCAAATAAAAGTACCATTAAAAATCGATGATTATCATTTTTCATCTCAATTCACCATTGCAGCTATAGACGACCATCTCATCAACATAATGTTGGGTTACAACTGGTTGGAAACACCAGGAAGATTCTTCATCAATGCAAAAAACAAGTGCATTACTTTCTTTCATGAGAAGAAGAAAATAACGCTACAAGATTTCTCAGTGATAATCCCCTTATTGCAAACTAAAGACGAAGAATTAACTAATGGACAATATGAGGATTTACAAGAACAAATAAATATTTTAAAGAAACTCATCATGGAAAATATAATGAGTTGGAGCATGTCCAGAGAAAGTGAGAAAATCAAGAATTCGAGTTATGTCAACATCAACAACAGAAGGAAAAAATCTAGCAACAACATGATGACATTAAGAAGACACATAAGTTAGAAATTACAAAAATCAACAAGGTGTTATCAAGCAATATTGAAGAAATTTTTTTACTATGAAATCATAACAAAAAATTAATTACAAAGATTAAAAAAATAGAAACATAATCGCAAGAAGGAACAATCCAATGAAGACCTCAAAGGAAGAGTTCTAGAAAATCAAGAAAAAAACTAGCTCCTAAAGAAACTTAAACAAGAACTAGAGAAACAAATCGAGAAGTTAAAAGAGGAAAAAAAGTCGCAAGATGAAAGGTTCGAGAAGATTCAGAGTAAAAACAATCCACTGGAGAAAAAAATAGTGCAAATTCATAAACAAGCATCTAGACTCTCTGAAAAACAAAGTCAAGTTGAGGAATTAAATTCAATGATCGTCCTAGATAAAAAAAGAATTCAATACAGCCAAAGAACAGACAACAAGAACTCCTTATCGACACCTCAACTATAAACATAATTTCGACAAATGAGATGGTAAAAATGAACACATATAGAGGAGAGATGATGTTAGACGAGAAAGAACAACAAATCAAAACACAAAACAACAAACAAGAAGACCTATCCCACAATGAATTTAAGTGGAGGAAGTGAAGGAAGACCTTGCCGCAGTTCAAAAGGAAGAAAAACAAACAACACATACGCCTTACATACATCTCAAGTATAATCATCATTTTGACCAACAATAGGGTCAAAATGAGCATTCACAAAAGAATTATGTTAACAGGAAAATAGTTCAACATGCTAAGCAACAATTGAGATGACGCATTCCCCAAAAGGATCTCAGAGACCTCAGATAAAAATAGATCTGGTATGGACCACAACATATACGATGTGACAATTCTCCTGGGGAATCTGTAACTCATATCATCTTATTTCATCAAGTGTCGCAAAGAATCTAGAGATGTCAATTCAAGCAAAATCAGACATTATTGTCAACAAAGCTTTGAGGACAAAAATTACCTTAAGGGGAAGGAAATGTAACAATAAATTAATATTAATTAAATACTATCTAAATTCAATAGTCATTCCATTTTATGAAAAGGTGCATGACGGGCTTATATAAATCCCAAACCTATGTAACTATTAATCATCTATCATACATTACATTTTTACATTACTATTGATCCATTTATGGACCAATCACGTTACTTACATTGGTTTTTACCATAAAAATAGTATTTTACTATTCCATAAGTATATCTCATTATAAGAAAATTTCAAACACTTCATATGCAAAGTCACAAATCTACTCAAGACAATTCTATTGAAGTAGCAAGAAATTGGAAATTGATCTAGAATTTTGGTAGACATTTCCCCAACACTAACAAGAATATTTCTCCTCACATTATCACACACATTTCAATATTATTTATCATAAATAAACATAAAAGTAACACTCAGGAATTTTTACAAACACTTCTTGTGATAATTCTCCAAACTATGCCAAACAGTCCGATCAAAGAACTAGTTTTCGAATAAAAGGTAAAAGCATCAAAGAGAAGTGTCTTAAACCATTCTGAGGATAGTGTACTATAAAAATACACAATATATAATGAACAAGGGAATAAATATCAGTTCTATATAATAGGCGCCAAATAATTATTTCCTCAAACAATTTATGCACAAAATCGTAAAAACTAGTTTCAAATTCCTTCATAAAATTTACTTGCATAAATAGATTGAATTCTATGAGAAATTTCTTCCACAAAAAACTCATATGTTTCATCAAACATTTCATGTACATACATAAATAAATCAGATCATATCGAAGTACATTAAATAAACATGAGATAAATCACTTATCTTATCAATGTGCAACTGGCATCATTTGTACCACATTCCAACTAGCCTTTGACACTGCCAAGACAAATCTCACTTTGATAGGCCACCCCTGATATGAGGCCATAGATCCATAATAGATGTGAACTGAAGAATAACTCAAGTATCAGCTTAAGAATAAAAAAATCTATTCCTCACCACATACTTCCTCTTCCACCCCATTACCAGGTGCAATGGTAATCCAGACCCCCTAGGCCATCAAGATATTTCCATTCACCACAATTATTTATGTGTAGGTCTAGGAAAAAATCGTAGTGGAAATAGAGGAACTACACCAGAGTCTTATGGTATTATTTCAAACACCATACAAGATCATGGTGCTTCAAGTACAAAGTTCATTCACATAGTAAACATTCATGGATTCCCAATCTCTCACCATCAAAAGTATGAAAAACCATAATAAAAAACCATCCAAGAGAACCATGAAAAACAACTTCCAAACCAAATATATCAAACATGTATTTATAGAACAAAGAAGGCAATCCTAAGTCAATGGGTCAAATCAAACCAAGGTAAGCCAACTTGAGTCAATCCAAGGGGGGTAATTCAACCATAAGATGTTAACTCTAATCCAACCCAAGCAATTCGAATTTGAAGGAGAGTGACTCCAAGCCACTCCAGTGGGCACATCATCCATGAAGAGGAATTAAAATTAGAGAGGTGAGGTGTCGCACAAGCCAAGGCATCTTCCCAAAATAAAAAGCGGGGTTACACAAGGATTTACACAAGAGTTACACAAGAGTTACACAAGGATTTACACAAGTATTTACATAAGGAGTTACATAATTATTTACACAACTTTTGACATGTTAAGACTAAAAATATCTAGTGAGGGAACACTTGTACAAATGGGAGTTACCAAACCAAGTGTAACCTCCACAATGGACTTACAAAACCACCAAACGGTATTAATCAACAAGTGGAACCCAACCAAACACCAAGAAGGCCCACTAAATCATAAATTGGGCTCAACAATAGATAATACAAACTCAATATAGGGTATAAATTCCACTTAATAAATCATGTTAATGTTTAATAATAATAGAACTATATCATCTTAATAGCTTAGCATTAAACTAATACTAGGGCATAATATATACTATTATAATGAAAATTATTTACTTATCAATTAATAATCATAGTGTACCACTAAATATGTCATACTGCAAGAAGCATTTAAATATTAACAATTCAATGAGAAGTAAAAGAGAAAAATCACAAGCATCAACCAATCAAGTCACTCAATTATTAGATATGCACCACATAATACTTACCAATCAATCAATTGAACAAAAAATCTGAAATAATAATTAATTTTAAGGAATACAATGAACTAATCTTTGAGGTGAGGCTTCTTGTTCTTCTACTAACATAAGGGAGGTTAAATTCATTTCACCAAGCACATTTATAAATTCCAAGAGATATTAAATCTGTGGAAGGCCCAAAATTCGCATTGTTGGAACCTAAGCTCGAATAACACTTGTAATGTCCCTTGCGGCTATCAATGAGTCTTAGGGAAATATAATTATCTCTCTAAGGATAACTAAATAATTTTAGCACAACGAATTAGTTAAACAAATATTAAAATTCATTTTTCAATATTTAATCACAACAACGTCCCTTTAATTACCAACAAATTAAAATAAATCCAATAATTATTCCAATGTCTGATCCAAGGGATGGGAAGGATTACTAACACCTTGTATGAAAATCAAATATCCATTCCAATCCAATTTATACATAAATTCCATCTCTAAATTCCATTTACTCTTAATCATGATTAACTAGTAATTAGTGTTATGATTACGATACTTAACGACACTTAGCACATAATTGATGGTACTTATTATAATTTCATTTTTTTATCACTTAAATGTTTGTTATCAATACAAATGTGTGATCAACACTTAATGAGATGTAAATCAAGCATAATTACCATTTTCCAATTAATTAAACATAGTAATTATGAAAATGATTCCACAAGGACTACTTAACTAGTCCTTCAATACTAACAACTAGTATTGCACAAATTCGACACACACCCATTCTAATGAACCAAAAATTGAACCTAAAACAATTATACACATATTTAAGCATGCATGTACATAAAATAAAGTACTTTTTCATATTTAATCCAAGTACATAAATGAAGTATATTTCAAGTTCAATCAATACAACTAGTTAATAAATGCTGCCAAGAATTCAATCAAAACAATCGTACTGATTTTTGAGGCACAAAGAGGTGAAGGTAAATATATTGAGAATATAATTATTCAGGACAATTAAATAACCAATAACAGAGCATGTGTTTGTACATTCATCTTTTACTTAAAACAGAGATTCAAATCCAAAAACTATTTGTCAATTTCACTGCAATGTACCTAGTTTCCAAGTGCCAAATAAAAAGAAATATATGACTATTGTATCTCATGGAAATAATATAAAGGATCAATTATAGCCATGTGTATGTATATTTCTAATCATATACTTTCCATTAAACAATCCATAAAACAAGTTAATTCTACTTATCTGAATTGACTAGTAATTCTAGGAATCACTAGAATAATTAAATCCACTGATCATACAATAATTAAAATGCAATGCCAACTCAATTTTTTTTTTCAGTCATAATATAGGTTTATCGAATTATAAAAAAATTTCAAACACTTCATATGCAAATTCACAAATCCACTCAAGCCAATTCTATTGAAGGGGATAGAAATTGGAAATTGATCTAGAATTTCAGTAGACATTTCCCCAACACAAATAAGAATATTTATCCTCACATTATCACACACATTTAAATATTATTTATCATAACTAACCATAAATTAAAACTCATTCATTTTTACAACTCTTCATGTGATAATTCTCCAAACTATGCCAAACAGTCCGATCAAAGAACTGGTGTTCAAATAAAAGGGCCGAAGCATAAAAGAGAAGTGTCTTAAACCATTATGAGGATAATGTAATATCAAAATACACAATATATAATGAATATCAATGTAAATATAAGTTTTGTAGAAGAGGTACCAAATAATTATTTCCTCAAACAATTTATGCACAAAATACCAAAAACTAGTTTCCAATTCCTTCATAAAATTTACTTGCATAAATAGATTGAATTCTATGAGAAATTTCTTTAACAAATAACTCATATATTTCATAAAAAAAATAATTTGCATCCATAAATAAATCATATCAGATCCAACTAAATTAAATAAACATGAGATAAATCATGTATCTTATCAATGCGCAATTGGCATCATTCGGGCCACATTCCAACTAACCTTTGGCACTACACAAGCCATATCTCACTTTGAAAGGCCATCCCCGAGATGAGGCCAGAGATACACATTATAATTACACTGAAGAATAACTCAAGTATCATATTTATAATACAAAACTCTATTCCTCACCACATACTTCATCTTCCACCCCAATACCAGGTGCTATGGTAATCCAGACAACCTAAGCCATCAAAATATTTCCATTCACCACCAAGATTTATGTGCAGGTCTAGGACAGAGCCAAGTAGTGGAAATGGAAGAACTAAACCAGTGCTTTCTGGGATTACCACAAATACCATACAAGATCATGGTGCTTCAACTACAAATTCCATTCACATACAAATAATTCATGGTTTCCTAGGATCTCACCATCAAAGGTATGAACAACCATAATCAACAACCATCCAAGAGAACCATGAAAAATAACCCCCAAACCAAGGATATCAAACATGTATTTATAGAACAAAGAAGGTAATTCTAACTTGATGGGGTTAAATCAAACCAAGGTAATCCAACTTGAGTAAATCCAATGGGGGTATTTCAACCACAAGAGGTTAACTCTAATCCAACCAAATCAATTCAAATTTAAGGGAGAATGACTCCAAGCCACTCTAGTGGACATAGAATCCATGAATAGGAATAAAAATTAGTGAGGTGAGGTGTCACACAAGCCAAGGAATCTTCCCAAAATACCAAAGGGGGTTTACACAAGTATTTACCAAAGAGTTAGACAAGTATTTACACAAGTATTACACAAGGAGTTACATAAGTATTTACACAACTTTTGAGGTGTTAAGGATAAAAATATCCAGTGAGGGAACACTTGTGAAAATGGGAGTTACAAAACCAAGTGTAACCTCCACAAAGGAGTTAGAAACCCACCAAAGGGGATCAATCAACAATTTGCACCAACCCAGACACCAAGGATGCCCACTAAATCATGAATTGGGCTCAATAATACCAACATAAGTTAACATAATCAAAATTCGGGTCCATTGTACAATTTTTTCATGAACATCAACTAATAAATCCATAAAAACATAAATATGGACAAACATCAACCAAAGAAGTTCTAAAGTGCTAGGGATGTCCCCATTCTCCCTCACATTATGGATCTAGGCCTCCCATACTCTTTTAGTGGTCCCCGATGTACCAATTGTTTTCATTAAGTAGTTATTTACAAAATAATAATAATGTCTCTAAGTCCTTAAAGACCCTCTTCTGTCACCATATGCCATAATAATAAACAATTAAAAATTGCATATGTTCGGGGATTAACACAAGGGGTATGACATGCCCTCCCCCTTAAACCATGCATCGTCCTCGATGCATAATACATGCATGCATTTACAACTTTCAAAGGGATCGCTGCCCTCAATTTTCAAGTAGTATTTCTTGGAACTCCTCTTCCCAGAAACTAGAATACTTCCCATTACTACTTTCCTATATATCTCCACATCCTGTGGGATGTGACTCCCTCAACTTAACTTATTCCTCAAAATATCACCCTCCAATTTTCTGGATTCCTGTACAAGAACCAAGAGTAGTATGAAGGGTCAATATTCAATCCCCATTACAGTGTCTTCAAATATCAACATAGATACATTCACCTGAAAATCATATTTCAATCAACCATATGATTAGCATCAAGTATAAAAATGTACGATACATGATATAAGAGTATTCTTTAACTACTAAACCATGTACATAAAGATAGCATAAATAAGTCACCATGGAACCTATACAGAATACAACAACATGAATAACGCATGAAAGAATACTTATCTCAAATTTGGGCAACTAGATTCAATGGGACAATGTTCTTTCCGTAAGAAGAGCACAATCAGTTTAGAAACTCTCATAAGTACCTATTTTAAGAACCTCAATTCTTCCCACTACTACTTTCCTACTTGTATCCACTGCTTATGGGGTCACCATCCCATTTACTGGCTTCCTATGCAAGAACCTGGACTATTAGGGAGATATGATGGAAGAAAAGTCGTAACAATCAACCAGAATACCTCTCTGGAAATGGATAGTAGATTGCTCTCTTAGGGAATTCATGAACTCGGTCCCAATAGCTAAACTATATTATTCAACAAAGTTACTTGAAATAGAGATGTTTCTTTGACAAGGATTCTTTCACATTCCCAACACACACATGGTTAGCAGTAAACATATATACTGTTCAACAATATTCTTAAAATGCATCTTTCAAAAAATAAAATTTCTAATTAATTACATGAAATGCTTCAATATATGCAAGGTACTCGAGATATAAATACTTCTTCAACAAAATACTTGAAATGCATCTAACTCAATCTTATTCTAATCAATTTCAATCATATGAAATGCATCTATCATACAGAAAATGTGTTCAGATAAGTCAATCATATGATACGCATTACCAATATGCGTTTGCATGATTTATCACTCAAATAATTTTCCTACAAGGATGCATGAAGTGTCACCAACATATTTTTCCAACAAAATGCAGACTATCACTATGATATTTTACAAAGATCCATTTCAACAAAGCTATTTGATATAATACAAGGATACCCAAGCAAGACACTTTCAACAAAGATCACAAAGATATATATTCTTTCAACAAGATCCCTGGATAGTTTCCTGACAAAGATACTAGTACCACATTCTACATAATTAAAATTGAATATATAAGGATACATGAATTTAATATTCAATAAAGGTACATGTATCATACTTAATGAGTTACATGGTCAGTACCCACTTTTCAACATAGATATACAAAATACCACCAAGTTACTACTAGTATATCTTTCAATAATGACACAAGATACTTGTCTAATGAAGATCACAAGGTTGAATATTTTCAAAGATCACCTAAAATAGAAAAGGGGGGTTAGACAAGGATTTACACAAGTATGTACATAAGGAGTTGCATAAGTATTTACACAAATTTTGTGGTGTTAAGGCTAAAAATAGCCAATGAGGGAATAGTTGTTCAAATGGGATTTACAAAACCAAGTGTAAAATCCACAAAGGAGTTACAAAACCACTCGAGGGGATCAATCAATAAGTGACACCCACCCAAACACCAAGGAGGCCCACTAAATCATGAATTGGGTTGAATAATACCAACATAGGCTAAAATAATCAAAAGTTGGGTCCATTGTAAATGTTTGCTTGATCATCAACTAAGAAAGCCACAAAAACATAAATATGGACTAAGATCAACCAAACAAGTTCTAACATGCTATGAATGTCCCCATTCCCCCTCACATTGTGGATCTTGGCCTCCCATACTCTTTTAGTAGTCCTCGATGTGCCAGATGTTTTCATTAACTAATTATTTACAAAATAATAATAATGTATCTAGGTCCTTAAAGACCCTTTTTCCATCACCAAGTGCCACAATAATAAACAATTAAAAATTACATATGTATGGGGCTTAACACATAGGGTATTACATCCGCTCCCCCTTAAACCATGCATCACCATCAATGCATAATACATACATAATTTTACAACTTTCAAAGAGATCACTACCTTCAGTTTTCAAGTAGTATTTCCCGGAACTCCTCTTCCAAGAAACCACAATAATTCCAATTATTAATTTTATGTCTGTCTCCACTGCCTATGGGATGTTACTCCATTCACTTAACTTGTTCCTCAAGATACCTCCATGCCATTTTCTGGATTCCTGTGAGAAAACCAAGACTAGTAGTAAGTGTCAATATTCAATCCTCATTACAGGGTCTTCAAATATTAACAAAGATACATACACCTAAAAATCATATTTCAATCAACCATATGATTAACATCAAGTATAAAATTGTGCGATGCATGATATAAGAGTATTCTTTAACTACTATGTAACGTCCCCGACCCTCCAACCAGGCAAGATGATGCTACTCAAATAAAAAACATGCGGGCAACTAGCCCCATAAACATGATCAAACATAAAATGTTGAAACAAAAATCCTGAACATACTACATACTAACATGCATAATCGTTCATATACATAGCGAAAGCAAAACAACATTAATTCATATACATGTTCATCATAAATCATTAATAGTAAACATAACTACAGAAGTAAAATAGACAAGAATACTTATCTTATAGGAACTGTCCCACAACCAGCTACGTCACTGCAATGTTCCACCCAACCATAGGCCAGCGTGCTCCTTAATCTCTCAGCAACGTTGCCACCCCCAAGCCGGGCATGATTCCCCAAGGAATAAGGAACTAGGAAGCTTACACATAGCCAAGGATAACAACACCACAAGGGTACACAGTTCAGCCAAGCCAACACAGTTGAGTTTATCACGCAAACAACAGATCGGCCAAGCCAACAAAGTTGGGTTTATCAGGCCATCCAGGAGGTGGGAAAGGCTAAATGTTAACTTGGTGAGCTCATTCAAGAGCTAAGGACACCTACACCAAAACCAACTTGAATTCTAGAACACCCACACACACCCAACACAAGGAAATCAGTTCTCTCTCTACAACACAGTCCCTCAGGCCCTGACCTCCCTTCCAGTGCTATTCAGGGGTTGTGGAGAAGACTCCCAATCTATACGTGAGGGAAAAAGAAGCACAGCCAACAACCAAAGTTAAATGATGAACACCCAGGACATTACCTCGTCTGAATAGGAGTGCAAAACAGGAAAAAGGGAACAATATTTCTGCGCGAACGGGAGGAAGAATATCTCATAGACTAGCAATCCCAGAGAAAAGGGAGAACCAACCCACACACAAGGATCCTAATTCCTTTTATCTCAACCCATGTGAGGAAAATGAACTGGCGGTGTTGGAGAGAGTGCAGTCATGGAGAGAATGGGAGCGTGGGCGTAGTGGTTTTCTTGCCAGCATGAGGGTCAGCCTGGTGGAGTGTGTGTGTGGGAAAGGCATGACAGTCCTGCCACACTCCACTGCCAACTTTAATTACCCCAACCAACAGTAGAAAATTTAATATGGCAGTTGGATGAGACAAGGGAAGGTGAGCAAATTAAACAAGGAGGAGACACATGGCTTTTCACCCATGGGCTCAAGGTTTAACATTCCCCCTCCTTATCCTTAGGAATCATGCCCTTTTCAATATGGTTGTAGTGAACATAGTTGGTTGGTTCCATTTAATTAAAATACACATTTATATGATGCCACAATTTAGTACGTGCCATATGTCCCGATATACCATTGCTGACAATTCCAATCCGAAACATAACATAACCAAATTGATGGTGGGGCCTCTGCCTTTAGCCCGACACCATGATTATTTACAATATATGTATCATGTATATTTAATGCATCGGGGTCAAAAATAGGGTGTGACATTCCCCTCCCCCTTTAATAGCATTGTCCTCAGTGCTTTACAATATTGAACAAAATTCTACACTGGCATCGCCTCAGTGTTCCATAGAATTGAATAAAAATGGATATGCCAATTGCATGGCATCCTCCAGCGCCCATGTAGCCTCTTCAGGTTTGTAGTGCTCCCATTTCACCTTTACCTGCCCTATGGTTCGGTTCCAAAGCATTGTGACCTTCCTGTCGAGGATGCGCATGGGCTCAATTTGGAATTCGCCCTCGGGTTCCACCTGAATCAAATCCCAATTTATCACATGGTTAGTATCATGTACATATGTCTTAAGCAAAGAAACATGAAAAACATTATGAGCTCTAGTAATAGCAGGCAATGCAAGTCTATATGCAACAGGCCCTATTCTTTCAAGCACTTGAAACAGCCCACAATATCTTGGTGACAGCTTGGCACAACTTCCAAGCTTCAAGGAAATTTTATTTTCCCTCACTCTGAGGTAGACATGATCCCCAACACTGAACTCTCTATTCATCCTATGATTATCTGCATATCTTTTCTGTCTATCTTATGTTGCTTTCAGATTCTGTTTGATCTTTACAACCTCTTGCTCCATTTCCTTGAGAAACTCTGGTCCAAGCACAACCCTGTTCACTGGATTATCCCAAGTCATTGGTGTCCTACACCTTCTTCCATACAAAGATTCATATAGACTCATCCCCAAGGATCCCTACTGTCCATTGTTATAAGCAAACTCTACCAAGTGTAAGTAATCTTCCCACTTGGTTGGTTTGTCCATCACATACATGCGAAGCATATCTTTCTATTTTCCCATCCGACTGAGGATGGTATGCAGTGCTGAAGTTTAGCTTTGTACCCAAATATGGAAACAACCCCTTTCAAAAATTGGAAGTGAACTTGACATCTCTATTAGACACTATTTCCTTCGGCAATCCATGCAATTTGAAAATCTCCCTCATGAAGATCTTTGCAATGTCATCAATCTTATGCGTAGACTTCACCATTATAAAATGTGTTGCCTTTGTCAACTTGTCTACCACAACCATGATGGAATCATGTTGTCTCCAAGTCATCAGCAATCCTGTGATAAAATCCATGGAAATAACTTCCCATTTCCATTCCGGAACTAGTAAAGGCTGCAACAAGCCTACTGGATGTTGATGCTCAACCTTTACCTGTTGACATTGCATGCACCTTGAAATGTATTCAGCCATGTCCTTTTTCATTCTTGGCCAAAAGTACTGTTTTCTAGCTATAGCAATTGTCTTCTGATATCCTGGGTGACCAGAATACAGAGCTTAATGGATTTCATAAATAACAACTCTCCTCAAATATGCTATATCTGGAATATAAATTCTATGTTTACAAGTAATAAGTCCATCTTCTTCAAATTTATATCCCTCATACCTCTTCTCGATAATTTGTTGTTGCAATTTGTCTCTTACTTGCTCATGCAATTCATCTCTGGAAACATGATTACCAATTTGTTGTCTCAAATCTGATTGGCAAATACTAAGAGATGCCACATGCATTTCCTGCACCTTGCTGCTGAGTGCATCAGCTACCTTATTCTCTTTCCCATTTATGTGCTTGATTTCAAAATCAAACTCACATAAAAATTCCAACCATCTCTCTTGCCTAGCATTCAGAGTAGGCTGATAAAATAGATACTTCATACCACAATGGTCTATTCTGAGTTCAAATCTTCTACCCATCAAGTAATGCCTCCACATCTTGAGAGCATGTACTATGGCTGCAAGCTCTAGATCATGAGTGGCACAGTTCTTCTCATGCTCCTTTAGATTTCCTGACTCATAGCATATCACGTGGTTGTCCTGCATAAGGACTTCTTCAATCCCTTGTCTGCATGCATTGGTACACACCAAAAAATATTTCTCCAGATCTACAACCTTCAATACTGGTGCACTGGTGAGAATATTTTTCAACCGTTGGAAGCTTTCTTCACACTTCGAAGTCCATTCAAACTTTATCCCCTTCTTTTGCAAAGAAATTATGGCATGTGCAACTTTGGAGAATCCTTCAATGAAACTCCTGTAGTATCTTGCAAGTCCCATAAAAGATCTTACATCCTTCACATTTCTTGGGGTAGGCCAATTCATAATGGCTTCAATCTTCTCAGGGTCCACAGATATACCCTCTTCTGAGATAATGTGACCCAAATATTGAATTCGATCTCTGTAGAAGTCACAATTGCTCAATTTTGCATACAGCTGATGCTCCCTAAGCAATTGCAATGTCAATCTCAAGTGCTCTTCATGCTCCACCTCATTCTTAGAATAAACAAGAATGTCATCAAGGAAAACAAGGACATAATTTTCCAAATACTTGCTAAAGACACTATTCATAAGGCACATAAATGTAGCTGGTGCATTTGTGAGACCAAATGGTACCACTACAAACTCATAATGTCCATACCTTGTTTTGAAGGTTGTCTTATGAATGTCTCCATCCTTGATTCTCACCTGATGGTAACCAGACCTCAAGTCAATCTTGGAAAATACCCTTGCTCCTCTCATTTGATCAAAGAGGTCATCAATCCTAGGAAAAGGATATTTATTCTTCACAGTAACCTTGTTCAACTATCTGTAATCAATACACAACCTGAGAGTACCATCTTTCTTCTTTACAAACAGAACCGGTGCTCCCCAAGGAGATACACTCGGCCAGATATACTTCTTTTCCAACAACTCTTGTAGTTGCATCTTCAACTCTAGCATCTCTGGTGTACTCATCCTGTAGGGTGTCTTGGACATTGGTGCTACTCCTGGCATGAGTTCAATTGTGAAATCAATATCTGTCTTTGGAGGAATCCTTGGAATCTCATCAGGAAATGCATCCTTGAATTCCTGTAACACCTGATAGTCCTCCAACCTAGGAGTTTCATCTCCTATTGGCTCCAGAATATGAGCTGCATAAAATTGGAAACCTTTCCTATATAACTTCTTCAATTGCATTGCTGAAACCTATCTTACTGAAATTACCTTTGGAATACCTTTCACCACTACTGGGTTTCCTTCTTCATCCATGCATTCAAAATTATTGTTATAACAGTCAAGCTTCACTCTGTGAGCTTCTAACCAATCCATTCCAATGAGAACATCATAGGAACCAAGCAGTAGAACATTCAGATCTACACAAGTGATCAATCCATTCATAACCAATGGACATCTCTCCACTACTTCACTAACCTTTCTCTTAGTCCCAGTGGCTAGCTGAACTAACCAAGATTTTCCATGCTTTACCTTCTTAAAAGCACAAATATCCACTACTTAGGAGTGATGTAACTGTGAGTAGAACTAGGGTCAATCAAAATAGAAATAGATTGTTCAACAATCTTACCTGCAACTTCAACCACAATTGACTGATGATATTCCTGGAGGTCCTCTAGTGCTACATAAATTCTAGGTACTGTCCTTGCTACTTGACCCACTGTTTCTTCTTCTTGAATTTTATAAGCTAGCCTTTCACTTTCATTCTCGAGTGGAAAATATCTGTGCAAGTGGGGTCCTTCACATTTCCAACATTTGAGTCGACCTTTATTCTGTGGTGAATCTTTAGGCTTTCCACTTGTCACTCCAACTGGATTACTCACAGATTGGGATGGTTTCTTCTGTTGATTCCTGAATCTAGAAGGTTTGAAACCTTTCCTTATTTGGTCAAACTTCTCATTATTCTTGTCCTTCCATGCCTTATGGTAATCATTTTTTCCCTTGCTTTGCTCATAGCAATACTTAGGCTTCCTTGTGGCTTCTTTAAGAGTTCTCGACTCATAAAACTCAATTCTATCTTTGTAAGCTTGAGGAAATCCACTCAGAAACCACTGGACCTTCACTTTTTCATTTCCGATGTACCGGACATACCTCAACAGTTCCAAGAACTTGTTTGCATATTCATCCATGGTCTGTTGTCCCAATATCAGCTCATGGAACTCCTTAATCTTGTCATCATAATACCTGTCAGAGAGGTATTTCTGCTTGAAATACTTCTTGAACTATTTCCACTTGAGTCTCCTTTCACTGATCTTCTTTACTTGCTTGAAGTGTTCCCACCAAATGGATTCTTTTCCATTCAGATTGAATATGAAAACCCTAGCCTTCATGTTTCCTAAATAGTCCTGCACTTGAAAGTACTTCTTTATCCCAAGAAGCCAAGTTTCAGCCTCTTGTCCAGCCTTTACCTCACCATCAAATGTAGGAGGTTTAGCCTTCTTAAATTCATCTCGAGAGCGATCCCTATGGTGTCTTCTTATTTTCCTTTTACAAGAAGATGAACTTGTATCTCCACTGGATTCTTAAGAATCAGATGATCCACTAGAAGTCCTTCTCCTTCTCCTGGTGCTACTCTTACTACCTTTCGGCCTTGATGTACCTCGTCCCAAGTCTATATTTCTCTTAAAGTTTGTCAAACTATGCAACATGGTAGGATTCAACTGATGCTTCTCTTCTTGGGCTTTAATCAAGATTCTCATGGTGGTTGCAACATCTAACGATGTCTCTTGCAATCTCCTTCTATTAGACTCTATGTCATCATTTCCATTACGGACATTTTCTCCTATGCAATCTCCTGCATGCTCATAAGAATCTCGAGCATAATATCCGTCATGGGTTCTCATGACTAAACTAACTCTTGCTTTACTGTTCATCCTGGAATATTTCTCTTGGATGTGTCTATAATTTTGCAAATGTGTTAGTAGCAAACTGTTAGATGCATATAATTAATGTAAATTAGAACTACTTACCTTCCTCTCCTGGAAATTTATAAAATAGCAATTTTGCTAAAACACAAAATTTTCTCTCTCTCTTGTTCAGCCCTGTAATCCACTAACAGTCTGCTGAAATCTGCTATAATAGTTGGAATTTTCTCAGAAAAATTCCACTTTGAAAAATGCAAAATTTCCTTCTCCTCATCGAGTCTCTTCCCCACTAACTTTCTGGTGTTTCAGCAGCTAAAACGTCTAATTTTCTCCGCTACTCCTCAATGGGTTGTTTGTCTATTTCCTTCCACTGTATTGGGCCTGTAGTAGTCTAATACTTTGAGTTTCATCGGTGATTGGGACCATTTAGTCTTATCACATCGATGAGAAAATTGACTAACCGCTGCATCGACGATCGGGTGCTCTGTGCATCGGGTGGCTAATCATCTCGGTTTTTGCAATGGTGGCCAACAAGCCTTCTAGGGTTTTCATGTTCCAAAACTTTGTTGACGCTTGGAGCAATTAGTCTCTACAGCATCGGTGCTCGGATGCGCTTCTCATCAGGTTAATAGTCCCTTATGTGGCCTCAACGATAGGCAGCAAATTCACTGTGGTCTCTGCGGGGCACCCATCGATGGTCAAAATAGTTGATCACTACGGCATCAGGTGGATAGTTAACTAGGAAGCCGTAACTATGGGTGGTACTCCCACTGCGGTCTCCGTAGACCTTATACCCCATCGGCAGCTTCATCTTCTATCCGTCGGTGACCGGATCCGTTATTTCATCGAACGGTTAGTCCCTTAGGCGACTGCAACTCTGGTTCATCATCGTTTAACCATTTTCGATCGACGGTCTGATCCACTAATAATTTTGATTGGTGGTCGGAAGCATAACTATTATGGCATTGACAGTTGGAACCTTTATCCCTTGGAATATTAGTGCTCTAGACTTCCACAACGGCGTCGCACGAACCACTGATTCCTTTCGATGTTTATCGGCGACCAATACAACTAACTTTTGCCGATCACCGATGGACTCAACGCTTAGAAATTTTTTTCAATTTTCTTCTTGCATCGGCTCTTCCTTCAACTAACGTTCACCAATCCACTTCACTAGCCTCGGTAGCTTTATCTTCTATGCGTCGAAAATCCCAACAACTATTCATCGGTGATCCCAAAAACTAAAATTTTCTGATCACCGATGATCTCGTGCCTTAGAAAATTTTTGGAAATGTTCAGCCCTATCTTCCATCGCATCGGCCGTCGAAACAACTATTCTCTGCGGCATCGGTGGTCAGGGACTCTATCTGTCAGAAGGATAGTCCTCTATCCATCTGCAATGACGGCGCAAAATCAGTTAATCTCTTTCGATGTAGTCGTCGAACATCTCTCTTCCCTCCACCACATTGACAACTTAATCATCTACTCATCAGCGATGTGATCAACTAATCATTGCCGATTGCCGATGATTTCACTACTTCGAATTTTTTTTGAAATTTCCTCTCCGCTGTTGGGTGAGCTTCAGACTAACATTCCGCTATGTCGAAGGACCTTCTCACTTAGTCCTTCAATGAGCCAATGACCGACAAACGCAAAACCCTTCTGTGAATTTCCTTTGATTAACATCCGTCAGGTGACCTTCCAATTAAGTGATCCGCTACATTGTAAGAACTTCTCACTAAGTTTTTCGATGAGCCGACAATTCTGGCACTTAGAAAATTCTATGGATTTTCCAGTCAGTCACCCATTTTCTCCTAGTTTCTTCTAGGCAGTAAGCAACCTGCCTCTATTAACTGATCTTTCATGGCCCTCTGAGGCCCAAATGCCACAACATAAGCTCTGTCACTGCATCTTCATGGCCCATTCAGGCCCATGCTGCAACCTTTGGCTCTGATACCACACTATAACTCCTCGAACCCTCCGACCAAGCAAGAGGATGCTACTCAACTAACAAACATATGGGCAACTAGCCCCATGAACATGATCAACCATAGAATGCTGAAACAAAAAGCATGAACATACTACATACTAACATGCATAATCATTCATATACATAGCGGAAGCAAAACAACATTCATTCATATACATGTTCATCATAAATCATTATCAGTAAACATAACTGTAGAATTAAAATAGACAAGAATACTTATCTTATAGGAACTGTCCCACAACCAGCTATGTCACTGCAACGTTCCACCCAAACATAGGCTAGCGTGCTCCTTAATCTCTCAGCAACGCTTCCACCCCCAATCCAGGCATGATTCCCCAAGGAATAAGGAACTAGCAAGCTTACACATAGCCAAGGATAACAACACCACAAGGGTACACAGTTCAGCCAAGCCAACACAGTTGGGTTTATTAGGTGAACAACAGATCGTCCAATCCAAAAAACTTGGGTTTATCAGGACATCCAGGAGCTAGGAAAGGCTAAATGCTAAGCTGATGAGCTCATTGAAGAGCTAGGGATACCTACACCAGAACCATCCTGACTTCTAGGACACCCACAAACACCCAACACAAGGAAATCAGTCCTTTCTTTGCAACGCAGACCCTCAGGCCCTAACCTCCCTTCCAGTGCTATTCAGGGGTTGTGGAGAAGAAAGCTATCCCTCTATCTCTGTCTATGTGCTTCCCAAACAGGTTTATCAAGCACATCAGGTGCTCATTCACCACTCCAATGCAGTCCGAAGACCAAACACTAGGTGCATGCAGCCAGACAAGCGATTCACAGCTTGGGCAGGGGAAATCAACACCTGAATCGTTCTTGGCCCTATCATGGCTAGAACGATTCAATCCCTAGCCTATAATAGTTTAAACATGGAAGAGACCATAGCCAATGAACAACCATGAACCCACAGCACTCGATCCCCAATGAAATTGTTGGAGAACTTACACAGGCATAAATGGGGAAGGAACAAACTTCCAATCTGTACATGAGGGAAAAAAAACGCAGCCAACAACCACAGTTTAAGGATGAACACCCAGGACATTACCCCATCCGAACTAGAGCACAAAATAGGAAAAAGGGAACAATCTTTCTGCGTGAATGAGAGGAAGAAGACCTCACAGACTAACAATCCCAGAGAAAAGGGAGAACCAACCCACACACAAGGATCGTGAATCCTTTTATCTCAGCCCACGTGAGGAAAATGAACCGTCGGTGCTGGAGAGAGTGCAGTCATGGAGAGAATGGAAGCATGGGCATAGTGGTTTTCCTGCCAGCGTGAGGGTCAGCCTGGTGGAGTGTGTGTGTGGGAAAGGCATTGCAGTCCTGCCACACTCCACTACCAGCATTAACTTCCCCAACCAATAGCAGAACATTTAAGATGGAAGTTGGATGAGACAAGGGAAGGTGAGAAAATTAAACAAGGTGGAGACACATGGATTCTCCCCCATGGGCTCAAGGTTTAACATTCCCCCTCATTATCCTTAGGAATCATGCCCTTTTCAATATGGTTGTAGTGAACATAGTTGGTTGGGTTCATTTAATTAAAATGCACATTTACATGATGCCACAATTTAGTATGTGATGTATATCCCGATATACAATCGGTGACAATTCCAATCTGAAACATAACATAACCATATCGATGGTGGGGCCCTTGCCTTTATCCCCACACCATGATTATTTACAATATATGTATCATGTATATTCAATGCATCGGGGTCGAAACCGGGGTGTTACATACTATACCATGGACATAAAGATCAGGTATAATTTTAGGGGCGAATTTTAGCCCAGTGGGCTATTTTTCCATGTTTTTCTCCCAAAAACGATTCGCCATTTTGCATTTTTTGAAGCTTTGTTTCGCCCAATTTTGATGGGGAAAAAATTTTTCACCCTAAAAATCGCCAAATTATTAAATAAACGATATAAAATCCTTGGAAATTAAAATATTTTTTGAAAAATATTGCCAATCATTTTATAGTTGGCGTTTTAAGAATTGGTAATATTCGCCAACATTTNTAAAGATATCATAAATCAATCACCATGGAACCTATACATAATACAACAGCGTGAATAGCACATGAGAGAATACTTATCTCAAATTTGAGAAACTAGCTTCAACGGGACAATGGTCCTCCCATAAGAAGAGCACAATCAGTTTGGAAAATATCAGAACTACCTCTTGTGAGAACCTCAATGCTTCCCACTACTACTTTCCTACCTGTCTCTACTACTTATTGGATCACCATCCCATTTCCTGTCTTCCTATGCGATAACCTGGACTCATTAGAGGAAATTTCAGCTTAAAATGGGCCTCCTAAAAAAAATTAATCAAATAATAGTTAAAATAATGAAATAATATTTATTAATTTTGGAGGAAGAAAAGAAAAAAACTACTTTTTTGTTTGTATTTTCGACATATCTCCGTGTGTTTTTACTCAAATTTTGATCAGGAGAGCTCATTGGATGCAGAATTTAATTCTGCATCCAACGAGTACCCACTTGGCATACTTTTGACGGACCCTGCTACACCAAAAACAAAAAATACATGAAAAAATGTGATGATGATGTCATCATCATCACGTTTTTTCAGGTATTTTTTGTTTTTGGTGTAGCAGGGTCTATCAAAAGTATGCCGAGTGGATACTTGTTGGATGCGGAATTAAATTACGCATCCAATGAGCTCTCCCGATCGAAATTTGAGTAAAAACACAAGGAGATATGTCGAAAATACAAACAAAAAAAGTAGTTTTTTTATGATACCTATCCCCAAATTTATATTTAAAAAGTGTTTTAGACCTATACGGTATTTCAAATTTAAATCAATTTCATTGGCTAACACATGATGACGTGGAATTTGAGTTAAAGTTAAAAGGCCCATTTTGAATTGAAATTTCCTCTAATGAGTAGAGTGATATGACAAAAGAAAAGGGGTGACAGTCCACCATACTACCTCTCTACAAATGGATACTATACTTCTCTCCGAGGGAATCCAGGAACTCAGTCCCAACAGCTAAACCATAGTCTTTAACAAACATACTTTAAATAGAGATGCTTCTTTAACAAGGATTCTTTTCCACATTCCCAACAAAAACATGGTTAGAAGTAAAGATATATACTATTATATGCAACAATTCTAATATAACTAAGAACCAAAAAGGGCCATAAAAACATATTACTTTTTATATCAACACAAAGAATAATTCTTCTTAGAGATCATTTGAAAATACATTATTAATCAACTAATATCAATCATACAATGACCCTCATGCATACATGATCCATATAGACATTGATGATCAATTCCTAATATCTCAACCTATATCAATCATATATCGATCATGTAATATCAACCAAGGTCAACCAAACATGTATCAACTAACCATATGAGCATTAATTATAGTACATCAAGCAAATCACATCAACCATCATACATCAATTAGAATACACAATCATAATACATTAACTAGGATTCATCAAGCAAAAGACAATTCTCATAACACATCAATCAGAATTGATGAACAACCATACACGAATTGGAATACATTAATAAAAATACACAATCAGAATACATCACCCAAGATTCATCAAGCATAATATAATGATCATAATACGTCATCCATAAGACATCAACCAAGATGCATCAATCATACACATAACAAACAAGGACAACCAATAATCGTCATACATGAAATGTTGACAAATACAGGTATCTATCATTAATCAACCAATATCAATCCATAACATCCAATAGAAACCAATAATATAAACCAACATACATCAACTATAGAAATCATATCACATACTTACTATTTATCATAATAATACATAGAATTATTAGCACATGAGGATATATATAAAAAAAATTACATTACTAATTATTTACACGTAGTGCACTACTTAAAAATCAAAGTAAATACATGGTCACCTCAAACAACCAAACATCTTACCAGCAAGCTCTTCTAATATTCTACAATAAAATAATTACTATCTATACAACACATTATCATACACTCATACCATATACCATATTTACTATTACTATGTGTTATATACATATGCCCATTTTGTTTACATACATATTATAATTCTTCACTCATATATAAAATTATTAGTAACCATATACACAACATATTAGTCATATAACCTATATATTCGATATTTAATATACTCATAGAACTATTATGTTATATCATAATATCAATACAATTATAGCAATAATTTCATAACCCAATACTATCATATTAGATATGTATTATAAGCTATATACTAACATAACACTCTTAATCACACTATACTTCCTAATATTTCCAAACTCATACTTCCAAGCACTTTCAAATACCTCCAAATACTCAAACACTTCCAAGCACCTCCAAGTTTTACACTTACGTCATTACATACAGCCACCTCTATAAATATAGTATATTCACAATATTACATACATGTAATACTAATAACTATTACATATAATAAAATACATATTATAGTATATACAAACATATAAGCATTCATATTAATAATAATGCATCTATCACACATATCATATTATACATATTTATGTCCATGTCATATCTATATAATATTATCTTACACACCAATACTACTTATACACAAAATAAAATAAATAATATTCAGAGAATATGAGTCATTAAAGACAACTGGCTAATTTTTTCCAAAAATAGACTAGGAGTTACACCTCCATAAATAAAATAAAAGAGAATATGAAGCATTAGAGACAAGTGGTTCATTCTCCTCCAAAATAGACAAGGAGTTACATCTCCATAAGAAAAAAAATAAAATAAAAGAGAATATGAACCATTAGCAACAAGTGGCTCATTCTAGTCCAAAATAGATAAGGAGTTACATCTCCATAAGAAAAATAAATAAAATAAAAGAGAATATGAATAATTAGGGACAAGTGGCTCATTTTCTCCACTCAATAAATAAATTAGTAAGATATATAGGATAATAATAACGATGTCACCATTAACCCCAAAATAAATCAAATAAATAATAGAATACAAAAATATCCCATAGCTATGCTTACCTCCAAATGGCAATTCCACCACTAACAAATTAGATAAGTTAGGATATTAATGATTAATAATTAGTATAAAAGCATACTGCATGCATAAAATAAAAAAGATAATTGGAAACGCCATTTACACAAGCATCTCATTCCTAAAATAGCCAGGAAGTAACTCATCCATGTAACCACCAACATCCAAGTGACATAAATAAGACTATAAATCAAATAGAGAATACAAAATCAATATAGGGTATAAATTCCACTTAATAAGTCATATTAATATTTAATAATAATAGAACTATATCATCTTAATAACATAGAATTAAACAAATACTAGGACATAGTAAATACCATTATAATGACAATTATTTACTTATCAATTAATAATCATAGTGTAATAGTAAATAAGTCATACTACAAGAGGCATTTCAATATTGACAATTCAATGAGAAGTAAAGAGGTCAAAGCACAAGCATCAACCAATCAAGTCACTCATTAGATATGCACCACATAGTACTTACCAATCAATCAACTGAACAACAAATATGCAATATTATAAGACATACAACGAACTAATATTTGAAGTGAGCCTTCTTGTTCTTATATTAACTTAAGGGAGGTTAAATTCATTTCACCAAGCACATTTATCAACTCCAAAAGAAATAACTCTATAGAAGGCCCAACAGTCGTAGTGTTGGAAGCCTAAGCTTTGATACCACTTGTAATGTCCCTTGGGGATATCAATTGGTATGAGGGACATACAATTATATCTCTAAGTATAATTACATAATTTTAGCACAAAAAAATTAGTTAAATAAATATTAAAATTCATTTTTCAATATTTCATCACGACAAAGTGCCTTTAATTACCAATAAATTAAAATAAATTCAATCATTATTACAACATGATCCAAGAGATGGGAAGGATTAATAACACCTTGTATCAAAATACAATATACATTCCAATATAATTTAGACATAAATTCCACCTCTAAAGGTCATTTACTCTTAATCATGATTAACTAGTAATTAGTGTTCTGATTACGATACTTAACTACACTTAACACGCAATTGGTCATACTTATTATAATTTCATTTGTTTATCAATTCAAATGGATAATTAATACCTAATAACATGTAAATCAATAATAATTACCATTTTTAAATTAATTAAACATAGTAATTATGAAGGTGATTC
The DNA here is from genome assembly GCA_001517045.1 of Pseudotsuga menziesii. NCBI lineage: Eukaryota > Viridiplantae > Streptophyta > Pinopsida > Pinales > Pinaceae > Pseudotsuga > Pseudotsuga menziesii. The sequence continues at coordinate 318,763 of LPNX010300678.1, forward strand.
CACAAGAACTTATTAACTAGTCATTCAATACTAACAACTAATCTTACACAAATTCGACACACAACCATGATAATGAATCAAAACGTGAACCTACAGCCATTATACACATATTAAAACATGCATGTACATCAAAATAAAGTACTTTTGCAGATACGATCTAAGTACATAAACGAAGGATATTTCAAGTTCAATTAATACAACTAGTTAATAAACACTGCTAGGAATTCAATCAAACCAATCATACCGAGTTCCAAGGAACATAGAGGTGAAGGTACATATCTGGAAAATAACATTCTACAGGATAGGTAAAGCACCGATAATAGAGCATATGGATGTACACTCATCTTTTACCCAAAACATAGATTCAAATCCAAAAACTATTTGTGATGTACCTAGTTTCCAATTGAAATTTCTAAACTATGAAAAATAAAGAGAAATTAATGAATGTTGTAGGTCATGGAAATCATATCAAGGATCTATTAAATTCATATGGTTTTAGCATTCCACCCATATACAGTCCATTAAATAAGCTACAAAACAAGTTAATTCTTCTCATCAGAATTGTCTAGTAATTTTAGGAATCACTAGAATAATTAAATCCATTGCTCATCCAATAATTCAAATGCAATTCCAAATATAAATAACATGTTTTTTAATTCATAATAGAGGTATATCTCAGTATAAAATTTAGTGAAACACATCATATGAAAAGTCACAAATCTACTCAAGACAATTCTATTGAAGGAGCTAGAAATTGGAAATTGATCTAGAATTTCAGTAGACATTTCCCCAACACTAAAAGTAATATTTATCCTGACATTGTCACACACATTTCAATATTATTTATCATAAATAATAATAAAAGTAACACTCAGGCATTTTTACAAACACTTCATGTGATAACTCTCCAAACTATACCAAAGAGTCTGATCAAAGAACTAGTTTTTGAATAAAAGATAGAAGCATCAAAGATAACTGTCTTAAACCATTTTGAGGATACTGTACTATAAAAATACACAATATATAATGAAAAGGAGAATAAATATCAGTTCTGTAGAAGAGGTACCAATTAAATATTTCCTCAAACAATTTATGCACAAAATCCCAAAAACTAGTTTTCAATCCCTTTATAAAATTTACTTGCATAAATAGATTAAATTCTATCAGAAATTTATTCCACAAATAACTCATATGTTTCATCAAACATTTCATGTGAATCCACAAATAAATCTGATCAAAGCCAAGTAAATTAAATAAACATGATATAAATCACTTATTTTATCAATGTGCAACTGGGATCATCCACACCACATTCCACCGAGCCTTTGGAATTGCCAAGCGAGATCTCACTTTGACAGGGAAACCCCAAGCTGAGGCCACAGATACACAATAGAGGTGCACTAAAGAATAAATCAAGTATTATCTTGAGAATACAAAACTATACTCCTCATCACATACTTCCTCTTCCACCCCACTACCAGGTGCAATGGTAATCCAGACCCCCTATGCCATCAAGATATTTCCATTCACCACCAAGATTTATGTGTGGTAGTGGAAATGGAGGAACTAAATCATAGTTTTCTAGGATTATAGTAAACATCATACATTATCGAGGTGTTTCAAGTACAAATTTCATTCACATAAAAAACATTCATGCTTTCCTAAGATCTCACCATCAAAGGTATCAACAACCATAATCAACAACCATCCAATAGAACCCTGAAAAACAACCACCAAACCAAGGATATCAAACATGTATTTATAGAACAAAGAAGGTAATTCTAACTCTATGGGGTCAAATCAAACATATGTCAGCGAACTTGCGTCAATCCAAGAGGACTATTTCAATGATAAGAGGTTAACTCTAATCCAACCCAAGCGATTTCAATTCCAAGAAGAATGACTCCAAGCCACTCTAGTGGACACATCATCCATGAAGAGAAATAAACATTAGTGAGGTGAGGTGTCACATAAGCCAAGGCATATTCCCAAAATAGAAAAGAGGGGTTACACAAGGATTTACACGAGTTACACAAGGATTTACACAATTATTTACACAAGGAGTTACATAAGTATTTACACAACTTTTGAGGTGTTAAGGATAAAAATAGCCAGTGAGGGAACACTTATGCAAATTGGAGTTACAAAACCAAGTGTAAACTCCACAAAGGAGTTACAAACCCACCAAAGGGGATCAATCAACAAGTGACACCTACCCAAACACCAAGCAGGCCCACTAAATAATGAATTGGGATCATTAATACCAACATAGGCTAAAATAATCAAAATTTGGGTCCATTGTACAATGTTTGCATGATCATCAACTAATAAAGCCACAAAAACATAAATATGGACCAAGATTAACCAAACAAGTTCTAAAGTGCTAAGAATGTCCCCATTCCCCCTCACATTGTGGATATAGGCCTCCCTTACTCGTTTAGTGGTCCTCGATGTGCAAGTTGTTTTCATTAATTAATTATTTAAAAAATAATAATAATGTCTCTAGGCACTTAAAGACCCTTTTTCCGTCACCCTCTTCCACAATAATAAAAAATTACAAATTGCATATGTCTGGGTCTTAACACACGACGTATTACATCCCCTTCCCCCTAAACCATGCATCGTTCTCGATGCATAATACATACATGCTTTTACAACTTTCAAAGGGATCACTACCTTTAGTTTTCAAGTAGTATTTCTTGGAACTTTTCTTCCGAGAAACCACAATAATTCCCATGACTAATTTCCTCTCTATCTCCACTGCCTATGGGATGTGACTCCCTTCACTTAACTTGTTCCTCAAGATATCGACATCCCATTTTATGGCTTCCTGTGCGAAAACCATGCCTAGTAGCAAGGGTAAATATTCAATCCCCATTATAGGGTATTTAAATATCAACACAGATACATTCACGTGAAAATCATATTTCAATCAACCATATGATTAACATCAAGTATAAAAATGTACTATACATGATATAAGAGTATTCTTTAACTACTTAACCATGGACATAAAGATAGCATAAATCAGTCACCATGGAACCTATACAAAATACAACAACATGAATAGCACATGAGAGAATACTTATCTCAAATTTGGGAAACTAGATTCAACGAGGCAATGTTCATCCCATAAGAAGAGCGCAATCAATTTAGAAACTCTCAAAGCTACCTCTTCTGAGAACCTCAATGCTTCCCACTACTACTTTAATGTCCATCTACACTACCTATGGGGTCATCGTTCCATTTCCTAGTTTCCTATGCGAGAACCTGGACTAGTAGAGTGATATGACAGAAGAAAATGGGTGACAATCAACCAGAATACCTCTCTAGAAATGGATACTAGACTTCTCTCCGAGGAAATACAAAAACTCAGTCCCAACAACTAAACCATATTATTCAACAAAAGATACTTGAAATAGAGATTCTTCTTTAACAACGATGTTTTTTCACATTCCCAACAGACACATGGTTAGCACTAAACATATATACTATTCAAAAAGATTCTTAAAATACATCTTTCAAAAAATAAATTTTCTAATTAATTACATGAAATACTTCAGTATATGCAAGATACTCGAGATATAGATACTTCTTCTGTTGGAATATATTAAACCCACTCACAACTTATGATAAAATAATTAATCATTATTTGATTAATTATTCACCCACTAGCTTAATTAGGTGGCACCTTAAAGTCAATGCATTCCATCTATATCCTAGGAATGAGTTATTTCTGATTCTGGGTTCATCTAAAATTAGTATGCAGGACCTTATAGCAGATTCTGCTTTTTTCTGCTTTTTCTGCTTTATCCTGCTTTTCTATGGATAAGATAAAAGCTAGTCAACTAGGAAACTTGGTGCTTTTGTTTCCAAACCATCCTCCATTATTTTTTCTCCATTTTCTAGGATTATCATGTTACTTCCATCTCCTTGACAACTCACTCATGCTTTTGCCAACTCGTGAGGTCCTTGATAGATTTAGCAAGTGCTTTATCCACCTATGGGGGTTTGCTATATTTTGGTAAGTCGGCCTTTTTGAGATTTATGAGTTGTTTCCATACAATTCGACTTCCCCATGAGGGATGTACTATTTATGTACTCTATTATTCATAATTATTCAATGGAAGGATACACACCAATATTCATCTCTTCATTCATGTGATTCAGTCTCTTTTCTTCTCTCTTATTTTCCTGTGTATGCTTGTGAGAATTCTTAGTAGCAAGATCTATTTCCTGTGCTTCTTCTTAGCATCATTGCACATAGCATTGATATATTATTTCTACATGTTATCAGAGCTACAAGGTTGATCAATTTCTACAAAGTTGAGGAGCGCTTTTAGTCTACTAGCCCTCTTTGAAGAAGAGCTTGTCTAGCTTACAAGATTTTCTCCTAGTTTGTTTTGCAGGTTGCAGAGAGTATCTACAAGATCATATCAACAACTTCAATATGGATTCAAAAGTTCCTCTAATATCTCCTTTCAACTATGCTGATTGGAAGCCAAAGATGAGTGCATACTTGAAGAGGCAATGTCTCTTTGATGTCTCCATTGGTGCATTGAGTGAACCCGACTCTTATGAAGAGAAGATTGATTGGCTAAGTAATTGTGATAGAGCTTATGGAATTATGTGTTTGGGAATATATCCAAATATATATCATCTCATAGATTCTGCTGAATATCCATTTGAGCTTTGGAAAATTTTGGACAAAGCTTTTGGTTTGCAGGAAATCGAAGATGAAGCATGGAGCGGACCTAGCATCTCCTCTTGTTCTCTTTCTCAAGATCTCTTGGCCTCTACATTCTCTAATGAAGTTGATCATGATGAATACATTTCTCATACAGTTCATGTTGCTGCTTCCCTCCTTCATTCGAATGCTTCCTCCTTCAATGAAGAAGCAAATATTGAAGAGCCATCTTTTTTTGTGTCTCTTGAAGGTGATTTTTCTTCTTGTGATACTATTGATGAAAAAGAAGTAACATATGGAGCTGCTGCTGATATTGATTATGATCCTATAACCCATTCATTGTTCTCTCAATCTCCCATCTTAGATTCTGAGATCTATGTGCCATATTCTTTACACCTCTTGCATGCCTCTCTCATTGATGGTGTGTAACCCAGTGACTTCCAGGATGTTTGCTTAGCCACATCAAGCCTTATTTGTGTCATACCACTTACCATACTTGATCTCATGTGCTTCAGCATATCCTTCTTTGTTCTTGGCATCAATACTCAGAGCCTTCTTGAAGATTGTGAACATCTCATTCTGCCCATCCATCATTCAGATTTTTACACCTATCAGTTTTCCCCAGTTGTTCATAATATTCCTAGTCTAGCCCTATATCCTCATGGAGCCACTGAAGCCTTTGTCTTTGCTGTTCCATATGCTAATATTTCTGATATATCAGAGTTTTATCAGCCTCATATTAGATCTATACAGGTGCTACATCAGATTGAAAGATTGACATGTGATTCACATCACAATTTTGCAGCTATTCAGGGAATTGGGTGTGAAATAAATTGCCTTATTTTTTGTACTCTTTGGGAAGGAGTATGCACAGATCTCTTTTCCATTTCAGATTATGTTTGCAGATCAGAGTTTGACAATAGCATGAAGCATTCAGATAATGCTCCTACTTCATCAGTTGATGAGATATAAGGAGTCTCTCATCTTCCTTCTTGCAGGTTCTACACTCCAGCGCATGACCATGGAGTTCATGATTTCTTCAGCAAGTCCTTCATCCAGAAGCAGTTCAGTCAGCT
>LPNX010300678.1:324800-348312 GCA_001517045.1 Pseudotsuga menziesii
TTTATCAAGTGCTTTATCCACCTATGGGGGTTTGCTATATTTTGGTAAGTCAGCCTTTTTGAGCTTTATGAGTTGTTTCCATACAATTCGACTTCCCCATGAGGGATGTACTATTTATGTACTCTATTATTTATAATTATTCAATGAAAGGATACACACCAATATTCATCTCTTCATTCATGTGATTCAGTCTCTTTTCTTCTCTCTTATTTTCCTGTGTATGCTTGTGAGAATTCTTAGTAGCAAGATCTATTTCCTGTGCTTCTTCTTAGCATCATTGCACATAGCATTGATCTATTATTTCTACATCTTCAACAAAATACTTTAAATGCATCTAACTGAATCTTATTCTAATGAATTTCAATCAAATGAAATGATTCTAATATACATGGAATTTGTTCAGATAAGTTAATCATATGATATGCATTACCAAGATGATTTTGCATGATTTATCACTCAAATAATTTTCCTACAAGGATGCATGAAGTGTCACCAAGATATTTTTCCAACAAGATGCCTGAACTATCGCTATGATATTTTACAAAGATGCATTTCAACAAAGGTATTTGATATACTACAAGGATACCCAAGAAAGATACTTTCAACAAAGATCACAAGGATATATATTATTTCAATAAGATCCTTGTATAGTTTCCTCACAAATATACAAGTACCACATTATACACAATTAGTATTGAATATATAAGGATACATGAATTTCATCTTCAATAAAGGTACAGCTATCATACTTAATCAATTACATGGTTAGTACCTACTTTACAACAGAGATATACAAAATACCACCAAGTTATTACTAGTATACCTTTCAATAATGACACAAGATAATTTTCTAATGAAGATCACAAGGATGATTTTTTTCAAATATCACCTAAGTACTTTTTCATTTTAATGTAGCAAGCAAAGCGAAGTTATATGCAACAGTCCTAATCTAACTAAGAACCAAAAAGGGCCATAACAACATATTACTTTTCATATCAACGCAAATCATAATTCTTCTTATATATCATTCAAAAAGACATTATTCATCAACTAATATCAATCATACAACGACCCTTATGCATACATCATCCATATAGACATCGGTCATCAATTCATAATATCTCAACCTATATCAATCGTATATCGATCATGTAATATCAACCAAGGAAAAATGATACATGCATCAACTAACCATACATGTATCAATTGTAGTACATTAAGAAAAGAACATCAACCATCATACATCCATTAGAATACACAATCATAATACATTAACTAGGATTCATCAAGCAAAAGATAATTATCATAATACATCAACCAACATACATTAATCAAAATACACAATTAGAATACATCAACCAAGATTCATCAAGGATAATACAATGATCATAATACATCAATTAGATTATATCATCCAGAGGACATCAACCAAGATGCATCAATCATACACGTAACAACCATAACAACCAAGGAAAACCAATACTGGCCATATATATAATGTTGACAATGTCATATAGGTATCAACAATTAATCAACCAATGGCAAACAATAACATCCAATAGCAACCAATAATATAAACCAACATACATCAACTATAGAAATCATATCGAGTAGTTACTATTTATCATAATATTACATAAAATTATTAGCACATGAGGATATATATAATAATACATTACATTACTAATTATTTACACGTATTGCACTACTTATCAATCAAAGTAAATACATAGTCACCTCAAACAACCAAACATCTTCCCACCAATTTCTTCTAATATTCTACAATAAGATAATTACTAGCTATACAACATATTATTATACGCTCATACCTTATACCATATTTACTATTACTATGTTTTATATAAATACACCCTTTTTGTTTACATACATATTATAATTCTTCAATCATATATAAAATTATTATTAATCATATACACAACATATTAGTCATATAACCTATATATTCCATATTTAATATACTCATAGAATTATTATGTTATACCATAATATCAATACAATTATAGCAATACTTACATGACCCTGTTACTACCTAAGTTGTACTTAGTGGTTTCTCATCAAGTGAGCCTAGTGAACTGGACAAGGATAACTTGTTCGGACTTCAGAAGACCTTTGGAAGTACTTCTGGGAAGTGCTTGTTGTACTATATCATATGTTCATACCCCATGGGGGAATTGTAATAAATTTTCTAGCATGATAGTGTCTGTAAAAGACTCGGTCTCTTAGACTTTATTTGTCAATCCGATCAGCCCAAGGTGTTTTTTCCCTTGGTTATTATTGGTTGTTGAATAAACGACTGATAATTTCTGAGTTTTTCACTCCATACCTCCAAAGTTGGGGTGGTCAGCTTGGCATTTAGGCCTATTGAGGTTATTAGAGTCTATGTTTCAATGTATAAACATGATATACATCATGGTTGAGTCATATGAACATGTCTAAGTCCCCCTAGGTTTTTTCAATTTTTCAAATTTTTAGTTTTTTTCAGTGTTTTTAATTAAAATTTAATTTTTCCAAAACTTAGGCTATTTTTTAATAGTTTAATTGGAAAATTTGATTTTGTAATAAAAGTGGGCCAAATAATCAGTTTCAGTCATGTAGGTGCTCATTTTCAAGCTAAGAGCACTATGTAAACCCATGGACCCACTATTTCCTAGTTTTGAGTGATTTTCCATCACTCAGGTCAAAAAGCCCCTAAAATCAATTATTGATTGTTTTAATTAATAAATTGATGAATAATGGAGCAAATCCAAAATCATAGATCAGTGGATTCTTAGTCGATTTGATTGAAATTAGTCAGATCTGAACCAGATTGACTGGATCTAACAAATCCTTGACTGAAGGAGGTGATCAAATCAGATCCAGAGTTGATATTTAGCAGTCTTTATGGGGAATTGCGCCCTCTCTCTCTCCTCCACATGTGTGGGCTCTCCTGCGAGCTTTGTGGACTGATGTGTTGTTTTATGGGTTGATGTGTTAGCTCAATAAATCCCCCGGTTGACAAGTAGGCTCAGTTCAGCTTCAGATCTACATTGATTGACTCTCCATCAGCTGATTTGATCTATCTCCTTAGGATTTGTGCCCCCCTGGGCTGGATCTCCTGGCTTTTCTATAAATCAAAGCACAAGCAGCCTCTTGCAAGCTAGTTAGAACTGGGATTGAGGTGTTGTTGCTCTCATACTGTATTGTTTATTATTCTGGAATAAAGAAGCTTTGGAGGCAAGATCTATGGTGTAATGCTCTTCATGTGTGGATGTTGATTGTCAAATGCTTATGAGGTATATTCTATGTCATTTATCATTGCTTTTGTTGGTTAATAGTTGGCCTTGAAGGGGAGAGCTCCCTCCTGTTAGGGTAAGAGTTTATTCTAGTTTGATTTATTCTCTTACTGTTGCTTGTTTCATATCCATTGGAGTTGTATGTATTTTAAGTTTAATTGCATGCTTTCCAATTATCTCTTCCAACAACACCTATGTTTTAACCATATGTTTGTGCAAGGATTTCTAAGTTGCAAGTGATCTCACTTGTATAAGAGGTTGAGCTAGTTTGCATCTTCCTCATCTTCAAAATATTCTAAATGACATAGTCCCTCGGTGTTCCACCAAAGCAGAATCCAAAGCCCAACATTCCTAGGCTTCAAACACTCTTTCTCTCTCTTCCTCCTTCAAAATCTTAATTTCTCTTCAAATTGGTTACTTTTAAAGAGTCTTATTTCTTAGATCTGTCTCATTAATAAAATTACATATATATCTAGTTAGTAATATCCTTTATTAAGTTTAGATGTCAGTTATTTTTTGCATATAAATTTATATTTTAAGAGATCTAGCTGAAATTATCCTCTTTTTGCAAGCATTTTAATGAAAATCCGTAGCTTGCTTTTAAGGTAGTTTCCTTTACTGTACTTTAAATTTTCATATTCTGCAATAAAATTGCACATATCATTGGCTTCCCAAACAGCAAGCCAAGATCCCAAGGAAAGCTTGCTTTCCTTGGTTCCTTTTTGCAAAGCTAGATTACCCCAACTTAACAAAATTTTACACTAGTTTTTTTTCGGTGACTAGTGTAGTGACCCAAAACACTTTCAAAGTGTGTTTGGGCACATTTGATTTTTATTGCTCGCTGTTTTTTTTATCAGGTCTAACAAAAAACAGAAGGAGACTCTGCCAAATTTTTTACTCTTGGACAAACCGGAGCTTCCCGAAAGCTTCCCCCACCACTGTGTTTTAATTCTAGCTTGTTGCAAGCTTGTTGTAATCCCTTCGATCCTAGATATCAAGGACCAAAGTGCATCAATTTTAATTTACTGATATTGTAAATCACTGCTAATAAAAAGAAAATTTCCTTTCGAATAGACTCTTTCGAGCCTATTCACCATCCCCCCTGGGGGGATTTGTGTCCATGTTTCCTTTTTTATTGTCTTTCCTTTTTTTTTGCAAAATAGCGTAGTTCTAATCTGAAAGGTAGTATACTTTGTTTTCTTATCAATTTCATACTCCATATTTGATATTTAAAAGTAATTTAATACTTACCCCATGACTTCCCGATTGACCCGAAAGGGGAAAGAGATGCGTGGTAGGACTAATTAGAGAACCGGCATTGTGTATCTTAGTTTTCTTTTTCATTAACTGTTTCTTTGGTTTTAATAAAATTAACCCTTCCTTTATTCCCCGATTGAGATCCACTTGGATCGAAAGAGGTTCCTAGGGGTTTTCTTTTTAACAAGAACACCTATCTTAAAATTTACTAAAATTGACAAGACTCTGGTGTGTATGCTCTGCACTTGGCTGCGGTTCATCCGATCAGTCAAGATGTATAAAAAGCACTTGAGTGACTAGAATAATTAGGATTCACTCTCCCAATTGACAAACCATTAGGTGAAAATACAACACCTAGATCAAACCATTATGGTGGCAAAATACCCAAAGGAAGCGGGAACTCTTGAAAAGTGACCTTGGGGTGTGGATCTCTGTCACACCCTAATGGGTGCATTATGAACAATAGCCCCAGAGACTCCATTCATCCCACATATTCCTTGAGGGTAGCTGTGAAGGTTTAGTTTTGGACATACTCCAAGTACTCTCGAGTATATATGGAGTCCACCCCTTCGCCTAATTTTAATCAACTCATATTTCACATTAACTTAAAATGTACCAAGAGGCAATTGCAAAACATTCACTCCAAGCACATGCAAGTACATTGATTATCTTTTGACTCCATTTTAAGGCACTGGTTATTTTCTTGCTATATATATTTATTGTGTCTCAGCATTATGCTTTCATGTGCTCATTTTGTATATTGTCATATATGGTTGTTTATGGTTAAATTTCAAACTCCCAAGTAATTCATTCAGTTTAACATCGCCATACTAAGTAATTATCCTTAGTAACTTAATAGGCTCTACCCCACTTGGCTTCATTAGGAGTTGAGCCTAAACGGAGGAGTCAAGAACAAGGTGACAGCCTTGACTCGAGACTTTCCCCCAAGGACACACCGAGTGGCTTGAATATTTCTGCCACGTGACCCAGGTGTGTGAAAGGTGGCAACAGACCCAATACTACATAACCCAATACTATCATATTAGATACGTAAATCATAAGATATATACTAACATAACACTTTTGATCCCACTATACTTCCTAATATTTCCAAACTCATACTTCCAAGCAATTTCAAATACCTCCAAACACTCAAGCACTTCCAAACACCTCCAAATTTTACACTTATGTCATAACATACGGTCACCTCTATAAATATAGTATATTCACAATATTACATACATGTAATACTAATAACTATTACATATAATAAAATACATATTATAGTATCTAAAAACATGTAAGTATTCATATTAATAATAATGCATATATTCTTATATATCATTTTAACAACTATACATATCACACATATCATATTATACATATTTATGTCGATGTCATATCTATATAATATTATCTTACACTACAACACTACTTACTTATACACAAAATAAAATAAATAATGTTAAGAGAATATGAGTCATTAAAGACAATTGGCTCATTTCCTACGAAAATAGACTAGGAGTTACATATCCATAAGTAAAAAAAATAAAATAAAAGAGAATATGAACCATTAGAGACAAATGGTTCATTGTCCTCCAAAATATACAAGAAGTTACATCTCCATAAGAAAAAAAAATAAAGTAAAAGAGAATATGAACCATTAGGGACAATTGGCTCATGCCAAAATGACTCAAGCATTGGATTTCCCCATCACAAGCTGTGAATCGCTTATTTTGATGTGTGTATGCAGTGGTTGGTCTTTGGATTGTGTTGGAGTGGGGATGAGGGCTTAATTTGCTTGATAAACCTGATGTGTTTTTGAACCACACAGACAAAGCTAGAGGGATAGCTTTCTTGTCCATAACCCCTGAATAGCACTAGAAGGGAGGTCAAGGCCTGAGGGACTGTGTAGCAGAGAAAGGGATGATTTCCTTGTATTGGGTGTGTGTGGGTGTGGAAGAAGTCAGGCCAATTTTGGTGTAGGTGTCCTTAGCTCTTCAACAAGCTCACTAGATTAGCAATCAGCCTTTCCCAGCTCCTTGATGGCCTGATAAACCCAACTGTGTTGGCTTTGTTGATTTGTTGTTGGCCTGATAAACCCAACTGTGTTGGCTTGGATATTTTGTGTATCCTTGGTTGTTTTATTCCTTGTGGAATCATGCCCATATCAGGGGTGGTAGTTTTGCTAAGAGATTAAGGAGCACATTGGCCTATGGTTGGGTGGACCGTTGCAGCAACATAGTTGGTTGCGAGACGAGTTCTTTATAAGATAAGTATTCTTATCTATTTCACTTCTACAATCATAGTTGATGTTTAATGAATTATGATGAACATGTTGAATGCTAGAATGTATGGTTTTGCTTCCGCTGTATGATAAACAATTATGCATCTCTGCATGTTTTTACTTCCAAGCATTTTATTTCAATTTATATGTATGTACATGTTCATGGGGCTAGTTGCCCAGATGGATAGTGTATGGTAGCGTCCTCTTTGATGGTCGGAGGGTCAGGGATGTTATAGACCGGTATCAGAGCCCATGTTGCAGCATGGTCTTGAATGGGCCATGAAGAATCAACTAGCAGAGGCAGGTTGCCCTCTGCCCAGCAGAAATCTGAGAACAACAGAAAATTTCAACAGAATTTTCTAAGTGTTGAGATTGTCAGATCGTCAAAAGGCTTAATCGAAAGCTCATCCAATGCATTGTACATACTGGATAGAAGTTCGCACTATGGGGAACTAGCAGGAAGAAAAATACGCTGGACCTTCATTTTTTCATCTTTGATGTACCTAACATACCTCAACAATTCCAAGAACTTATTTGCATACTCTTCCACGGTCTGATGTCCCAATCTCAACTCATGGAACTCCTTAATCTTGTCATCACAATACCTGTCAGATAGGTATTTCTTCTTGAAATACTTCTTGAACTATTTCCACTTAAGTCTCCTTTCACTGATTATCTTTACTTTCTTGAAGTGTTCCCACCAAATGGATGCCCTTCCATTCAGATTAAATATGGCAACTCTTGCCTTCATGTTTCCTGAATAATCTTGAACTTGGAAGTACTTCTTTATCCCAAGAAGCCAAGCTTCAGCCTTTTGTCCAGTCTTTACCTCACAATCAAATGTAGGAGGTTTAGCCTTCTTAAATTCATTCCAAGAGTGATCCCTATGTTTCCTCTTTCTCTTCCCTTTGTGAGAAGAAGAGCTTGAATCCTCACTGGATTCTTTGGAGTCAGATGATCCACTAGAAGTCCTTCTTCTCCTCCTAGTGCTTCTCTATACCCTGTCCAGAGTCTATCTTTATTTGCAAGTCTATCAAACTCTGCAACATAGCAGCATTCAACTGATGTTGCTCTTCCTAGGCTTTAATCAAGCTTCTCATGGTGGCTACGATATCTGACGGTGTCTCTTGGAATCTCCTTCCATTAGATTTTATGTCATCATTTCCATTACGGACATTTTCTCCCTTGGAATCTCACGCACGCTCATAGGAATCTCGAGCATCATATCTGTATTGGGTTCTCATTACTGAACCACAACTTACTTATCAAACTTCACTACCTGGAATACTTCCCTTGAAGGTGTCTATGATTCTGCAAATATGTTAGTAGCACAACTATTAACTACATAGCATAGATATAAATCGGAATTACTTACCTTTTCCTTGAAAAATCATAGAATAACAATTTTTCCCAAACAAAAATTTTCTTCCTTTTCATCCCTGAAAATATATTGAAAAACTATTAAAAATCTCACTGAAAATTTGCTAAAATTGACTGATAAATCCCACTTGAAAATCAAAATTTTCCTTTGTTAAATTAGGTATCTTCCAAACTAAGTTTTCGACACTTCGGTGGTCCACTCAACTGAATTTTTCCAATGCTCATCGACAGTCCAATCAACTAAATTTGTTCGATGCTCATCGGCAGTCCAACCAACTAAATTTTTTCGACGCTCATCGGTGGTCCAATCAACTAATTTTCTCTGACATTTCAGGCCAATCTTCCTCTGGCTTCTGACATGTCGGTGGACTGATCCTCTAAATTTTTCCAACATGTCAGCAGACCAATCATCTAAATTTCTCTAACTCTTCTAGCACTTTGAAAAAATTTCTTCCTTCATCCTCCGCATCAGCTGCTTGACCATCTAAAATTTTCCAATGTATCAGCTTCCTTCAGGTGATCTTCACTTACACTTCGGCTTCGTTGTCACCTTTTTACCTCTGGCAGCATTGAAAGCCCTTCTATATAAATGCGTCGACATTTCAGCGATCTTCAACTAAACTGAGTCGACGTTTCGGTGATCTTCAGCTAATGACTTTCGATGATTTTGGCACTTAGAAAAATTCTGAATTTTCACCCACGTCGGCTCAATAATGCATTGTCTGTTGTTGCCATTGCGGTGCCTTCAAGTTTTCCCAGACGCTACTGCGGCTCCAAATTCAACTTCCTTTCCCTGTCGCTACGTCGGCTCTTCCTTCCTCTATCTCTCATCATCACCGATGGTCTGTATCGGGTGGTCTTTCAATTAAATGCGCTGACATTTTGGTGATCTTCAGCTGATCTGAGCCGACGTTTTGGCGATCTTCAGCTGAAGACTTCCAATGATCTCAACACTTTAAAAAAAAATTATTTTTCTCTTCTTCTTCTTGCCGCCACCATGTCGGCTACTCGATCATCTAATTTTCTCTAATGTTTCGACGGTATTCAGGTGATCTCTACTGACACTGCGGCTCCGTCTTCACCTTTTCTCCATTGAAACCCTCGGTTCCTCTTCATCGAAACCACCGACAACTTCCAAACTTCGACAAATTTTTGAATTTTTTCTTCCCACCAGTTCCCCATCAGGAGAAATTCTATCTAGGCTATCTGATGCATCAGATGAGCTTCCGACTAATCCTTTTGATGATCCGGCGATCTCAACACTTAGAAAATTCCATTGAAATTTTCTATCATATTTTCTGTCATTCTCAGATTTTTTTGGGGCAGAGGGAAACCTTCCTCTGCTGGCTGATTCTTCATGGCCCATTCAGGCCCATGCTGCAACATGGGCTCTGATACCAACCTATAACATCCTCGACCCTCTGACCGGCAAAGAGGACACTACCATACACTAACCATCTGGGAAACTAGCCCCATGAACATGTACATACATATAAACTAAAATAAAATGCTTGGAAGTAAAAACGTCCAGAGATGCATAATTGTTTAACATATAGTGGAAGCAAAACCATACATTCCAGCATTCAACATGTTCATCATAATTCATTAAACATCAACAATGATTGCAGAAGTGAGATAGACAAGAATACTTATCTTATAAAGAACTCATGTCGCAACCAACTACATCGCTGCAACGTTCCACCCAACCATAGGCCAGCGTGCTCCTTAATCTCTCAACAACGCTGCCACCCCCAAGATGGGCATGATTACCCAAGGAATAAGGAACAAGCAGGCTTACACATAGCCAAGGATACACAAAACAGCCAAGCCAACACAGTTGGGTTTAGCAGGCTAATAGCAAATCAACCAAGCCAACACAGTTGGGTTTATCAAGCCATCAAGGAGATGGGAAAGACTAATTGCTAAGCCAGTGAGTTCGTTGAAGAGCTAAGGACACCTACACCAAAACTAGCCTGACTTATAGGACACCCACACACACCCAACACAAGGAAATCAGCCCTTTCTCTACTACACAGTCCCTCAAGCCCTGACCTCCCTTCCAGTGTTATTCAGGGGTTGTGGAGAAGAAATCCAGCCCTCTAGCTCTATCTGTGTGGTTCCCAAACACACCAAGTTTACCAAGCAAACCAAGCCTTCATCCCCACTCCAACACAATATGAGACCAACCACTATATACACGCAAGCAAACAAGTAATTCATAGCTTGTGATGGGGAAATCCAATTCCTGAGTCATTCTTAGCTGTATCATGTCCAAAATGACTCAATAACAACCTACAGCAACTCAAAAATGTAAATGATACCACAACAAATGAAAAGCATGGGGAAAACAACAGCCCCATTCTCAACAATGAAGCAATGGGAAGATACACAGCCCAAAAATGGGAGAGAAATTAGACTCTCAGCATGGACATGAGGAAAACATAGTACCCACAATCCTCAAGTTAGTAAGGGAAAATACATACACACCCAGTACAAATTTTGAATGGCTCCTTCGCAGGAAAATCATGGGTGACAGAAAACGGCTTCCCAGTTCACTGCATGAGTAAAACAACCCTAGCATGTGCATGAGGAGAAGAGAGAAATTCTCTGTGTGAGGATGGGTAAAACAATGGAGAATATTGTGCGTGAGGATGAGCAATTCCATCCTATGCATGAATATGAGCAAGATTGGAGTAATGGGTAATGGTTTCCCTGCCTACGTGAGGGTGAAGAGTCTATTGGTGGAGTGTGCATGAGGGCAAGGACTGACAGTCCTTCCACCCACCACTACCTAGCAATAACTGCCCAATTAACATTAGGTTTTAATAGCTGACACATGGATTTTCCCCATAGGCTCATGGTTTAACAATTCACCCTTCTTATCCTTAGGAAAATCATGCCCTTTTCATCATTGTTGCATTGACATAGCTGGTTGGGATTCATTTTAATTAAAGTGCATATTTACATGATGCCAAAACTATAATGTGTTGTATATCATAATATACCATCGACAATGATTTTTAATCGCCGAACATAACACAACCAAATCGATGGTGGGGATTTTTCCTTTAGCTCCACACCACGATTAATTACAATATATACATCATATAAATTTAATGCAAATGGGGTCAAAAGTGGGGTTTTACATTCCCATCCCCCCTCAATAGAACTATCCTCGATGCTTTACAAAATTTGAACAAAATGCTACACTGGTACTGCCTCAGTGTTCCACGGAATTGAAAAAAAATGGGTGTGACAACCGCATGGCATCCTCCAGCTCCCACATAGCCTCTTCAGGTTCGTAGTGCTCCCATTGCACGTTAACCTATCCTATGGCTCTGTTCCAGAGCATTGTGACCTTCCTATCGAGGATGCACATTGGCTCGATTTGGAACTCTCCCTCAGGTTCCACCTGAATCACATCCCAATTTATCACATGGTTAGGATCATGTACATATCTCTTAAGCAAGGAAACATGAAAAATAATATGAGCTATAGTGCTAGCAAGAAATGCAAGTCTATATGCAATTGGCCCTATTGTTTCAAGCATTTCAAACGGCCCACAATATATTGGTGACAACTTGGCACAACTTCCAAGCTTCAAGGAACTCTTATTTGCTCTCACTCTGAGGTAAACATGATCCCCAACACTAAACTCCCTGTTCACCCTATGCTTGTATGCATAGCTTTTCTGTCTGTCTTGTATTGGTTTTAGATTCTTCCTGATCTTTACAACCTCTTGCTCCATTTCCTTGAGCAATTCTAGACCAAGCACAACCCTATTCACTAGATTATCCCAAATCACTCGTGTCCTACACCTTCTTCCATACAAAGCTTCATACGGACTCATCCCCAAGGATTCTTGTTGTCCATTATTATAAGCAAACTCTACCAAGTGTAAATAATCTTCCCACTTGGTTGGTTTGTCCATCACATACATGCAAAGCATATCTTTGAGTACTTTATTAAATCTCTCTGTCTGCCCATCTGTCTGAGGATGGTATGCAATGCTGAAGTTTAGCTTTATACCCAAATCTGCAAACAACCCCTTCCAAAAATTGGAAGTGAACTTGACTTCTCAGTTAGAGACTATTGCCTTCAGCAATCCATGCAATTTGAAAATATCCTTCATGAAGATCTCTGCAATGTCATCAGTCTTATGCATAGAATTCACTGATATAAAATGCATTTCCTTTGTCAACTTGTCCACCACAACCATGATGGAATCATGTTGTCTCCAAGTCATCGACAATCCTGTAATAAAATCCATGGGAACAACTTCCCATTTCCATTCTGGAACTGGAAAAGGCTGCAATAAACCTGCCAGGTGTTGATGCTCAACCTTTACCTGCTGACATTTCATGCATCTTGAAATGTATTCAGCCATGTCCTTTTTCATTCCTGGACAAAAGTACTATTTTCTAGCGGTAGCAATTGTCTTCTGGTATCCTGGGTGACTAGAATACGGAGCTTGATGGATTTCATCCATAACAACTCTCCTCAACTCTCCTACATTTGGAATATAAATTCTACCTTTATAAGTAAGGATTCCATCTTCTTCCAATTTATATCCCTCATACCTCTTCTCAAGACTTTGCTGTTGCAACTTGTCTTTTACTAGCTCATACAATTCATCTCCAGCAGTGTGATTAACAACCTACTGCCTCAAATATGATTGGAAAATACTAAGAGAAGCCACATACATTTCCTGCATCTTCCTCCTGAGTGCATCAACTACCTTATTCTCTTTTCCCTATATTTTCTTGATTTCAAAATCAAACTCACATGAAAACTCCAGCCATCTCGCTTGCCTAGCATTCAGAGTAGGCTGATCAAATAGATACTTCATACCACAATGGTCTGTCCTTAGCTCAAATCTTCTACCCATCAAGTAATGCCTCCACATCTTGAGGGTATTTACTATGGCTACCAGCTCTAGATCATGAGTGGCATAGTTCTTCTCATGCTCCTTCATCTTTCTCGACTCGTAACATGCCACGTGGTTGTCTTGCATAAGGACTCCTCCAAGCCCTTGTCTGCATGAATCGGTACACACCACAAAATTATCCTCTGGTTCTGCAACTTTCAATACCAGTGCACTGGTGAGAAGATTTTTCAACGACTAGAAGCTTTCTTCACACCTCGATGTCCATTCAAACTTTATCCCCTTCTTTTGTAAAGAAGTGATGGCATGTGCAACTTTGGAGAATCCTTCAATGAATCTCTGGTAGTATCCTGTAAGCCCCATAAAAAATCTTACATCTATTATGTTTCTTGGAGTAGGCCAATTCATAATCACCTCGATCTTTTCAGGGTCCACAGATATACCCTCTTCTGAGATAATGTGCCCCAAATACTGAATTTTATCTCTATAGAAGTCACACTTGCTCAGCTTTGCATACAGTTGATGCTCGCTGAGCAATTGCAATGTTAATCTCAAATTCTCTTCATACTCTTCCTCATTCTTAGAATAAATAAGAATGTCATCAAGGAAAACAAGAACAAACTTGTCCAAATATCTACTGAAGACACTGTTCATAAGGCACATAAATGTAGCGGGTGCATTTCTGAGACCAAAAGGTACCACTACAAACTCATAATGTCCATACACTGTTCTAAAGGTTGTCTTATGAATGTCTTCATCCTTGATTCTCACCTAATGATAACCAGACCTCAAGTCATCCTTGGAAAATACCTTTGCTCCTCTCATTTGATCAAAGAGGTCATCAATCCTAGGCAAAGGATATTTATTCTTCACAGTAACTTTGTTCAACTGTCTGTAATCAGTACACAACCTGAGTGTACCATCTTTATTCTTTACAAACAAAACTGGTGCTCCCCACGAAGACACGCTTGGCCTAATATACTTCTTTTCCAACAACTCATGCAGTTGCATCTTCAATCCTAGCATCTCTGGTGTACTCATCCTATAGGGTGTCTTGGACATTGGCGTTGCTCCTCGCACAAGTTCAATTGTGAAATCAATGTCCCTCTTTGGAGGAAGTCCTGGAATCTCATCAGGAAACACATCCTTGAATTCCTATAGCATCTAATAGTCCTCCAACCTAGGAGTTTCATCCTCTGATGCCTCCAAAATATGAGCTGCATACAATTGGCAACCCTTCCTACAAAACTTCTTCAACTGCATTGCTAAAACCTACCGTACTGAAATCACCTTGGGAATACCTTTCACAACTACCAGTTCCCTTCTTCATCCATGCATTCAAAAGTCTTATTATAACAGTCAATCTTCACCCTGTGAGCTTCTAACCAATCCATCCCAATGAGAACATCATAGGAACCAAGCAGTAGAACATTCAGATCTACAAAAGTGATTAGTCCATTCATGACCAATGGAAATTTCTCTACCACTTCACTAACATTTCTCTTAGTTCCAGTGGCTAGCTGAACTAACCAAGATTTTCTATGCTTTACTTTCTTAAAAGCACAAATCTCCACTACTCCAGGAGTAATGTAACTGTGAGTAGAACCAGGGTCAATCAAAACAGAAACATATTTCTCAACAATCTTACCTACAAATTTAACCATAGTTGACTGGTGATCTGCTTGGGGGTCCTCCAATGCTGCATAAATCCTAGGGACTGCCCTTGTTACTTGACCCACTATTTCTACTTCTTGAATGTTGTAAGTTAGCCTTGCACTCTCATTCTTGAGTGGACAATTTCTATGCATGTGGGGTCCTCCACATTTCCAACATTGAAGTGGTCCTCTATTCTATGGTGGATCTTTAGTCTTTTCTCCTGTCACTCCAACTAGCTTACTTGCAGCTTGGGATGGCTACTTCTACTGATTCCTAAAGTTAGAAGGTTTGAAACCTTTCCTTCTTTGGTCAAACTTCTCATTCTTCTTGTCCTTCCATTCCTTATGGTAATCAGGTTTACCTTTTCTTTTCTCATAGCAATACTTATCCTTCCTTATTGCTTCTTCAAGAGTTCTAGGTTCATAAAACTCAATACTGTCTTTGTAAGACTGAGGCAATCCACTCAGAAAATGCTGGACCTTCACTTTTTCATCTTTGATGTACCTGACGTACCTCAACAATTCCAAGAACTTATTTGCATACTCTTCCATGGTCTGCTGCATCAATCTCAACTCATGGAACTCCTTAATATTGTCATCATAATACCTGCCAGAGAGGTATTTCTGCTTGAAATACTTCTTGAACTATTTTCACTTAAGTATCATTTCACTGATTCTCTTTACTTGCTTCAAGTGTTCCCACCAAATGGATGCCCTTCCATTCAGATTGATTATGAAAACTCTTGCCTTCATGTTTCCTGAATAATCTTGAACTTGGAAGTACTTCTTTATCCCAAGAAGCAAAGCTTCAACCTCTTGTCCAGTCTTTACATCACCGTCAATTGTAGGAGGTTTAGCCTTCTTAAATTCATCTTGAGAGCGATCCCTATGGTGCCTCTTCCTCTTCCCTTTGCAAGAAGAAGAGTTTGAATACCTGCTGGATTCTTTGGAGTCAGATGATCCACTAGAAGTCCTTCTTCTCCTCCTAGTGCTTCTCTTACTACCTTCTGGTCTTGTTGTACCCTTCCCAGAGTCTATCTTTCTTTGCAAGTCTATCAAACTCTGCAACATAGCCGCTTTCAACCGATGCTGCTCTTCTTGGGCTTTAATCAAGCTTCTCATGGTGGTTGCGATATCTGATGGTGTCTCTTGGAATCTCCTTCCATTAGATTTTACGTCATCATTTCCATTACAGACATTTTATCCCATGGAATCTCGTGCACAATCGTAGGAATCCCGAGCATCATATCGGTCATGGGTTCTCATTACTGAACCACAACTTACTTACCAAACTTCACTACCTAGAATACTTCCCTTGAAGGTGTCTACGATTCTGCAAACGTGTTAGTAACACAACTGTTAGCTGCATAGCATAGATATAAATCAGAATTACTTACCTTTTCCTGGAAAAATCATAGAATAACAATTTTTCCCAAACATAAAATTTTCTTCCTTTTCAGCCCTAAAAATATACTGAAACACTGCTGAAAATCTCACTGAAAAAATGCTGAAATTCGCTGATAAATCCCACTTGAAACTCAAAATTTTCCTTTGTTAAATCGGGTCTCTTCCCAACTAAGTTTCTGACACTTCAACAGTCCACTCAACTAAATTTTTCCAATGCTCATTGGCGGTCCAATCAACTAAATTTTTTCGACGCTCATCAGCGGTCCACTCAACTAAATTATTTTGATGCTCATCAACGGTCCAATCAACAAATTTCCTCTGATGTTCCGAGCCAATATTCCTCTGGCTTCCGACATGTCAGTGGACCGATCCTCTAAATTTTTTCGATGTGTTGGCGGACCGATCATCTAAATTTCTCCGACGCTTCCAGCACTTCGGAAAAAATTCTTCCTTCGTCCGTCGCTTTGGCTGCTCAATCATCTAAAATTTTCCAACGTATCAGCTTCCTTCAGGTGATCTTCACTGACACTTCAGCTCCATTATCACCTTTTTACCTCCGACAGCATTGAAAACCCTTCTGTCTAAATGCACCAATGAAAATAGATAAGGAGTTACATCTCCATAAGAAAAATAAATAAAATAAAAGAGAATATGAACCATTAGGGACAAGTGACTCAGTTTCTCCACTCAATAAATAAATTAATAACATATCTAGGATAGTAATAATGCCACCACTAACAACAAAATAAATCAAATAAATATTAGAATACAAAAATATCCCATAGCTATGCTTACCTCCAAGTAGCAATTCCACCACTAACTGATTAGATAAGTTAGGATAGTAATCATATTAATAATTGGTATAAAAGCATACTACTACATGCTTAAAATAAAAAGGAGAAACGGAAACACCATTTACACAAGTGTACCATTCCTAAAATAGCTAGTAAGTTACTCATCCATGTAACCACAACCATCCAAGTGATATAAATAAGACTATAAAAGCATGACATCCATAGAGAATACAAAATCAATATATGGTATAAATGCCACTTAATAAATTATATTAATATTTAATAATAATAGAACTATATCATCTTAATAACTTAGCATTAAACTAATACTATGACATAGTATATACTATTATAATGACAATTATTTACTTATCAATTAATAATCATACTACAATAAAAATTTCAATATTAACAATTCAACGAGAAGTAAAAGAGGCAAAGCACAAGCATCAATCAATAAATTCACTCAATTATTAGATATGCACCACATAGTACTTACCAATCAATCAATTGAACAACAAATATGCAATATTAATTTATTTCAAAGCATACAACGGACTAATATTTGAAGTGAGTCTTCTTGTTCTTCTATTAACATAAGGGAGGTTAAATTCATTTCACCGAGCACATTTATAAACTCCAAAAGATATTAATGTTGTAAAAGGCCCAACAGTCGCGGTGTTGGAACCTAAGCTCTCATACCACTTGCAATGTCCGTTGGGGATATCAATGGGTCTGAGGGAAATATAATTAGCTCTATAAGTATAATTATATAATTTTAGCACAATGAATTAGTTAAACAAATATTAAAATTCAGTTTTCAATATTTAATCACGACAAAGTCCCTTTAATTACCAATAAATTAAAATAAATTCAATAATTATTCCAACATGTGATCCAAGGGATGGTAAGGATTACTAACACCTTGTATCAAAATCAAATATCCACCCCAATCCAATTTAGACCTAAATTCCACCTCAAAGGGTCATTTACTCTTAATCATGATTAACTAGTAATCAGTGTTCCAATTATAATACTTAGCGACACTTAGTGCACAATTGGCGGTACTTAATATAATTTCATTTGTTTATCACTTAAATACTGTTTATAAATTAAAATATATAATTAACACCAAATAACATGTAAATCAATCCTAATTGACATTTTTCAATTAATTAAACATAGTAATTATGAAAATGATTCCACAAGAACTAGTTAACTAGTCGTTTAATCCTAACAACTAGTATTGCAAAAAATCGACACACAACCTTGATAATGAACCAAAAAGTGGAAATACAGCCATTATACACATATTTAACCATGCATGTACAATAAAATAAAGTACTTTTTTCAAATCTGATCTAAGTACATAAACGAAGGATATTTCAAGTTCAATCAGAACAACTAGTTAATAAACACTACGAGGAATTCAATCAAACCAATCCTACCAATTTCTAAGGAAAAATTACATGAAGGTAACAATCCATAAAATAGAATTCTACAGGAAAAGTAAAGCACAAATAACAGAGAATATGGTTGTACATTCATCTTTTACCAAAAACAGAGATTCAAATCCAAAAACTATTTGTCAATTTCACTGCAATGTACCTATTTTCCAATTGAACTTTCCAAATTCCAAATAAAGAGAAATATAATAATATTTTAGATCATGGAAATCATATAAAATATCACTTAAATTCATATGGTTGTATATTTCCACCCATAAACAGTCCATTAAACAATCCTCAAAACAGGTTAATTATACTCATCTGAGTTGACTAGTAATTCTAGGAATCTTTAGAATAATTAAATATACTGCTCATACAATAATTAAAATTCAGTTACATCTCTAAATAACATGTTTTTCATTCATAATATAGGTATATATCATTATAAAAAAATTTCAAACACTTCATATGCAAAGTCACAAATCTACTCAAGACAATTATATTGAAGGAGCTAGAAATTGGAAATTGTTCTTTTCAGTAGACATTTCCCCAACACTACCAAGAAGATTTATCCTTACATTATCACACATATTTCAATATTATTTATCATAAATAAGCATAAAAGTAACAGTCATGAATTTTTACAAAAACTTCATGTGATAATTCTCCAAACTATGCCAAATAGTCCGATCAAAGAACTAGTTTTCAAATAAAATGTAGAAGCATCAAAGTGTCTTAAACCATTTTGAGGATACTGTATTATCAAAATACACAATATATAATGAACAAGGGAATAAATATCAGTTCTGTATAAGAGGTACAAAATAATTATTTCCTCAAACAATTTATGCACAAAATCCCAAAAACTAGTTTCCAATTCCTTCATAAAATTTACTTCCATAAATAGATTGAATTCTATAAAAAAAATTATTCCAAAATAACTCATATGTTTCATCAAACATTTCATGTGCATACATAAATAAATCATATCAGAGACAAGTAAATTAAATAAACATGAGATAAATCACTTATCTTATCAATGTGCAATTGGAATCATCCGAACCAAATTCCACCTAGCCTTTGGCACCGCCAAGCCATATCTCACTTTGATAGGACACCCTCGAGATGAGGCTACCTATTCACAATATAGGTGAACTGAAAAATAAATCAAGTATCAACTTTAGAATACAAAACTCTATTCATCACCACATACATCCTCTTCCACCCCACTACCAAGCGCAATGGTAATTCAGACCCCCTAGGAAATCAAGATATTTCCATTCACCACCAAAATTTATGTGCAGGTTTAGGACAGAGCCAAGTAGTGGAAATGGAGGAATTAAACCATAGTTTTCTAGGATTACCACAAACACCATACAATATGATAGTGCTTCAAGTACAAATTTCATTCACATACAAAGCATTCATGGTTTCCCAAGCTATCACCATCAAAGGTGTGAACAACCATAATCAACAACCATCCAAGAGAACCATGAAAAACAACCACCAAACCAAGGATATCAAACATGTATTTATACAACAAAGAAGGTAATTCTAACTCAATGGTGTCAAATCAAGCCAAGGCAATCCAACTTGAGTCAATCCAAGGGGGGTGATTCAACCACAAGAGGTTAACTCTAATCCAACCTAAGCAATTCGAATTTCAAGGAGAATGACTCCAAGCCACTCCAGTGGACACATAATCTATGAAGAGGAATAAAAATTAGTGATGTGAGGTGTCACACAAGCCAAGGCATCTTCACAAAATAGAAAAAGGGCGTTACACAAGGATTTACACAATAGTTACACAAGGATTTATACAAGTATTTACACAACTTTTGAGGTGATAAGGCTAAAAATAGCCAGTGAGGAAACACTTATGCAAATGGGAGTTACAAAACCAAGTGTAACCTCCACAAAGAAGTTACAAAACCACCAAAGGAGATCAATCAACAAGTGGCACCCACCCAAACACCAAGGAGGCCCACTAAATCATGAATTGGGCTCAATAATACCAACATAGGCTAAAATAATCAAAAGTTGGGTCCAATGTAAATGTTTGCATGATCATCAACTAATAAAGCCACAAAAACATAAATATGAACCAAGATCAACCAAACAAAGTTCTAAAGTGCTAGGAATGTACCCATTCCCCCTAACATTGTGGATCTAGGCCTCCCATACTCTTTTATTTGTCCCCGATGTTCTAGTTGTTTTCATTAATTAATTATTTACAAAATAATAATAATGTCTCTAGGTACTTAAAGTTTCTTTTTCATCACCTTGTGCCACAATAATAAACAATTACAAATTACATATGTCAGGGGCTTAACACATGGGGTATTACAATCTTACATACAAACCAACTACAACATTGAAAAAGAATGAAGACAATAATGCCAACTTTTATGGAATCCTGTTGCAGCTGCAACTGTTCTTCCCCAAATTTCTTAAATTGTTGGGCCCCTCCTCATGATTTAACATTATTTTGATCGTTGAACTCTTGAGCCTATTCGGCATGCTTTCTTTTCGAGTGACTTTGAAGTTTGATTGTCAGCCTGTTTATTTCTACCATGTTTGATTTTTGTGTTGGGCTGCGGATGTGAATTTGGTTTGATAGCCGAAGAGAGGTCAAGTCTTTTGTCCTTTAAGGCCGCCGTTTCGAAGGAAGGATGACTTTAGCTGTAGCTAATCCTTAAAGTTGTTTAAACACTTAAGTTTTCTTGTGATCGGGCGTCATTTTTATGTTAAATCGGAAGCTCTAGTATTTTTCCCTTCCGCTGTTGCGGCTGCCAAAGTGGTTTCGCGCCCAAAGTGCAAATTGCTCTGACTGCCGATGCGTATTGGTCTTTAATCACCTGCCTGTAGCGTTTAATCCTCCACTGTTGCAGCTGGGGAAATCATTCATCTTGCGATGCCAAAACCTTCCGACTTCCAATGTCGGTATCCTTCCGATTTCTGATTAGCTTTCCCGCCCAACGTCGCGTGTCGTTAGCCTGTTTCTTCCGTCATTGCGGCTGGTAAAGTCGTTTAACCTCCGATGTTAAAGCCTTCCGACTCCCGATTTAAAGTCTTTCCCGCCCTCCCGTCGCACGTCTGAAGCCTTTACTCTTCCGCTGTTGCGGCTGGGAAGTGCCTTTGCTTTCAGTGGCAGTATCATTCTGACTTCCTCAATGGTGCACCTGGCCATTTCCTATGGATTAGCCGTTTCAGTTCGTATAATTTGTTGTTATGGTTTCCAACGAATGATACTCATTGTTTGATTGTAGGTGAAATCCTAGAGAATGATCAAGCTGCTACAGCAAAAGGGGGAAACGGACCGTTGATGGTGGTATAACCAAAACTAGGAAGACAAAGTGAAGGAAAAGTCAAAGTTGAAAGCAACAAAACGCAGATCTGAAAGGTCCAGCAGTTACTCAACTAATCATGAGCATGCGCAGAAAAGATGGAAGCATCTGAAGCGTTAGGGAGCTGGAAATTCATACGTTGGGGGAATCCTAAACGACCTGCTGCGTAGTTTAAATATTGTAAAGATAGGACTTAGAAGGGGATTTTTCCCTGGAAAACTTGTAAACAATTCTATTGTAAGAGGAACTATTTCGTTTTACAATCAGAAAACTGTGATTTTGCCTGTTGGAGAAAGTGCATTATGGAATGCATCAAATGTAATTAAAGGAGAAATGTTGAAGGGGAACTATTTCCTTTTCAGTTGTGTCTCATTAACTGTAAGATTGTTCTGATTGCCGGAACCTAGGTTCTTTTTGGATTGTTCTACAATATATTTTGTGATGTTTTCCACTGTGGGTAATAAATGTTGTTCCTAAACAATTGGCTATCTGGTTGTTGAAAAATCTTTAGTTTTTCATGTGTTTTGAAGGAAGTGTCAGCTATCTCTAACTTTTCATAATGCATGATCAAAATGTATTACTCACTGATGAATGATAACCTTGCTCCCTAGGGATAGATTAGGTAAGTAATTTATTTTTCTGTTGTTTATGTGATTTGGATGCTTGTGGATGCTAAGACGAGAGGTAAGAACCTGTGCATCACATTGTGACTACTCCATGCATCTTTATCATCCTGCATTGTTAGTTAGGCACTTGCATTTCATACATTAAGTCAAAAATACAAAAACTCGGTGGGTCGGGCCGTAACCGGTAATCCCCTTTCTTTTGTTGGGTGATTCCATGAAGATGGGTAACACTTTTTGGCCAAATTTGGCGATGAAAACCTGATTTTTTACTAATGTGCTAGATAGAAGCCCTTAAAACGCATATATTCCATGTGAATTTTGACTTGCAGTAAAAAAACAAATTGTAGAATATTATGTTGGCTTCATAGTGATATTTTTTAAAAAATATTCCGATGTCATTTAATGTGTGAATTTTTGCATTTAATGAACTGTGTGACCTTAAAAATTTGAAGAAGCTAATAAGTGGCTCGTGTCCACGTAGAGTAATTCAATCTTGCATTGATAATTTAAAAAAAATAAATATATGAGCATGATCTACATAAAATTCAGTGTGATGTGCATATTTTTTTGTTAATTTTTTTCGCATTATACAATTATTTATTATTTTTCGAAAGTGACCACATTCGATTTCAGCATTGTTTTAAACACATATTTGTCCACGTAAAAGAATTTTTTCTATTTTTTCAAAAATTGAAAAACCAAAGATACCCTTTTGAAGAGGACACGTCGATATGTGATGTGTGTATTTTTACGAATTTTTTGGCTGTGTATTTTTAACTCTACGGATTTTTCTTTGAGCTACTTCGAAGTTGCAGTGTGGTTTTCTAAGTATAAGTTTTAGAAGTAATTAAAAAATAAATATCATATGAATGCTAAAATGCGTGTATGATATCTCAATGGATAGAAGATTCGTTGGTGAATCTATCGGTATCAACTCCGCTCACTTATGTGCTCGGAATGGCAGGGTTTACACCTCTGCAAGGCACAGGAAATTTTTCATTTTCTTGAATGAGGGCTAAGTCTTCTTTTTTAAGCCCTCGACCGAGGGTTTAACAAACCCTCGGTCGAGGTGTTTTTAAGACCTCGACCGAGGTATTAGCTCGGTCGAGGTTCTAGTCAATCTTAAGGGTTAT
>LPNX010300678.1:352762-375782 GCA_001517045.1 Pseudotsuga menziesii
CTTGACTGAGTTAACACCTCGGTCGAGGTATTTATTAACCCTCGATCGAGGGTTTAATACCACGACCGAGGGTTAATAAATACCTCGACCGAGGGCTGGAAAAAACCTCGGTCGAGGGCTGGAAAAAACCTCAGTCGAGATATTAAAACCTCGGTCGAGGGCTTGTTAAACCCTCAACCAAGGTACATTTTTTGGTTTTTGCCGAAATTCGCTTGCCAAAAAGTGTTACCCAGGTCCGTGGATTCACCCTGTTACTTGACCTACGGTAGCCGGACCGCAAACCGAATGGATTCCCTATACCAAACAGTCAATGGGCTAGTTGGGAACACTAATTGGGGAGAATCCCTTACTATTGCCGCCTGTGATTTTCTGGGCCTCAACAGTTTTGGTGCTAGAAGGAGGGCTGCCAGTGCATGGCTGGCCGAGGAAACCCATTGTCCCGAGATTATTCCACCAGTAACAGTTCTGAAAGTAGTAGATTTCCTAATCCAAATCCAGAAGAAAGGAATAGAGAACATTTATATTATGTTGGAAAGGAATTTGTTAACGACCTAAGAAGACACACCAGGGCATATGTGAAGAAGATTGGAGGATTGCCAACTATCCCTGAATTGCCTAGAAGAGAATATAAAAAGAAAGATCGCCCTACAGTGGAAGATTCAATATTGGTTGGAAACTGGGAAGAACTTGTAGAGACAGCTTTACAGGAAATTGTATTACCTTTGAACCAGGAAGGCCCAGATACCCCTTACAGTTCACCTACTCACACTCCTGTTGGTTCACCCCCTCACTCTCCACCTCAACTCATGGCCGGCGTAAACACCAATCAACCACCCAACCCACCAAATCCACCACCTACACGAAGAGCCAGATCGCCTCTAAACCTGACCCCTCCTTTACATGACCTACCTCAAGCCTTTGACAAGATGTTTCCTAAATTCGATCCAAATGAGAAAATCCTAGTAGATGATCACCTGCAAAGTTTCTACTTGGCAATAGAAGGGTTGAGAGATGGGGAATATGAAGATGTAGTGTGCTAAATATTCCCGCATACCCTCAAAGGAGCTGCTGCATCATGGTATTTTGGGTTGCCTGCTAATTCTATCCCTGATTGGGATACTTTCGAGAGAATTTTCAGAAGTAAGTATGCAGTTCAATAGACTCACGCAGCCCTCATGAAAGGACTATGCGCCTTAAAGAAAGAAAAAAAGGAGAAGGTGCATAGTTTTACTCAAAGATTTGCAGCATACATCAAGAATTTTTCTAATGCTGACAAACCTTCAGACAAGGTCTTGATTGAGTACTACACATCAGCCTTAGGACCTGATTTGGCCATGTTCGCCAAAGGTAGGGCCAAGCCCACTTTGGCAGAAACTTGTGAAGAGGCAGAAGTAGTGGAGGCTGAAAGAGAGAACATTGAAGATTATCTTAAACAATCAGGAGAGAGAGGTGCAGGAAGGAAAGCCTTACTGTTTAATAAGCCTAAGGAAGAGAAAGTACCAAATTATGAAAGTATGACCAAAATGATGTAGAAGCTTTCCAACAAAATCATAGACATGGAGAAAGAGAAAGAAACACAAAAGTTCTATAGGCCCTACTATAAGAAAAGGGAGGATAACAACTAGTCCCAACCTCATTCTCACAATACTGCATCTATGAATCTGACAGAGATAGGGATGGAAAATTTCTGCACCTTTCACCAGCAACCTCACTCTGAAAAGAATTGTCCACAATGGATAAATTCAATGACATTGGTCATGAATCAGATGTTGGATTCAAGATTAACAGAAGAAGGCGATGAAGAAAGAAAAGAGAATTCTGCTTCTACTTCTACTAAAGAACAGGAAGAGGAAACCATGGATGTTTGGAATCTTGTCTCAGTATTTGATGTTAAAGAGGAAAGGAATCAAGGATACAAGGACGTCTTGGAAACCAACGTGGCCACCAAAAGCCAAGGGACGGTTAAGGAAGACAGTCTAATACTCCCAAAGATTAAGAGGCTGCAGAGAAATATTAAGAAGAAATTTCAAGATAAATCCTTGGCTGATAAGATTCCAGAGTTTACTATTACCAGCCAGGGTCCTAAGCAGAACAAAATGTTTCCCAAGCCAAATGAAGAAAAGGTGAAAGCTGATAAATCTCACCCCATTGAACAATGGATGGATTATGATATAGTGGAAGATTTAAAGAAGATAAAAGCGAATGTTCCACTGTTTGAAATGTGCAAAGTGCCGCAGCAAAAAGAAAGATTATTGAGAGCACTTGAAGCACTAGATGAAACGCTACCCACTGACAATTAGCCCAAAGAGGAAGAAGAAATCGGAGAAACCGGCATTGGAGGTAAGTCTAAATGTAAACATCCACCTTTCCTCCTCACGTTTGAAATTTTCAATCATAACGTACACAATTCCCTGGTAGACTCAGAGGCGTCGGTCACTGTCATGCCAATATCAGTATGCAAAAGGATAAACAGACAACCCAATCCATCCACGTGGAGAGTTGTCTAGTAGGACAGGACGGATGTAAAAGTACTGGGTGAGATGGAGGATGTCCTGATCCGCCTGGCATCAAATGATAAAGTGTGCGAAGTCATTAATATTGTGGTGGTAGATATACCAGACGCTTACGGCCTTGTTCTGAGCAGAGATTGGTCTGTGAAACTAAATGGATATTTCGCTTCTGATTGGTCACATCTATGGCTTCCTTATAAAGTCCAAACCAGATTAAGATTTTAAGGGAGCCCCACATGAAATACAATGTTACACAACTTGAAGAAAAGAATGAACCAGTGGATTCTGTCTTGGGAAATTATTTTATTGAGTTGGAACCTGGAAATTACCAAGCAGAAGAGGCCAGCAACATATCAGACACCCAGCCTGATCTCCTTCGATTTTCACAGGCTGATGAGATTGACTGTAAAATAGTATATTTAGCTGTAGGAGTAGATTTGCATTCAGTAGTTAGTGATTTTTGGACTCTATTTTTTTATGGCTCTAAGACATTAGAAGGGTCAGGGGCCGGCTGTGTACTTATTGACCCTCAAAAGAATAAACACTTTCTTCCATGTAGGCTAGAATTTGAATGCACGAATAATACAGCTGAATATGAAGCACTGGTGCAGGGCTTAAGGAAAGCAATTGAACTAAAGGTAAGTAATTTAAAAGTTTTTGGAGATTCAGAAATAATTGTGAAGCAAGTAAGAAATCAAATACATTGTGTCTCTCCTCACCTGAAAGCTTACCAAAATGAGGTATGGGACTTACCTAAATGTTTTGATGCATTCAATATTATTTCAATTCCAAGACTGAAAAATGCAGCAGCTGACCTATTAGCCACATCAGCCGCTAGGCTTGTTCCCACTAATAACAAATGTTCTATTGAATTGTTGTTCAGGCCTTCAGTACCTGATATGATCCCCAACCTACGAGTGTTTGATGATGACCAGCAAATTATAGAATGTTTAACGAATGACGAGGCATTCAAAGGAGCAATTATAGATGACGAAGAACATCAGGCCGAGATGAAATACGACAATTTCATCCCTAAAGGAGTCAGAACGTTGGAAAGGATGTTCGATTTAAATGAAAATTTCAGAAGACCGGCCAACGTGAAGACTCACAACTCATCTTTACAGTTTGAGCTGATAAACTTGGGGACTAAGGCGAATCCTAAATTTGTAAATCTTGGGAAATGTTGTTCACCAGTAGAAAGAGACAAGTTCGTCAGTCTGTTTAAATAGTATAAAGATTTTTTCACCTGGACTTATGAGGATTTGAAAACATACGACACCAGCATCATCAAACATATCATCCCTATCAAATCTGGCGCCAAGCCATATCAACAACCTTTAAGGAAAATGCATCCCAAGTTGGAACCGCTGATTCAGAGTGAAGTGAAGACATTATTGGATGCTAGAATCATTTTTAAAGTCAGACACTCTGAGTGGGTATCAAATATGGTACCAATCAGGAAAAAATCTGGAGAAATCAGGTTATGCATGGATTTCAGAAATCTAAACCGAGCTTCTGACAAAGATAACTATCCTATGCCACCCATGGAACAATTGCTGCAAATGATCTCAGGTTCTGAACTTTTCTCGTTACTAGATGGTTTCTCTGGCTACAATCAAGTATTAGTAGCCGAAGAAGACAGATTGAAGACCACGTTCAGAACCAAATGGGGAACCTTTGCCTACAGAAGGATGCCCTTTGGGCTTATAAATGTTGGAGCAATGTTTCAAAGGGCCATGGATATAGCTTTCCGCAGATTGATTGGCCGTAACATTGTAGTGTACCTTGACGATATCACGATATTTTAAAAGAAAAGGGGAGAGCACGATTTTCACTTAAGACAGATTTTTGAACATTGTCGGAAGTACGACATCTCACTCAATCCTAAGAAGTGCATGTCCGCCGTCACAGAAGGCAAGTTGTTGGGTCACGTAGTTTCGAAAAAAGGAATCTCCATAGATCCAGAAAGAATTAAGGCCATTGAACAAATCCCCTTGCCCCATAACAAAAAAGGGATGCAGTCCTTTATGCGAACTATAAATTTTGTGAGAATATTTGTGCCCAATTTCTCACAGATTGTCAAGCCATTGTAGCAAATGGTCAAGCAAAATTCCCAATTCAAGTGGACTGAAATAGAAAAGAATGCATTCAGCAAAATCAAAACTGTTGTTGCACATGCACCCTCTTTGAAAAGCCCAAAATTTGATAAGAACTTTATTCTGTATACCTTTGTATCTGACGATTCACTAGCAGCCGTGCTTACACAAAAGGAAGATGGGGGGGATGAATTTCCAATATCTTTCATGAGCACTGGTTTACAAGGGGCAGAATTAAATTACCCAACCATTGATAAACAAGCTTACATAGTGTTCAAAGGGGTAAAGCAATTCAGGCCTTATATTTTAAAAAATTGAACCAAGGTCATCATCCCTTACCCAGCTGTAAGGTCCCTTCTTATACAGAAGGAGTTAGGGGAAAGAAGGGGCAACTGGGTTACAGCTCTTCAAGAGTACGACCTTGAATTCAAGCCAGCCTCTATAGTGAAAGGACAAGGGTTGTGCAAATTGATGACTGAAAATGAAAAAAATGAAGAACAGGCCTAGGAAGATGAAGCCGAATTACATTTAACAGATGTTTGTCCTTTGTTTATAGCTCCTGAGTCTTGGTATAGAAACCTTGTACATTACCTACAGTCAGGACTGTTACCGGAACATTGGAACTCTAAGCAAAGGAGGGCATTGTGTCTTAAATTATCCTCCTATCAGATTGTTGAAGGAGTATTGTTCAAAAAAAATTATGACATAGTTCTTCTAAGATGCTTGGAGAAAGAAGATGCTAAGAAAGTAATGTCTGAATTGCACGACGGTCCAGCTGGGGGACATTATTCAGGAGATACTACAGCCCACAAGATCCTCAGAGCTGGTTACTATTGGCCTACACTCTTCAAAGATGCACACGCACACATCAGAAAGTGTGATATTTGCCAAAGATGTAGTGGGAGACAACCTAAAGCAGCCGCACTCCTAAAGCCTGTGGTGATCACCGAGCCATTCGAGCAATGGGAGGTGGATATAATTGGAGAAATAAAACCAAATTCCTCGCTACAACACAAGTACATTCTGACCGTGACCGATTACTTCACTCGCTGGGTCGAAGCAGTACCGCTGCGCAAAATAAATCAAGACGAAGTCATCAGCTTCCTGCAAGACCACATCATGACCAGGTTTGGAGTTCCAGTTTCGTTAGTTTTTGATAATGCCATGTACTTTTATTCAATTAAATTGACTGCTTTTGCTCATGATAACGGGATAAAATTGCATTACTCTGCCAATTACTATCCACAAGGAAATGGCCTGGTTGAATCCACTAATAAAAATCTAATTACAATTTTGAAGAAAGCTGTGATAGAAAACCAGAGAAGCTGGCACTCAGCGCTACCAAATGCCCTTTGGGCTGATAGAGTCACCCCCAAATCTACGATAGGAGTGTCACCTTATACCCTGGTGTATGGGAAAGAAGCTATTCTTCCCCCAAACATCATGCTACCATCTTCCATATTAGCTCAAGAGTCTAGGCGGTCGGAGGATGAAGTTCTGCAGATGAGAATATGCAATATTCTGAAAGCAGAAGAAGCTAGATCCAAAGCCAAAGAACGCTTTAAACATCAGCAGTAGGTAATAACGAGGTGGTTTGACAAACATAAAGCTGGAACAAAAGACTTTGAAGTGGGAGACCTAGTCCTCAAATGGGATCACCCCCATGATGAGAAAGGGAAGCATACTAAATTCCAGCAGTTGTGGGTAGGCCCTTTCCAGGTCACAGCCAAGCTTGGTCCTTCAACTTATAAGCTGCAAGATTTACAGGGTTGGGAAGAGAACTTGCTTGTAAATGGTTTGGTTCTCAAGCCTTATTTTTCCTAAATGTCTCTGAGTTCTTCTGCCTTGTATATAAATAATCTATTTGGATGTTTTTGAGTCATGTTTTTCAGCTTGTTTAGTTTGAGTTTATTGATTTCAATAAAGGGAATGAACTTGTGGTTGGCTTGTTTGGGGAACATCAAGATTTTTGGGAATAATAAATATGTTGAGTATCAGACTGTGTGTTGTTGTTTGAACTTCTTCCAGTTTAGCAGTTTTCTCGAATATCTCTATGTGCATTGAAGTCCTGCTTAACGCCTATGAAATAAACCGGATTCAAAGAATCCGGAATACTATGTTGAGGCTTCATCCACTTCACACTTAAATGTTCTAAGGGGCGACATCAGAGAACCCATGGAAAGGAGCAAGGTGAAAAGTATGTTAAATATAAATGATCCCATGCCAAGAAATGAATGCCAAAAGGCAAATAAGAGTTAGAAAGCTCCTCTGAAAAACATCATATATTAAAGCAAATACTGAATCATAAGTACTAAATTGCCGAAAGATCCTCTCCGTTCGTGAGTTGAAACATAGGTACATCGCTCACACAAAAGGGCACTATGGGATAGAGGAGCCTGAATTAAAATTCAGTAAGAAAGGCACGCAAGAGGACTCATATGAAAAAAGGACAAAAGTCCAAAGGCACTAAAAGCACTAAAGTGGCATGGGAATGAGGAACAAATAAACATGTCTATTTACCATATGCTACAGTCCTGTGGTGTCCAAGTTGTCAGCTACCTAAAAATAAAGTAATAATGAAACTCATCTTTCAGCCTCAACAAAGTTGCCTGGACTTAAAAAATCTTGGTTTCCACTCTTCCCAAATTGGACTATCATCAATGATTAAGGTACACACTTCCATCATTTGAGAAATTTAGATAGTTGGAAGGATTCAATATATGCATTGGTTGTTAAGCATTTTGCCACTCAAAGACTAATCGCCCAGAGATCTAGGTTCACCAGGTAATTGCCAATTGTTGCAGCAGCAACTGTTCTTCCCCAAATTTCTTAAATTGTTGGGCCCCTCCTCATGCTTTAACATTATTTTGATCGTTGAACTCTTGAGCCTATTGGGCATGCTTTATTTTTGAGTGACTTTGAAGTTTGATTGTCAGCCTATTTATTTCTACCATGTTTGATTTTTGTGTTGGGCTGCGGATGTGAATTTGGTTTGATAGCCGAAGAGAGGTCAAGTCTTTTGTCCTTTAAGGCCATCGTTTCAAAGGAAGGATGACTTTAGCTGCAGCTGATCCTTAAAGCTGTTTAAACACATAAGTTTTCTTTTGATCGGGCGTCATTTTTATGTTAAATTGGAAGCTCTAGTATTTTTCCCTTCCAGCATTGCGACTGCCAAAGCGGTTTGGCGCCCGAAGTGCAAATTGCTCTGACTGTTGACACATATTGGTCTTTAATCACCTACTCGTAGCCTTTACTCCTCCATCGTTGTGGCTAGGGAAGTCATTCGTCTTCCGATGCCAAAACCTTCCGACTTTCGATGTCAGTATCCTTCCGATTTTCGATTAGCTTTCCCGCCCTACGTCGCGTGTCGTTAGCCTGTCTCTTCTGTCGTTGCGACTGGTAAAGTCATTTAGCCTTCGATGTTAAAGCCTTTTGACTTCCGATTTAAAGTCTTTCCCGCCCTCCTGTCGCATGTCTGAAGCCTTTACTGTTCAGCCGTTGTGGCTGGGAAGTTCCTTTGCTTCCGGCGGCAGTATCATTCTAACTCCCGCAATGGTGCACCTGGCCATTTCCTGTGGATTAGCCGTTTCAGTTCGTATAATTTGCTGTTATGGTTTCCAACGAATGATACTCGTTGTTTGATTGCAGGTGAAATCCTAGAGAATGATCAAGCTGCTACGGCAAAAGGGGGAAACGGACCATTGATGGTGGTATAACCAAAACCAGGAAGACAAAGCGAAGGAAAAGTCAAAGTTGAAAGAAACAAAATGCAGATCTGAAAGGTCCAGCAGTTACTCAAATAATCATGAGCATGCGCATAAAAGATGGAAGCATCTAAAGCGTTAGGGAGCTATAAATTCATACGTTGGGGGCATCCTAAATGACCTGCTGCGTAGTTTAAATATTGTAAAGATAGGACTTAGAAGGGGATTTTTCCCTGGAAAACTTGTAAACAATTCTATTGTAAGAGGAACTATTTCGTTTTACAATCAGAAAACTGCAATTTTGCCTGTTGGAGAAAGTGCATTATGGAATGCATCAAATGTAATCAAAGGAGAGATGTTGAAGGGGAACTATTTTCTTTTTAGCTGTGTCTCATTAACTGTAAGATTGTTCTGATTGCCGGAACCTAGGTTCTTTTTGGATTGTTCTGCAGTATATTTTGTGATGTTTTCCATTGTGGGTAATAAATGTTGTTCCTAAACAATTGGCTATCTGGTTGTTGAAAAATATTTAGTTGTTCATGTGTTTTGAAGGAAGTGTCAGCTATCTGTAACTTTTCATAATGCATGATCAAAATGTATTACTCATCGATGAATGATAACCTTTCTCCCTAGGGATAGATTAGGTAAGTAATTTATTTTTCTGTTGTTTATGTGATTTGGATGCTTGTGGATGCTAAGATGAGAGGTAAGAACTTGCGCATCACATTGTGACTACTCCATGCATCTTTATCATCCTGCATTGTTAGTTAGGCACTTGCATTTCATACATTAAGTCAAAAATACAAAAACTCGGTGGGCCGGGTCGTAACCGGTAATCCCCTTTGTTTTATTACTTGACCTATGGTAGTCAGACCGCAAACCAGACGGATTCCCTATACCAAACAGTCAATGGGCTAGTTGGGAACGTTGATTGGGGAGAATCCTTTACTATTGCCGCCTACGATTTTCCAGGCCTCAACAAAACCTAAAATGAGAATTTCTACATAATTAGTCAACCATCAAATAGTTCCAATGGAAGTAGATTTGGGATGGATCACACCCTAGAAATGAAACAAAATAGTTCAAGAATCTGAATATTATATAGCGTGGTTTCATCTATTAATATGACACAGTAATATAGGGACTAAAACACAGTCTCACAGAAGCTTTTAGACAATTAAGCATAAAATTGGCATAATGGTGCTGCAATGGAAGTAGCAGCTCTGTATAATCAATAAAGACTGACTAATACAATACAATGATCATGCAAGGTGCATGAATTCCAAGACAATTCAAAATACGAAGGCGGTCTTTCGAATTGAATGAATGGGTGTAGCTTAACTGAATGTAAACCACAGTAAACACTCCTAGTTAACCTACTGATCAAGTCCACATTGACTCAATTGAGTCCTAACTGAAGTTAGAGTGTAATGGATGATTGAGTCTAACTGAAATTAGCTTAGACACATGTCACTACATGCCAACCAATAAGTGGTACTGCATCATTAAATCCAATGAACCCCAATGAGGTTAACTAAAGTCAAACTGGTCATCAGAGGTGGTTGGAGGCACCCTAGTTGACTCTGGTTCATAAATATTAATAAAAATAATCAATATAATTAGTGGAGGTGCCTTCACCACTTAGATTAACTGATTGTAACAATCAGTTAGCAATTAGGTGCACTTATGACACTCAAATCACCCCCGGAGTGCTCCTTGTTTGAAGGAGGAAGCCCAGTTAGCCTCCCTGAATGAAGGAGAAGGATTAGTTGGCCTCATCGACTCAAGGTAAGCATGGGTGTGCTCATGTTGATGTCATAGTGTGCTCATCTGATGTCAATTAAGTCAATAAAACTTAGGATAGTGGTTTAACAAGGCCAAATTGACCAAATTAAGTGTGCATGTTGGGTAAATGTCTCCAACACCCCCCCTTAATCTATACTCAGGAGAAGTAAAATAAAGTGCTTGAAAATGCTAGGGCCCCGGAAACAAAGGCCATAGGTCACCCTATACAATAATTAAACTCAAACAATGCTCAAAAATAAATCTTAGTGAGGAAAAGAGGGAAAACCCAGTGGGAAAAACCCTCCCTCAAGCTGAACACTAAAAGTAGTCTAATCACCCTGATGAACTCACCCCCAAAAGTGAACGGAGGTAAGTGAACTTCTTTTATGAAAATCTGTTGGTGAAGATGTCTGCAATCTGCTTATCCGTGGGGTAGAACTATATAATGATGGTCTTGTCATGCACTAATTCCCTAATATAGTGCATCTGTATCTCTACATGCTTGGTCCTATACCTGGTAACTAGATCTGTGGATATATTAATAGCACTTTGACTGCCACAAAAGAGGACAATGGACAAAGTAATACCAATATCAAACTCTGAAAGAATTCCTTGCAACCAAACAGCTTGGACGCAAGCATTCACCGCTCCTCAGTACTCAGCCTCTACTGAAGGCAATGCTATGGAGGCCTTCTTTTTTCTAGACCAGAAAATGGGGCCACCGCCAAACATGAATAAATATCTGGAAGTAGACTTTTTATCAATAGAATCACCCTCCCAATCGGAATCTATGTAACCAACCAGCTCTAGCTCGGAGTCTACAACATAGTGAATGTCGTAGGTCTTGGTTCCCTGAATACACTGGAGGATCCTCTTAGCTACCTTCCAATGAGTATCATGAGGCTTCTATATGTATCTTGACACATCATTCATGGCATAATAGATATCAGGCCAAGAATGATTCATGTAGAGCAAGATACCTATCAGTTGTTGATAAATAGTGCAGTCCATGGGAGGTGTGTTTTTCCTTCTTCAAGGTTGATCCCTGAAAGGAAAGGGAATGGAGCAGAATTACATTCAGCCATGTTAAACTTGAATAATAGGTATGATATGTATTTGTACTAAGTGACCATTATCCCATCAATATTTTGCTCAATTTTGAGCCCCATAAATTGCTTCAAGAGCCCCAAATTGCTCATTTCAAATGCATTGTGGAGAGGAGTTTTGATGACTGAAATAGAAGTAAATGAGCTACCTATAATCAGTAAGAAATAAACATATAAAACAATAATATTCAAATTAACATCATACTACTGTATATACACATTCGGATCTGATTTACACCTTTGGAATTTTTGCGAGAGAAGGAAGGCTTCCATCTTGGAATACCACTCTCTTGGGGTTTGTTTTAACCCGTATAGTGACTTCTTTAGTTTGCAAACAAAATATGGATAATAATTGTATCCCTCAGGCTGCTTCATTTATATATCCTCATGAATATATCCATGTATAAAGGCAGAATTAACATCCATATGATGCACTTCCCAGTGCTTATATGCAGAAATTGCCAAAACTAGGCGGATGGAGTCCATTTTTGCAACCGGTGAAAAAGTATCATGGTAGTCCACACCTTGGACCTGGGAGAAAACTTTTGCTACCATCCTTTCCTTATATTTTTGTTTTTTTTCATCAGCAACTAACTTAGTCCGAAACACCCACTTGCATTGAACCAATTTCCTCCCTGGAGGAAGAGAAACTAAGTCCCAAGTAATGTTTTTCTGAAGAGAATTCATCTCTTCGTCCATGGAAGATTTCCATATCGGATCCTTACGAGCATGGTAGTAACACTTAGGATCTAAAATTATCATTAAATAAAAATATTTGGACATCAAATAATCAGGACAAGAGAGTGCAATACCTGCTCTTTGGAAATCAGACCAGGTTCTCCTTGGATCATCCAGATTTCCAATGTTATCACCTGCGGAGGAGAGTGTCTGTCGAGCCCAAGTTGGGATATGATTTTGTACTTAACATTCTGATTGAAAATATGATTTTTTCTGTTCACTAATATCAGAAATCATAGCATCCAAATCAGTTTCATCACCCCCAATTACATCATCCAAATATTCAGTAGAATAGGAACGAAATTCAGCAGTTTTCTCCTTCACTAGTTCTACCTCCTGAAGAGGCTCATCGAACATGAAACTTATTTCAATGATGATATATTTTGTTATTATATCTAGCATATTGAAACCTTTATATTCATCAGGATATCCAATAAACAAAAATTCCATGCTTTGCAGTTGCAAATCCCTCCTTTTATAAAGTGGAATTCGAGCCCACGCAATGGACCCAAACACCCTTAGATTCAACATATCCAGCTTGTGTCCAAAATAAGATTTGAAAGGGTTATTCCCTTTCACAAATGAGTGTGGCACTCTATTCTGAATATATGCTACAGCATGCATGGCTTCATCCCACAAATTTGCAGCCAACTTCTTTGATTCCAGCATATAAGTGGTCATCTCCATGAGAGACTGATTCTTCCTCTCCACTACACCATTATGTTGGGGAGTGTAGGGGATGAAATGATAAATATGAATACCACTTTGGAAAAATATATGCAGTAACTCATTACTAATATACTCCCTTCCATTATCAGATCTCAAAATCTTGATCTTTTTGCCAGATGCATTCTCAATCAAAGCCTTCAATTCAATGAATTTTTCTAAGACTTCTGACTTGTTTTTGATGAAAAAAACCCATGTGTATCTAGAAAAGTCATCAATGAAAGTGAGAATGTACCTTGATCCATTCATGGATGTGATAGGCATGGGACCACTAATATTATTATGTATCAGTCCCAATATGCATGATGTTTGGCTTGCCTTCTCCTGATCAAACTTATGCTCAAGGTGCTTGCCAACAACACATCCCTTACAAATTTCGGTGGTAGATTTAATGATTGAGAGGCCTTCAACCATAGAATTATTTTGTAATTTCTACAAGTATTTAAAGTTCAGGTGGTTGAACCTCTCATGCCACCCTCATTCCCATGAATCAACAATGCGGTGCGCTTTGCATCCGCCACAAAATGGGAGAAATCATAGGCTTTTGCATGATGGTTTGCAAGGCCTTTTGCTACAAGTTTTCCAGGTGCATGTTCTGTGATCTCTACATCATCTAGGATAAATGAGACTCTCTTGGTCACTCCCGTACGTGTCATTTGATAAACACTTAGGAGGTTTGATGAAAGAGATGGTACATACAAAACATTGAAAAAATAACCATGTCCAAGATATACAGTACCTTGTCCTTTGGATATGATTGTAAAGTCATATCCCATGTGGATGTGAATGGATTTTCCAGTCTCCAAAGATGAGAAAGAGTCTCTTTCAGCTATGATGTGATTTGAAACTCTAGAATCTATCAAAATAGCTTTGGAATTTGAAGTGCTTTCCATGAGAGCATGCCCTCTTTCATGCTGTGGTTCCTGATCTTGTTGATCTCTCCTCCGAAAGATTTTTGGAATATTTATGTGATTTTTCTCAAGAAGAGAAGTAGCTTCATCAAGTTTCTTTTTCATGTAGGCATGTTCAAGGTGGAAGCCCTTCCCGCAGTATGAACACTTGACTTTTTCCTTTCTATGATGCCCTTTGCTTTTGTTCTTCTTTGAGCTAGAAGGCTCTTCATGCTGTTGGTTTTCAACTTTAGGATTAGGAAATTTGAATTTGGTTTTTGGGTTCTTCTGCTGCTTCCCTTTACCCTTTAGATATTTGGGCCCCGAGACATAGAGGGATTGATCACGGGAGGATCTGATGATCCCCATCTAGACAAGCTTATCATGTTCACTTGTTAGGGACTCAATGAAGGCATTGAGTGAAGGCATCTTCCATCCAGGNGGAATTTAGAGACAAGCACTGAATAATCAGCTCCAAGTTTGTAGAGTATGGTGAAGATGAGATGATCATCCTCCTTCTCCACCTTACACTACTTCAACAGTAAGACAATGTGCTTGAACTTTGTGAAAAAATAATTTAAGGCCTCAAAATTGGAAGGTTGAAGAGACATCAAATTGTTTTCAAGATGGTATACTCTCAAATCATCTGTTTTCCATACAGGTTGTCCAATTTGTCCCAAAATTCCTTTGGAGTCTCGAATCCCGAGAGATGGAAAAGAAGATCCCGGGAAATAGAGAGGCGCAAGAATATGAATGCTTCATCTTTCTTGTTCAAGAATAAATCTTTGTCTGTCACATGAATAGGCTCTTCTTCACTATCCATAGTGACCCGGTAGATTCCTTTGGCACATAGCTGGATCTCCATATCTCCTTTCCATGAATGGAAATTGAACGGAGTCAAAAGTTCAACAGAAGAAGCCATCTCAAATTGCTGTAGCAAATGATTTTCACCTATTAAAACTTGCAAATCACAACAAAAGGGGCACCGTAAGGTCAAACAACCTGCACACTTTAGGCTTTCATCACACCCGGCATAGTTGATCAAGCAAGCTTGATCAACAATTCCTTAACTTGGGGTATTAAGTGGTAATCATTTGCTTCTGGTGTAGTGCTGGAATTTTGAGTTTTGCTCAATTTTTCATGCAATATCTATCAAAAACCATGTTTTTGAGAGATCCAAGCTTCATCCTGCCGTGAGATCTGATACCATATTAATCTGTCACAGTAATCTAGGGACTAAAACACAGTCTCATAGGAGATTTTAGACAATTAAGCATAAAATTGGCATCATGGTGCTACAATGCAAGTAGCATCTCTATATAATCAATAAAGAATGAATAATACAATACAATGATCATGCAAGGTGCATGAATTCCAAGACCATTCGAATTCCCAAGGAGGTCATTCGAATTGAATGAATGGGTGTAGCTTAACTTAATGTAAGCCACAGTAAACACTCCTAGTTAACCCACTGATCAAGTCCATATTGACTCAATTGAGTCCTAACTAAAGTTGGAGTGAAATATATGACTAACTCTAACTGAAATTAGCTCAGACACATGTCAATCCATGCCAACTAACAAGTGGTAGTGCATCATTAACTCCAATGAACCCTGATGAGGTTAACTAAATTTAAACTGGTCATCAGAGGTGGTTGGAGGCACCCTAGTTGACTCCAGTTCATAAATATTAATAAAAATAATCAATATAATGAGTGCAGGTTCCTTCACCACTTATATTAACTGATTGTAACAATCAGTTAGCAATTAGGTGCATTTATGACACTCAAATCACCCCCGGAGAGCTTCTTGTTTTGAGGAAGCTTAGCTAGCCTCCGTAAATGAAGGAGAAGGCTTAGTTGGCCTCCTTTACTGAAGGTAGGTGTGGGTATGCTCATGTTGATGTCATAGTGTGCTCATATGATGCCGATTAATTCAATAAAACTTAGGATAGTGGTTTAACAAGGCCAAATTGACCAAATTAAGTGTGCACGTTGGGTAAATGTCTCCAACATCATCAAGTATTGCATTTTGAAGCTCACAACATCAAGAAAATCCAT
Organism: Pseudotsuga menziesii; assembly: GCA_001517045.1. Taxonomy (NCBI): domain Eukaryota; kingdom Viridiplantae; phylum Streptophyta; class Pinopsida; order Pinales; family Pinaceae; genus Pseudotsuga; species Pseudotsuga menziesii. The sequence continues at coordinate 368,377 of LPNX010300678.1, forward strand.
TTTGAGAAAGAGAACAAAGTCTTATAATAAACTACGCTTTGAGAACAAAGGAGGTTTAAAAGGAAGGAAATGTAGCGAATAAAAATTAAATAATTATCATTAATAAATAATAATGAAAAAAATATTAATTAATTAGATTAACTAAGGGACATATCTCTTAGTGAATAGTCACTATGTTAGGCCTATATATTCATGCTACTGTATTATTGTAAAACCATCATTCACATTTTACTCTTATATAACTATTCAACATGGAAGTATTTTCTATCAATTTATTCAATTGAGATAGCTTTTGAGGGTAAACCAGATATGATATGTTACAAAAATATCCATTGAAAAACCTATATTTTCATTACCATCTATTATAATGTCTTTTGAACTCTTAGCTTCTCCACTACCTCTTTTACTTTGAAAGAGATAATTAGAGTATCTACCTTTACAGATGTAATGTAAGCTAGGATAAAACTACTCACAAAAATGCATTCATTCCTTACAAGATAGATTTCAGAAGCAGTCAACAGTATAATACATCTCATAGTTTTAAGCTCCATCTTATTGAACCAAGGATTCATATTATCTTCAATGCCACCCTCCTCCCAAAGCATCCCCATATGATGTGTCTCACCCAACACTTTTCAAACCTGAGAAAAGTAGTGGAAATTAAGAAATAAATGTTGAATTGATTCTTCATCCTGCATACATAAACAACAAACTCCCAGACCTTTAAAACCACAGTTCCTCAAATTTTCCAAAGTAAGGATTATTTCCTTGTAGATGAGCCACAAGAAAATTTTAACTTTGCTTGGAGTTGAGATTTCCCATAACACTTTCCAGCACTAAATTATATTCTCTATCTTCCCATGCTATCTAGAACAATATATAAGCTAAATTCACTGAATAAAATACTCCCTCCTTATTCCCCTTCCAAATCAAACTATCTTCTTCCTCATTCAAACTAATGAAACCCTTTTTTATTTCTCTCACCCATTCTTCCCATTCTTCAAACCTTTGCTCTATCAATTCCAAATTCTCTGCTAATTTTCAAATTTGAAATGCTCTAATAGGTTCTTTATTTCCTAAACCATCCCTTAGGAATACCACCCCCATTTGATTGATATGGTCTATTAATATTTTTTATAACAAGGACCTCAAACCGTGCCTCATTAAGCTATCCCTACCTATCAATGACGAATTACCATCTCCCATCTTCCATTGAAGCAATTCACCAATCACCAAAAAATCTTGATTGAATTCTTCCTAGAACAAAGATTTCCCTTTATAGGTTATTCTCGAGGAACTGGCCCAATCAATCAGATTATGTCCATTTAGATACTTGTTAATTATCACTCATTTCCATTTACTTGTTTTAAAAATTAAATTCCAAACTAATATAGTTCCTAGTGCTTGTCTGAATTTGAACAACACCAACAATCCCCACCCTCACTCTTCTTTCGTTTTAGCAATTCCAGACCAAGATGGCCAATGCATTCCTTTCTCAAATTTACTATTCCATAAAAAATCGAAGAATATTTTTCTCAACTTATTCAAAACCCATTTTGGGATCTAGACATTAATCATTCCACTAGACCGGAATGGCAGTAAGGACAACAAGAATCAACATGGATTTCCCTCCTCTTGACAAGAACATGTTACACCAAAAATTCACTATGGATTCCACCTTATCAATCAGCAAATACCGTCCTTCAATCTTATAATGGTTAGGTTTAATAACAAATACAAGGTACCTAAAATGGGTAGACAGGTAAAACATGTCCATATACCACTTCTTTTTGAACCGGGATAACTGTGAGTATTCAATTCAATTGGAGTAACATGTCAATTTTTTATAATTTACCATCATACTCTTGGCTTTACTAAAATGCTCCAGAATTTTTTTCACTACTGCATCTTCCTCTTTAGGATCCCCCAAAACATAAGCATATCATCAACAAAGAAAGCATGAGTCACACTTACCACCTCATCAAACTTTAAACCATGTATTCAATTAGCGTTCCTCACCTCAATTAGAGCCCTTCTAAGACCATCTGTTGGAGTTTCTCCCTTCGACCCAAGTTCAGTTCTTAGTTTGTCTATCAACAAAGCCCAAGATATCAGCCCTACAAAGCAGTTCTCTGTTGACAGCACCTGCGATGCAAATACAGTCTCACCCAAGATATCTCTTATGGGTAACTTCCAGAACCAAATTTCTATAGCTGTGTGGGTATTTCCTCTTCTCTGGAAACTTACTATCTTGCTCGACCAAAATTGGTGGTTATATTACTTCTCTTATTTCATGCATTCAAGATATAACTCTATTTGTCCATCAGCAGAGATTATAACAGTTAATATAGTTCCTTGTTAGCGGTTCCAACTAACAACAATGCAACAGATGCGTATAAAGACTCATCTATAAGAAAATATACATCATTCATTCACAAAATGAATTCATTCATAAGCACATTCATCAAATATACACATAGGAAACATTTAGAATGGAAACCCATTCAAGAAAAGCAACAAATGTGCTCTTCATCTGGCATGAGAAATATATGGCATATTTCATCTACGTACTTAGCTTGCAGACTCAGTTCTAGATCTTCTTCTACAATCTATACATACTTGTCTCTCCTCTAATTCTATGTAGTATCAGGTCTCTGAAGGTTTTCTCTCCTTCACTCTATTTTTTATCCACACGTAGCCTGGATTGACTAACTCTTCTCTACAACTCTACAACTCTTCGACTCTACAAACAGACACAAACAACCATGACTAACTCCTGGACCAACCAACTGACTAACCAGGAAGTAACCCGCACACAAATTGGGTTATCCCTTTTATAGACTCTTACATGTCATATTCAGTCAACTTCATTCTTCTAGATGACAAGATGTCATTCTTATTCTCATTCATTTCAGTTACAACTGTCAGTAGGCACTATCGCCCCAAAATACAAAGATGATGTATTCCCTAAAGCATGTGCTATCCTAAATAACTTCTTACCCATGATATCCTTAGCTTCCCTTTTAAACTGCAGCATTCCTTCTTCAATCATGGTTCCTTTATTTATGGTTAATCTCATCGCATCCTCAATTCTATCATGAAAATATTCCCTCGTGACTGCTTCTGTCGCAACTTCCCTTCTACTGCTACTTCTTTATTCATATATATTCCTCCGTCACAGCTTCCTCTATCATGCAACCATACTTTTCATATATCTGAACATAATTCTAATTGAATTATGCCTATCTTTTCCTAGGACAACAGGCCCCCAACACTCACGTGTGGCTCGTCTCGAGCCACGCTATGCCATTCCAAAACTTTTGTCATTTTGGCAACCTTACTTTGAAAATATTGGAATATTTCCACTATATCTTATGTTTCCCATCACACATCTTCTTCTGCCTTTTGTAAATTTTCTATAAGGTCGTAACTGATGTGTTCCGATGTTGCAAGTTTTGTGGAATCTGTTTCTTGTCCAACTTTTTGATGTACATATTGAATAGTGCTTGTAATTATTTCTGCTTCATTCTGCAGTTTGGCAAATTTGTCATTCTTCTGCTGATTTTGAGTGCGTAGCGTTGTGACTTACTATTGTAATTTTTTCATGTCATCATCCTTATCCATTTTCTTTGCTAAGGGAAACTTCTTCGTTTAATTTTTTAGATGATTCACCTCTGTCTCAGCAATGCGCAACTTCTCTATGAATTTTTCTAACTCCGCATTGTCAATCAATTCTTGACACAAATGAGAAACTTGTTCGATTGCTTTAGCATGGTTCCTCTGCTTCTTCAATTTTATTCACAACTACTTCTTTTTTCATCCTTCTTTCTTCCAACACCTTTGGGGGTGTATTGGGTCTCACCTGTGCTTCTAACTCTGCGATCGTTTTGCGAAGGTCCTCTACTATTTCACCAAGTTGAATGACCTTGGCCTCTGCAAACATTTCATATGTTATTCCTTCATCTGTACAATTACTCCAAGCTAGTGTTACAGCATTGGCGAGCCTGATCATGTCCTCTTCCCAATTTTTGGATTTATACTCAATTTCTTTGATTTTTTTCTTCATCTTACAAATAGTATTATTTGATGTGCGCACTTTATTGATCAATGAGCCTTCTCTAACTTTCATTTCCACAACTGCGGCATTCTGTATCACATAAAATTCATATAGGGGATCAGTATACTTCCTTTTATCTCCCACCACTGGATATGTTTGGTTTCTTCTTAAATCATTAAGGGAAGGGTTGGGAGAATTCTACAGTTCTCATGTTGGTGGTGGTGGGTCCCCTCCCTGTTCTCCACCCTTCTGCACTGGTGGATATTCCTATTGCATACATGTCGTCTTCGGTAGATAATAGGTCATCAGGAATAGGAACTAGCCAATCTTGGGTAATGGCCTCAAATTATTCTTGAGACAATAAGAATTGAATCTCCAACCATTGGTGTTGTGGATCTTGTCGTGGCTGTAACAAGATGTGATGGGGCCCAATTCTAAATTTAATAATGTTTCAAAAATGTTGAACGGTTCATTCGTGATTCTTACTTGATGTTTCACCGGATATCTCCATGCATAAATAATTGCACATTGTTGTCTCTCTGTCCCTCCTTTTTATCTTTCTCGAACCATAGATTCGGGTATCAAGCTCTTCGGCCTCGCACTGGTATATCTACCCCTTGGTAGTTCATTGGTTCTTACCATGAGACAAATGAAATCGAAATGAGCAACCATGAATTACGGAATGCAATACCTTTTCCTGCAACTTTTATCCATATTTTAATAAATCATTCAGTAAATGATGTGACCAGTTCATTTGAAATCCCTCCACACATATTTCAGCCACTACGATCATACATGTAGTGCATTGGTTCGGTCGCATCTTCCATAACAATTTGGTCTCTAAAACCTTAGTTGGGAACCAAACAATATGGTCATAAATGGAGCTTATTAAAAGTCCTATAATATATATGGAAAAATCATACTTATCTTTTATCTTATTCATTGGCATAATGTCCTGGTATTTTTTTTAAAACAGCGTAAGGTCCATGCCTTTAAGTGGTAGTCTTGTAATTACTTCTATCAGCTCGAAATCCACATAAATTTTTCTGTCGATCCATATTAATCTACCATGGAATGATACCACTAATTATTTCACACATGCATTCACCTCTATGCTTCGGTCGAAATGCCGCATATACATCAGGGCGTTCACACGAAGTTGGTTCCACATTTTAGTGCCACTTTAGAAATCGAAAAAACACTTCCAAATTGTAAATCCATAACGCATATGCGTTATTGACGCTACGTTTGGAAAACCCTATCCCAAAGATGAGTCTAAGGTTACTTAGCCGATATCACATATGTGATATATCATATGTGCATTTTCAAATAGTTACAAATCGTATATGCGATATATCGCACATGCGATATGTGAAACTAAAAAAAAACAAAGGTCGCAGGCCTCAATTTGTTATTTTCATAGTGAGGAGATATTGGGACAATGAAAAACCACACCTGCAAAATACCGCACCAGCGTTTTGCATTAGACCCTTTGGAGGTGGCTGTGGAGGTGGCTTGGCTCCAATGGAAGGTAAGTACTCATATCATTCACAGTTGTATTCAATATTTGTTTGTTTTTGTTAGTTTCATAGTTTTTATATTTGTTAAAATGAATTTAATAAAAAAAATTGAATTAAATCAAAGAATGATATATTAAAACAATTTGTAATTCGTTGTTTTAATCTTAACAGATAATAGGAATGTTAAGGACACTGTGCAAAATGAACCAAACCCAAACACAAACACAAACCTAAACCCAAACACAAACACAAACCCAAACATGGTGGGGGAACAAGACCGGAATTCACAGATTCTATCTCATTTGGGTGCATTGAGGCGCCTTAGCTCATCTTTTAGAGGGGGGGACCATTTGAGACAATCATTAGTCGAGGCATTGGACACCATAACAAACACAATTTCCAATTTCCATGGAGATCTGTAGAACATTAGCTCGTACATAGAATCCATGAGGAAATACTATTTCGATGGTTTAAGCTATAAAGAGATCAAAAACCTAAAGATAACCAAAGACCAATTGTTTTCATTATTCTGGGATCCTAGCACCGGATTGGTTCCACCCACCAGTCGAACACACATTTCTATAGCATTGTGCGTGGAACAAAATGTGAAAGCTAATTGGATGGATCGTTGGTACATGGTCCTCAATGAAGACCCTCATGGGAATAGAGACATACCATTTTATTTCCTAAAGAAGTTGTATGCAAAATTTATCTTGGGGAAGCATGTGAACTATTTCGATATTTTAGACTTCCATGGTGTGGGTGATGGGATGCCCCAAGATAGGTAATGGGATAGGACTGATCCTAACCATGTCCCATGCCCTCCACACACACCAAAACCCCCTTGGTTATATCCTTATGTGTGTCCTGTGATTGATGATACATAGGAGTCCTTATTCAACTTAGCAGATACATTGCTTCAACATGGGACTGTTGTCCAAGTCAATGTAGGCCAAGGGGTTGGAACTTCTGAGGTCGGCCCATCACACACTAAGGATCCATCTATAGATTGCACTGGAGATGTAGAGCATTCATAGCATCATGTTATTCCACACCCTTGCACAGCGTGTGGATGCATATGCTATGGGCCTGCTTCAGAGTTTTGTGATGACGAATTACTTCAATTTGTAAGTAAAATTCATTATTTTCATATTATATTTTGTTTTATAGCACAATTTTCAATTGTTTCATAATTTATTTATATTTAATTATCTAACAAATTATGTGAACAAATATACAGCTGGTGTCCCATGACACCCCATAATCGCATAGTTCGTCGATTGATGTTAATAACATTGATGTAGCGATCAATGTTGCATATGGTTTTGGTTCTTCACCATTAGCTATAAGAAATTTACTTTTTAATTTGTCATCATTATTTTCATATTTACAGTAGAGATTGCAACATTCAACACATCATAATATGGATATAATATGTTTTATATAAGGTGATCAGGATGAGTTTGTGGAATCCCAACCAAGTCCCTCTTATGTAGAGGAAGATTCCCGGATGCAGGTATTATTTTAATTATGCTTTTAATAATTCAACATGTATGATTTTAATTTATAGAATTTTTCCAACTGTATCTTTATTTTTTGTTATGTATAATGATATCTTGATGGGTGACCCGCCTCTCCCCCGCCTAGGTACATGTATGTTTCACTTTCTTTGAAAAAATCATTTTTCGTCCATGTTGTATATGTCTCATTTTCTTTATATTATCTAAAATTGACATATTTTACTTTATGCAGGAATATATTGAGCCAATGATGCTTGAAGAGCACCAAATAGAGGTTGTTGGCGACCCACCTCTCCCCCCCCCCCCCCC
>LPNX010300678.1:376424-389992 GCA_001517045.1 Pseudotsuga menziesii
CAACAAGTGACCTTCTTCACTAATGCATGTAGAAATACTTTTATCCCGTTGACAGTTATTCGACCCATTGGTCACACACCTCCTCATGTCCCTTGGGTATATTTATATATTTCTTATCTTGCTTATATTTCTTTTTGTACATGCAAGTATCTATTTCCTTGTTGCCCCCATTGATATGGTGGCATTGACATATATATTATTTTATGTAGTTTGATAGTGAGCGAGTGGTTATTGAAGAGCACCCAATTAGGGTAGTCGTTCATCGACCTCTCCCCCTGCCAAGGTACATGTATGTCTCGCTTTCTTTGAAAAATTCATTGTCCCTCCATGTAGTATAGTTTATTTGTACATGAAAGTATGTTTTTTGTGTGCCCATTGATATGTTGGAATTGACATATATATTATTTTATGCAAATTGATAGTGAGTGAGTGGTTCTTGAAGAGCACCCAATTAGGTTCATTTCTCACCCACCTCTCCCCCCACCAATGTACATGCATGTCTCAATTTGTTTGAAAAATTCATTGTCCCTCCATGTAGTATAGTTTTATTTGTACCTGCAAGTATGTTTCCATGCACCCATTTATTTGTTAACATTGAAATATATATATATATTTTATGCAGCTTGGTAGTGAGCAAGTGGTGCTTGAAGAGAACCCAATCGGGGTCGCTGCTAGTGAGGCACCACGACCCACCATTACTTAATCATGTACAGTAAGTAAAAATGTTATATTGGCCCTTTAATTTGAACAAATCTACATAGAATTTTTATAGGTTGGTAAACTAACTTACAAATTTTGGTTTTTCTATAGTCTCTACTAATGGGACCTGTCCCTCTTGTTCAGCGTTGGGGATCACCATTGAGCAGTCGAAAGAGAAAGCTAGACTTCTTAGAAGACATTGACATCGGTAGTGAAAGGGGGAATAAATAGAATAAATGTTTAAAGGGGATATATACATGTAACTTTTTGTTTGTATACACACAGATGTATAGTTTGATCCACTATTTTGTATTATGGCCATGTGGCATGCCAATTTTTGTAACATTATTTGTATACATATATAATATAAAGCAAGGTTCAAATTTATACATATATGGTTGACTTGATTTTGGAACATGATATGTGTGGTTCACCTATGTGATATTATGATATCTGTGGTTCACCTGTGTGATAGTATGAATTTCCAATACTTAAAGGAATCATTTATAACTCATCCAACTAAGATCAAGTAATGATTAAGTAATGCATGGGAGATAATCACTAGACACCCTAACCATAACCATACCATACAACTACCTAAATTCAACTATCATCAACTTTTTAACATTATGGCTATCCTCAACTTTTTAACATCATAACCATACCATACACTACCTACATTCCATACACTAACATTATAACATCATAGCCATACCACTAACATCATAACATCATACATGTGTTTCTACTTCTAAGTCATGCATGCATGTGAACTATACCATACCATACCCTACAATACTAACATCATAATCTACAATACCCTATGATACTAACAGATCATACCATACTAACATACTAATATACCATATCATACCCTATGATACTAACATACCATACCATACCATATCATACCCTACAATACCCTATGATACTAACACCATACCATGCTAACATACCATACAATACTAATATACCATACCCTAAAATACTAACATACCATAACATAACAGACTAACATCATACCATACTAACATACCATACCATACTAATATACCATTCCATACCCTACAATACTAACATCATGCCCTACAATACCTTATGATACTAACATCATACCATACTAACATACCATATCATACTAATATACCATACAATACCCTACAAAACTAGCATATATACCATAACATAACATGTACATGTATTTCTACTTCCATATCATAACTTGTAGTTCATGATAGCATACAATTTGTAGTTCATGAAACCCTAGTTGGTTTTCAATTTGTTCATGTACATGTGTTTCTACTTCCATCTCATAACTTGGAAAGAGGTCATAAAACCCTAGTTCTATCGCATAACTTGTAAAGAGGTCATAAAACCCTAGTTCCATCTCATAACTTGTCAACCCTAGTGAGGGCATGCAATTTGTAGTTCATGAAGCCCTTGTTGGTTTTCAATTTGTACATGTACATGTGTTTCTAGTTCCATATCATAGCTTGTAAAGAGGTCACTAAACCCTATTCCATCTCATAACTTCTCAACCCTAGTGATAGCATGCAATTTATAGTTCATGAAACCCTAGTTGGTTTTCAATTTGTTCATATACATGTGTTTCTAAGTCCATCTCATAACCTGTAAAGAGGTCACTAAACCCTAGCTCCATATCATAACTTCTCAACCCTAGTTATAACATGCAATTTGTAGTTCATGAAACCCTAGTTGGTTTTCAATTTGTACATGTACATGTGTTTCTAGTTCTATCTCATAACTTGTAAAGAGGTCACTAAACCCTAGTTCCATTCATAACTTGTCAACCCTAGTGATAGCATGCAATTTTTAGTTCATGAAACCCTAGTTAGTTTTCAATTTGTTCGTGTACATGTGTTACTACTTCCATCTCATAACTTGTAAAGAGGTCATAAAACCATAGTTCCATATCATAAATTCTAAACCCTAGTGATAGCATGCAATTTGTAGTTCATGAAACCCTTGTAGGTTTTCAATTTGTACATGTACATTTGTTTCTAGTTCCATCTCATAACTTGTAAAGAGGTCACTAAGCCCTAGTTCCATCTCATAACTTCTCAACCCTAGTGATAGCATGCAATTTTTAGTTCATGAAACCCTAGTTCGTTTCAATTTGTACATGTACATGTGTTTCTAGTTCCATCTCATAACTTGTAAAGAGGTCACTAAACCCTAGTTCCATATCATAACTTATCAACCCTAGTGATAGCATGCAATTTGTAGTTCATGAAACCCTAGTTGGTTTTGAATTTGTACATGTACATGTGTTTCTTGTTCCATCTCATAACTTGTAGAGAGGTCACTTACACAGGCACGGTCAAGGGTTTTGTAGAGTTGACCCACCAATTCAAGATTTGCATTGAAGGAAACTGAGCAAAACCCTATTTTATGAAATCAATGCACAATGAAGTCATTGGTCCTTGAAAACATGAGGGAGAGGGCCACCTAGAGGTAATAGCATGCCAGGAGACCAATGGAGTCAACGGTTCTTCAATCTGACCTTCGGTTTCTGAGTTATGTCCAGTTGAAAGTCTCATGAAAATGTCATTCAGGTACACTTGGTGACTTTCGATTCAGGAGATAAAAAACAAACAGAGTAACAAAATTGCATGTCATTTTCTCCTGCACGTCTGTATGGGAAAGGTCGATATGTGAACTCTACTAACACAGGCACGGTCAAGGTTTTTATAGAGTTGACCCACCAATTAAAGATTTGCATTGAAGGAAACTGAGCAAAACCCTAGTTTACAAAATCAATGCACAATGAAGTCACTGGATCTTGAAAACATGAGGGAGAGGGACACCTAGAGGTAATCACATGCTAGGAGACCAATGGATTCTATGGTTCTTCAACCCGACCTCTGGTTTCTGAGTTATGTCCAGTTGAAATTCAAATGAAAATGTCATTCAGGGACACTTGGTGACTTTCGGTCCGAGAGCGAAAAACCAAATGGAGCAGCAAAATTGTATGTCATTGGCTCCTGCAAGTCTGTATGGGAAAGGATGATATGGGAACCCTACCAACACAACCACGGTCAAGGGTTTTCATGAGTTGACCCACCAATGAAATAGTTTCAAGAGTTGACCCAGCAATGTAATTAAATGTACATTAATATAAAAAACATGAAAAAAGTAAATTTCAAAAACTCGAGAGCATGTTATTTTCTAATTTCTATTTGTTGGCATCTAAAGACACTGTTTAGTTCTTGGCATCTCCAATGTGACATAGATGGTGTTTGTATCCTAGGAACACGAAAGGCTAAACATTAGTACTCTCATAATAAAATAAATAGAACCCAATGAAAATATGCAAACATGATTTATAGATAACTCACCTGAGGTTGTACAATTGTGTTTATAGTGTCCACCATCCTCTGAATAATATTATGTCTGTGAATGGTATCTGTCAATCATATGTTTATTACATTGGGAATAAAATAAGGCTAAATAATTGAAATTGTGCTTTAGCATGCACTTTAAAGGTTAAATAACACACTTGAAAATGCACTCAGATGAGTAGGCCATCTGGATCATCTCTGTTGCCAATGGAGTCCATCAACCTTTCGTGCTCTATATGAGGTATAAAGTATCGTACACGTGACCTATTTTTGTGACCAAGTGTGTGCGGCTTGATGTTTATACCAACTACTAGGTTGGTGAAGTGGTATGCAATAGCTCCTACTCTATAATCTTGATATACATACCCACCATTCGTTTTCTGTTATGCTGCAAGTGTCAAGTAGTCCCCTTTTATAAACATCTAGACAGTTGGGAATTCAATATTTTCATCATCTATAACAGGTTCAAGAATGGTTTGTTTCCCCTCTAAGAAACATGCCAAACAATAGTCAGAACCCCATTCATTATTTTTTGGGGCAACCACTACATATATCTAACATGTGAAAGGAAATAGGTCGAGTTAACAATACATTTTTTAAATAAGGTCTTGCATTTCTAATTTCTACATAAATTAAATTCTACTTAGGTCAAGTTAACAATACATAAATTAAATTTCTAATTTAGGTACTAGTAATTTACTTTTTTGTACCTTCTTGTATGAGATCCGATATGTGATAATATTATGTAGAAATATGTGTCTAATCATCTTCCAAATGGTATATTTCATTAACCCCCTTGAAATTGGTGCCAAGTGTCACTCGATCCCATGTATCAACTGTATATATATACTCACAATCATCCCATTCATCGATGCTACAGGAGATGCAAAAGAGAGCCTTCAATATTTGTATAAATTCTAAAGCCTTGATGGCATAAGGAATTTCATAAACAGGCTAAGGATCTAGGCACACAATTAACCTCACATAGAATTGTAGAGAATTAGCATAAGGAGAGAAGAACAAGAATTAATGAGAAGACATTAATGAATGATCAATAAATGATAATTGATATTATTACATAGGTAATACATCCTTATAAAGGAAAACAAAGTTGCTAGAACAAACCTCAAGCTATCTCATAAAGCAGGATTACTAATTATGATAAACCCCATAGTTGGCTAAAGCACTTTCCCAATCTATCAAGCACCTCATGAATTAGAAATAGCATGTGTGAGTGATGATGAGGGAAGGAAATACTTTCTAATCCTAGAATATGGAGAGAAAATAATGGAGGATGGGTTGGCAACAAAAGCTTCCAGTTTCCTAGTTGACTAGCTTTACCTTATCCACAGAAAAGCAGGATAAAGCAAAAAAAGTAGAATAAAGCAGAATCTGCTGTAAAGCATAGTTACCAATTTTGGATGGATATAAAGTGGTCAAGATCATCCCAGAATTAGAAATAATTCATTCCTAGGATATAGATGGCAAGTGTTGACTCTAAGGTGCAAGTGGATGACAACTATCTAAGCTAGTGGGTATGAAATTAATCAAATAATGATAAATTATTTTATGAGTGGGTTTATTATATTCCAACAATCTTGTCCAAATTTGTAGGGCTGAGTTGTCTAAGCTTCTAATTGAATGAAATTGTTGAGTTCCATGCACTGTGTTCACCTGATGTGTTTGGGATTGATCCACATTTGTTAGCTCCCAGAATATTCTCTGCACTAGGCGTTTCCTTGTTTCTTGTTCTCCCATGACAAATGCACACCATTTCACTATAGATGCAGTGTCTCTAAGGTGAGCACCTGTAAACTTCATCTCTTTCCTTCGAAGGGAAATTTTTATGCATGCATCAGCACCATCGTGCTCTCCTTTTCCATGACCAGTTTCAAAGTAGTTCCATATATGTGGCACCTTATATTTTATGTGCAACAAACACAACCATTCAAATACATATGCATTCTTGAACTGTCTAGCACAACCATCTGACCAAATGAAATGATGATAAAATGGTATATCCATAGCTATCACGTGATCATAGAATAATTTAAAGCAATGTTGCACATAATGGATGTCATGGGTCCAGTCGTCACTTATGTAGAAGTGACTTTATTTCAATATCACACGTTTCTCTTCATTGCTATCTGGCCCATGTCGATACGTGATATGCACCATTATGCTCACCTGCTCTGAGTGATAGTATTGACTTTGTATTTCATTTTGTGGTTGTAGGGTGTAATTTTTCACAAAGTCAACCACTGATAGTATTGTTCTGAGAGGGAAGGTGTCCTGGCATATTCTGAATTGCTCACCTTGCCACCGTGCCATATCAACATGTTGAATGTACTATTGGATCTTCCCATGAAACTCTGAAATAAAATCACATACTTGCATCTGGTGTAAAAAAATAAATAGTGTTATAAAACAACATAAAAATATATACATGAATATTAATATGTCAATATTCAACAATTTACCCATGAAATCGCCAATTTAATCTTCCTGCTTTATTTCCCATAATGTAGCTAATATGTCTTATACTGATAGTTCTGCTTCTCAACAATTGCATTCCCGAATTCTTGATTTTCACTCTCATGGATGCAATAAGACCATAATGATAGCCCAACACAATTGTTGCAAGAACCCTCTACACATTGTTTTAAGTAATGTGTCTACCCATCTTGCCTCAAACACATAATGCTTTGGATGAAATATCAGGATGACATTGGTAGAACTGTGCTTGAGCATTCCTGCACATGGTTAGGATGCAAAAAACGGTGTATATGTGCAAATGTATGGTAATATAGATCAAAATATATGTGGTATCTATGACAACAAGTGTTCCGGATGGTATTGATTCTAACATACCAAGGCTTGCATTTTTCAAAAGATCTTTTCCCAAGCCTTAGCTCTACGTGGGAAACTTTAAGCATCTTGAACAATTGAGTTTGTGTCATGTCAAGATAATGTTTAACATGAGGTTTGTTGTTTCTAGAACCCCTACAGATTTTTAACACATCCTTTGTGTTAGAAGAAGGCCTAGTGTTATCATGCCAAAAAGTGTGCACTAGGCCCTTCACTGCTTCAACTAACTTCATGTCTTTACGAGGAAACCTGCCACTAAATTCCCGTAATGTTTCCATTTGTCCCTCTACATCAAGGTTGTCTCTTCTTACTAAATATTTTTTAAGTTTATTTGGATGTAAAGGAATAATTTGTGATGTGGATTTAAGTAAATGATGTTGTCTTGTGGATCTACATACAATTGATTCACCCAATACACGGTGAGCCACATTACAGTCCTATGAACAAGTTTTTTTACCAATCGATGTGAATGCAACAGCAAGAGATTTAACAATGTGATTACTTTATTCAATATTATTCAATGTTCTTATTCCTAAAAAAATTCTAATACTTACCATATTTCTAGATAAAGGAAAACCTAAAAACAACTGGCATTTACCGACTTTCGATTTGTTATCAAAATATTCTTTCATTATTGGAGAACAATGATGAAGTATATGGAATTTAGCCACCTTACCTTCCATGGAATCCAATTCTCTCTCATCCATTTGTATGTGTTTAGGAGTTCTCTTTCATTTTGATGCAAGATTTCTTGTCATTTGATATGCTGGAGGGACGTTTACATCCACTACAGGCTGACAACTTCGATTAGGAGATTGAACCACCTGGCATGGTTGTTACAGAGTCACATTTGCATCGTGAGGAACATAATTATTGAACTCTTCACAATATTTTCTGCTTAATAATGGATCAAGAATATCATCTCTTGTATAACCAGCTTGCTTTAATGTTGCATTATCTTCCTCAGCCTCTATGTTAGGTATCTGTTGAGCGAGAATGGGAAATAATTGCCTCATCCAATGAATGCTAATGATTTCTTGAATATTCCCTCTTATTTTCATTTTTATTTTCAGCTTCTTCCAGTGTAAGCACATTCCTAGCTGACTTTCAACCTCTATTACGTACATTAGGGATTGAAATCAACCCAAACTTGTACAAAACCTATGGATTTGTGTAAGAAATGATTAAATTGTAGGCTGAATAATTCTCTGTGCATGGGTTCAGAGTAATTATGTCTTTTGCTACAATAAACCTGTCCCATGGCCCACAACCCAATATTTTTTATAAAACACATATTGCATATGCAATATAACGCATGTTCGTTTTATCACATATGCGTTATATCGCATATGCGATATGAATACACTTATTTTTACTTAACGTCTAGTTTCTATTACGTGATCACTGAATCACGTATGGGATTTAGTGCATATAAAATATTTAAATTTGATAACCTTATAATGGAACCCATACCCATGGTTAAAACCTCCAGACCTATCCTTCGACCATGGTAGTGTCTTCAGAACTATCTCTTGTCTAGAAATATTCATAATGGTTCCTATATGAACATGGTCAATGCCTCTTGAAGAATCTTCAATGCATAAAATAGTGTCATGGAACATATATCCCATATTAAGGCTAAATATCCCATTTATAGGCCATTTGTAGTGGTTTAAGACTTATTTATGTTACACTATTGTCCCATTACCATGGTTAAGACCCTGAGACCCATCCTTAGTGCATAAAACCTCATAATGACACCCATATCCCACTAAAGGCCAAATATTCCATCTATAAGGCATGTGTGTTGATTTAGGAACTTATTGTCTTCTCTTCCATGACTATAGTCAATGTCCAAAGACCCATCCCTCCCATCCAAAACCCTATAATGGCACCCTTATCCCATTATAATACCATTTATACTCCCAATATTCCATCTAGATGGACTATGGGGTGGCTCATGGCCCCAAAATACATTGGTTAAGTGATGGGGGGGAGTCAAAGGAGGGAGAGGAAGGTTTAAAGGGAATCATGGGAGGGAGGGATGGGTAGGGGACATATATGGGGGGGATGAAGGGAGGACAAATATAAGGGAAAGGGAGGGATGGGTAGGGGAGAGATATGGGGGGGACTAGAGGGAGGATAAATACAAAGGGAAGGGATTGGTGGGAGGGAAATAAATATAAGTGGGAGGGAGGGACCTAGGGTATTAGACATTGTCAAGGGATGAAACCTCTACTTTAGGCCCTAAATGAAGCTTCTAGGCATCTAGGACCACCAATAACACCTTAAACCACCATATGTTACCTCTTGAGGCCATTATTAGCTTTTTGTGTGGGAATTGACACTATTAGGTTGTTTTAATCCCTAAGGATGGTTTTAGAGACCCTTTACATGGTTGAGCGATCGGGAAACCCAGGTCGTATACACTAAAGGAAGCTTCTATGGATCCACAGGAAATAATAATGTATCAAGCCACCACACATGACCTCTTTAGGGGTTCTTTGGCCTTATATTAGGGATATGCATGGCAATGGGAGGAAACCCAATCCTTGGGACCTAAATGAATACCTTAGTCATTGAAGGTCAATAAGGACACTTCAAACTACCACGGAGGACCTATTAATGGTATCCCTACCCCAAAAGTGGGGATAATCATGCCATTGAGAGGTTTTAAATAGTAGAAATGGTTCTCAAGGCCTTACACATGGTTGACGAAGTAAACCCAAGCCTTAGTCCATAAAGGAATATTCTATTCATCCAAGGCCTAAAATGATACCTCGAATCACCTCACGCAACTTGCTAGCACTAGGTATGGGTCGTGTGGCCTTCGACATTGTTGGGGGAGTAAAAATTGGGATTGGACTCTGAAAAAATATTCTAGGAATCCATGACCATGAGTAACACCTCAAATTACTAGCCATGTCCTCTTGAAGTTACCCTTTCCTTCGAGTGGTGACATGGATGACATTAGAAGGTTTTTGATAGTAGATATGAATCGATGGGTCTTGGACATTGTTAAGGTTGGAAACCTAGGACTTGTACAATAAAGAAAAATTATTAGAATATACTTTTAATAATGAAATTAGATCCACAATACATGACCTCATGAGCATACTATGTAGCCTCCATGTGGGGTATTTAGAAATAGTAGGATGTTTTGAGCACTACATATGGGTATTAAGGTCCTAGACATAATTGTGGGAGAAACCATGTACCGTAGGCCCTAAATTAATGTTATATGAATCTTGACCCAAGAATGATTCCTTGAACAACAAAAAAGGTTGTCTTAAGAAGATATTTTTCCTCCAATTGGGAATATTAGTATGATTATGAGTTCTTGAGCATAATGTATACATCATGGAGCCTCAACATAGTCAAGAGATGACACCTTGGCCTTAGGCCATAAAATATGCTTTTGTGTGTCCACAAAAAAGATAATGCTTCAAAACAACATAAATGATCTCGCAATCCTTATCCTCATAGTGAATGTGTTGGTTCCATTAGGAATATTTTAGAGCTAGATATGAGTTTTAAGCCTTAGAGAAAGGTTAGGCAATAAAACTCAATCATTAAGTCTAAAAAACATATTTTATGTCTTAAGAACCATGGACAAGTGCCTTGAACCTCCAATAATATGACCTCATCATCCACAACCATTCACAAATTTTAGGCTAAGCGTCATCATTTTTCCACACTAAACCACTTTGGAGGGGTCAATAATTACCATGATCTTTTCTTTTTAGATGGGGTTTCTCCCAAAGACTATCCACTAACTTGGTAAATGCTTCTTTACTCTCAAAGCTACTAAATACAAAATGCATATGCGTTATGAATCGCATATGCGATATGTATAACTACAAAACGCATATGCGTTATAACACATATGGGTGTTTTTAAAATTAAAAAACTCAGCAGGAATAAGGTTTGCCATTATGTTTGGAAATAGCTTCGGACTACCAAACCTATTGGCTAGGACAAATAAACCAGGGCTATTGCTCGTCTTTTAGAACTCTATCAATATGCTCAGTTTCGATGACATGTTTTGTCGTGACAAACACAATATCTTTTTATGAAGATTTAGAATATTGTATAGTACAACCTTATGATTCTGAATATGTATTTTTTTTTTTCAAAAGTATGTTTTATTTATTTATTATTATTTTTCTAAATGGCACACATCAGTTTTTGAAAATAGATACATCAATTGTTTTTTATATAAATTTTGATCTCCTTCACCATTTCCCAAGAAAACTATATGGTGCACTGGAATAGAGAAATCTCTATGATATTATATATAGAAATCAAGGATTTCATTAATTTTTTCCCCTAAAGTGTTGCACCCGCACTGAACATTTTCATTTCAAGCTTTTCTGACTTCAATAATTAATAATAATAATAAATAATTCATGAAATTTTTTTAATAAATAGTGTTACACTAGGCCCATATTCCCTTTATATGTCTACAATATTTTATCCCAAATTGACATCATTTACCTCATATATTGTTGCACCCGCACAAACATATATGTTATGATGTGCTGAAAATTTGAAAACAAAATTTCATGGAAACTAATTTTATAATAATTTACACACATTTTATCTACATAAATATTATATATTATGAAAGCTAATTCAATTACCTATCTTTTTTTTTTTTACTTCATCTTCAAATAAGTTAGGGAAGTACCCCTAATTGTCACCTAAAGTCACAGTTTCCAGGTTTTTCTAGTATTATGTGGCATCTAAAGTGTCTTTAAAGGAGTCCATGATTGTGCATCAGCCCATCAGTGACAGTAAACCTGCCTAGTCCAGTCCTCTCGCCCATTCCATTGGAGCTAAGCGCTTCGATCCATCTAGTGTATCTTGTATAAAAACCATGTAGTTCTTCATTTCCAAATATGGATATTTATGTGTTTCATGATAATAAAAAAAATAGCTTCTTAAGGTTTGGAAGAATGTTTTGCGACACCTGAGCTCTTTCCGGCACAGTTGGTGCTACCAGTGGGTATTGTGCATTCTTTAGAACTCTAATTTTTGGTGCAACATATTTTCTTAGTGGAACATTTGGTGGTAGCATAGTTGCAGACCCTACTTCTTCCTCCTCCTATGGTGGTGCTGGTGCTGGTGCTTTTTTCTTTCGGCTTCTAGAATGTTTCCTCATTGTTGTACGAGAGGATCCAGTGGGTATGGTATTAACCTGACTGTAGGGATAAATGGAATGTGTTAATCCTCTTTGGAAACCATAGGATGCACTGGAACATATCTAGAAGTGTCTTCCATAATGGGTATGGGTGATGGAGTCGCGACACCAGATTCTACAATTGTGGTTTTACTAAAAATTTGAAATAACCATGCTTCATGGAAAAAATAGTTTATCTCTTGTAGTTGTAGAAAACAATCTCTCTTTAAAATGTAGAATAATGAACTAAAGACTCGGGCACGAATGGTCATAACGTCTAGTCATTCATTCCGTCAGTCCTCCACAAGAGAGGGTAATAAATGGAAAGGTAGTTGTCCTTTCTGTTACATGGGTTGATTGTACAAATTATTATTAGGAAAATTTTATGCATATCCCCACTATCATGTCACAAAAATGGTATTTATTGTGCAATAAAGAAGGAAGTGACCAAAAAGCACGTAGCCAAAATCTCTAAGGATTTTAAATTAATTACAACTACATTTGAATTAATTACGGCTATTTGTCATCTCTGCGACTCTATTTTAACTTGAAACAACATTTCTCTTCCTCCGACCAGTATCCATCCTTCGACATATTTCCTTCTAATGTGACAAATAGATTTCCTTTTCCATCATTTATTTTCTTGCGATAGACAGAGTCTGTGAAAAAGTTTCTCTCTACAACATATTAGTAGTGTACGACGCTTTTTTCTTCCTCTTGTGACAGCTTATTTCCTATGATCAAACACAATTTTTTTAGATGGTTCTCTCTCTCTCTCTCTCTCTCTCTCTCTCTCTCTCTCTCTCTCTCTCATTTGACCTAGTCGCGGCTACAGTGATAAGGGTTTAGCCGACATCCCCTTAATGGTCTTTGGAGAATAACCATACAGATGATCATATAGTCAATCCGGGAAGGTTCAAAGTGGCCATGAAGGGAGGACCAATAGCTCCACAAGGGGGAGAAACAAAAGACATACCCTGAAAAAGGGGTCTCTTGACTGGTGGTCCCAAGAAAGTCTCCCATATCTGAACGCTCTAAGAATATTTGAAGTACAACCACTTATACTATGAAACGAGAACTTTATACTAAGAACGAGAACTCTAGCCATAAAAATGATGATTTTTGCATTAAAAACACCAAAACACCCCCTAAATAGGAAAGTGTTGATACCAGTATACATGTTTTTTTTTCAAGGTAAAAAATAGAGCCATGGCCTAAACATGCCATACTGTTGTTTACAAAAACTTTAAATCAACCCCTAAATTGGAAAAATATTTTTTCCTTCAAGAGATAAATTACAACTTTTTTGAAACTTGCATATAAAACAAAAAGATATATTTCACAAATAATTTCACTACTCTAACCATATAAAATCAAATAAATTATGACGTGATTCATGATGAAATCATATATTACACCATACAAGAACAAATTATTCATATAAATATTCAAAATCT
>LPNX010300678.1:390204-411229 GCA_001517045.1 Pseudotsuga menziesii
TAAATCACATTTGAATTAAAACGACATTTATGTTTCACCATATAATTCATAAAATAATTACGACATATTATTACAAAACATATAAATCATAAAATAATTACAACGTATTATTACAAAACATATAAATCATAAAATAATAACAACATATTATTAAGCTATACAAATCATAAAAGAATAACATTATATTATTACACCATATAAATCATAATTTAATAACAACATATTATTACATATAAATCATAAAAGAATAACAACAAATTATTTGTATGAATCATCAAATAATAACAACAAATTATTACAATATGACTATATGATTAATATAAACCAGATATATCAAGATAATGTGTGCGCGAGAAGAAGAAATATGATTTATTTCATGCACGCTTACATAGAAAAATGTCAAGATTCCACACAATGGCATAGATAAAATAACAGGAGTGAAATGAAATATAAGTACATCAATTAGAATTTAGAAAGGATACTTAAACTTTATACAAAGTTGTGTTATCTTCAAAAGACTTACGCAATGGTATATAAATTCCTATCAAGTCAAACCCATCGCAAAGTTAATTCTCTATGCTTCCAACTCGAACCCTTCAGAGAAGACCATAAGATAATTTCTGGGAAATAATTCGCTGGAACCTTTTCTCCACCATAGCACTCAAATCTATGTTTTGATATAGGTGAGAAATATACATTTCTAGCAGATAATTGAAACGTTAAAAACATCTTCATGAATAAGTAACAACTTCTTGTCTGCCACTTTGACTGCCAGCGATTTCATGAATAAGTAACAACTTCTTGTGTTTTCGATTTTTCTCTTAATGGCTAAAAATATTTGAAAATGGAATGCACCATGGCCAATGTTTACAATACCCCTGGTATTAAACAAATGAATTTATTTATAGCACTAAATCAAACACAAGAAATAGATCTAAGATCGAAACCAAAGTTCAAGAATAAAATTTAAAAATAAAACAACGTGAAATGTAGAAGACTGATGTCTCCAAGGACTCTATGGAATTCAGGACATCTCAACACACGAACCTATATTGTATATATTACGATGATCTGGTAAGCTGCTCCATGAAATTTAGGTTGCATTTTAGTTCTTCTGTGGAGAATATGTGGCGGTTCTACTATATTATTTCCAACTGGGACTTCAATGATCTGGTGACAGGATCTGAAGCAATTTGTCCTCGAAAGCCAGTGCACGTTGGTACATCGGTGAAACAATCTCCTTGAAATTTTTATATACATCATTTTTTTACCCTTCTTGGTGGCCCTTCGCCCCTCCTCCACCACCTCCACCTCTTTTGAGCTCGCATGGCGCAAAAGGGCCACCCATCACGAGCGGCGCAATTCTGAGAATCGCGTCGCTCGTGATGGGCGGCCCTTTTGCACCCATGCGAGCTCAACAGTGGAGGAGGGGCGTGGATTTGAGAGTGAATTATTTAAATTGTATCTTATGGGATTATGCTCCATATTTGGTAATGATTTTCGCACTCAATGGTTCTCGCAAAATCATCACTTCCGGCATGGACTACCACGACTGGTCCTGCTCCTCATTCTTTCCCACCACTTGCTTGCTTTTCCCCACACATGCATATCATTTTAATAGTGTGCGATTCCCATAAAATGACGCAACACTTCATGCGATCTATTATTATCTCGGGTTTTCAGGCGGGTATATGATAAGCAACATATTATACGATATTATGCAATCCGATACTTGTTGGTTCAACTCTAATATTGGAAAGTGGTTCAACTTTAATATTGGAAAGCGGTGATAATTAACTCCCTCTTCCCCGCCCTTCCTCCACCACCTCCGCTTCTTTTGAGCTTGCATGGGCGCAAAAGGGCTACCCATCACGAGCGGCACGATTCTAAGAATCGCACCGCTCGTGATGGGCGGCCCTTTTGCGCCCATGTGAGCTCAACAGTGGAGGAGGTGTTGGAGGAGGGGCATGGATTAGGGAGTGAATTATTTAAATTTTATATTATGAGATTATGCTCCATATTTGGTAATGATTTTCGCACTCGACGGTTCTCGCAAAATCATCGCTTACAGCATGGACTACCATAGCTGGTCCTGCTCCTCATTCTTTCCCACCACTTGTTTGCTTTTCCCCACGCATGCATATCATTTTGATAGTGCGCGACACCCATAAAATGATGCAACACTTCATGTGATCTATTATTATCTCGGGTTTTCGGGCGGGTATATGATAAGCAGCATATTATACGATATTATGCAATCCGATACTTGTTGGTTCAACTTTAATATTGGAAAGTGGTTCAACTTTAATATTGGAAAGCAGTGAGCGGGTGAACTGATTTCTTCGTCCATTTACTCCATTCATTATTTATAGATGTAATCACATGGCGATTTGGTGTTCGTCGAAGGGAGAAACTCGCTAGCCTTGAAAGGATACTGACGTCGTAGACCTACCTCTGCAAAGTACTTTGGGCAATGTTTTCACTATCCAAGGCACGTCATTCTCCTTCCCCTCTTAGGAGGGAAAGAGCTAAACGCACCTTTGATTGATGATGTATCTACTGGTAATTGAGAGCTATAATGAAACACTTTATGAATCTTCAAATTATGTAGTTATTCCAATCTACTTAATTGTTGCGCGTTGCAATCTTCATCGAATTGAACAAATAAACGTTTAAGGTGAATTCTTGCTACACTAAGGTTGGAATCACCAATAGTATTTTATATTTGCATAACTAACGATATTATCGATTCAATCTTTTCCATTTTCATCATTCATTCAAGTATCCATTAATAGCTCTTTCTTATGCTCTGAGATAGAGTGTTTCAAGGTAAATATCTCTATATATTGAGGTAGGCAGGAATGGAAGGTGAGGCAACTCAATATCAATCTAGCTAGATGGGATCTATCTGTCTATTGAGGCAAGGGATGGTGGTTTATTTTCATTAGGTAGGGGTTGAAATGAATGAATTCTATGGGACGCTATCTGGTCATTTCATCACGCTATCTTGTGTGTCTAAAGGTAAGGCAATTCAATATAAATATAGGAAATTAAATTAAATTAAATAATGCATTGTATATTTGCATTACTAATGACGATATTATCCACTCAGATAGTGATTCTTTTCGGAAGTTCTTTAGGAGTAATAAAAAGTTGGAGGACTCTGTACCATTCTGGTTGGATTATGCTCAACAGGGAACTTGGTAATGTTGGTGGCATTAAGTCAACGCTTGTGATTTGTTATGTCTATCTTGAAAGAGGTGGTGGCACCATTTCATGCTAGACGTAACAAATCACAAGCGTTGACTTAAAAAATAATTTTAAATTAACTGGGACTGACTTTCTTCACGTCATTTGCAAAAACTACATTTTCCATTAAATACATATGGCTGGACTATGCCCACGTTTATCGTAGATGTCACCAAAACTTTTGTAATTTTCAATTGTTGACATGTATTCTTTTTTATATAGTTGAAAATTACAGAAGTTATAAATTTTTATGGACAAAATTACAATTTTTTTATCGTATTATGGTCGACTTCGAAAATGTATGATGAATTCACGCTTGATAACCATTCCATGCATATTGTGGTTGACCTAGATAAGCTATGAAAAAAATTACTAAATATCACTTAATTAAAATTAACTTATGTATAGACTTATTCTATATACTTTAAACAAGCTGGTTTTTATGGTCCATTGGAAATCCATTGACATTCAAGACATCACTATTGGTAACGTGAAAACCCATGAAAATATTGAATGAAAGGACATAAACATTGGAATACATTTGAGACTTTAATATGGATTAAACTCCAAACATGAATAGGTAGCCTCAAAAACATTGGAATACATTTGAGACTTTAATATGAATTAAACTCCAAAGATGAATAGGTAGTCTCATCAACATTGGAATACATTTGAGGCTTTAATATGAATTAAACTCCAAAGATGAATAGGTGGCCTCTCTTCAATGAATGCAATTGCCATTTAACATAGTAAGTTATAAAATTTGCTTACCAAATAATCATAAAAATTCAGGTTTAATTATTTTAATTTAGTCTATTGATTCTCACACATTTCATATAATATAATTTAAATTATATCTTATTTTTCACCATCTCAAACTATAACCTTGTAAATAAAAATGGTTTTATTCATTTATCTTTTATCATTTTAAGGTATAATATTGATTTTAATAAGAGATGTTCAATTCATCTAATAACATTGTGAATAAAAATGGTTTTATTCATTTGATTTTTTACCATTTCAAAGTATAATATCTATTTAAATAAGAAATGTTTTATTCATGTGTTAAGACTTTAACTTCCATTTTTATTTGAATGTTTGATGTAATAGGGAATGTTAGCACATTTGTGAGTATTCATCTATAATCAAAGTTGGATTAGTGTGATCATGAATCTCCAAGTAAGAATATGGGATTTCACGTTGTTTTCATGGTATTTTAGCTAATAAGTTCCCGTTTAATACTATGCCACTTCCTAAGCACATTTACAAAATTGGCGAGTTCATCTAATGAATTGCAAGGTGCAAGGTTTTCAATGGTTTTCAATGTGAAGATCTGTGGAGTATTTTTTCTTATTTCATTTCATTGAAATCATTTATGTATGTCGAATGCAAAAGAACCACTCATCTATAAACCAAAACAAACACAAAACTGAAAAAGATAGACCATTATGTCGTCGTTTTTTAAAACGATCAAATGCACTAAAGATCAAAGGAAACTTGAGTAGTGATTAATGAAATTAAAGCATGAAAGTAGGTGACAAAAAACAAGGTGATCATTGAATTTCATCTTTAGTACCATTATCTACCCCCGTTACGGTACCCTCATCCTCTAGCATGGAGTTCCTTTACTTGGTCGCTCAAGGACGAAGGAGGAGGGGGGTTAAATTAAAAAAAAAATGCACTATTGATGTTAGGGTTAGGGTGTTAGGAGTGATTGTAAACATATATCGAAATCCAAAAGTGTTATTTAATTATCCCATAGATACATTTTCAAGAGAGGGGCATTCGGTCTTAGATTTGTTCTCGGGTTCATGTAAAATTTCGGATATTACATATGAAAGCATATTTCAAGTTTTATTGTTTTTTTTCTTCTTCATTATTTTTTTTAAATATGCTTCTTTATGCTATTTGACTTAACTATTTTTTTGTTTTTGGTTATTAGGTATAACAATAGTGAGCTCCTTACAGAAAGAAGAAATTGCATATCCATTGCTAATGATCCACTGCAATGCAATAACATCAAGTAAAGAATTAATGATATTCAAGTTCTTCCACATGAATTGTAAGAAGTTGGTTTGAAGAAAGGGGAGTTTAGTGAAATGCTTGTGGCGAAGATGTCACAAGATCCTCAACCCCATTTAGGAGGGGTGTTTGGCAAGGAGGATTTTGGGCATCTTACACACATCGAAGACCCAATGGAAGAGGACATTGATGTCCCTCAAGAAAGGCAAGCTCTGAAAAATCCAATTTCAATGAATAATTTGGCCTCTATGATATTGTTGATTTGTTTCATGTCTTGAAGAAAATGTTAAATTTGACAACTTTTTGATAAGATATATTAGTAATGTTTTGAGTTTTAGACTTTATTTTAGAAATAAAATTTCTCTATATATTGTTTCTAATATGTTATTTACAAATATATGGTATAGTTTTCCTTGAATTTATCTGAATCATCACTTTTTGAAAAATAATATAAAATAATATCATTTTTATACAAAACATCTCTAAAAATCAATTGAAAATGGTTTTAAATGTATTTATTTTTTGGATTTTTTTACAATTTTGTCAATAAAAATGTCTTGTTTTGTCCCTAAAATGTCTTATTTTAAAGAAAAAATTGCAAAATGTATACGTTTTTCATTATAACTTGCTTCTAAATGTATGTTATTTTGTTAAATTTCTAAAAATCACACTTGAAAATAGAAATAAAATTATTTTACATTAAAGATGATTCAAAGGCCCAAAAAAATGCCTCAAAATGAAAATGTGTGATACTGGTATCAACCTTTTTTGAAACAGAGGTCAAAATAGCTACTAAAATTAGGAGAGAGAAAAATGAGAACTGTGTCGAGTTCTCGTTTCATAGTATACTATGGTTGTACCAGACAAACAAGCACTACTCAAGTCTAAAAGAAACAAGAAAACTGTGTGAATAAGAGTGGATCAAAAGTCAGGATCCTCACGGGATTACCAAGGCTTCACAATTTTCTATATACCATAAGGTCCAACAATTAAAAATGACAAGGAGGATTGGAACCGTACCCTTTCTTGAATACCCGACTACCCAAGTGTTGTTCTCGGTGTATTGTGATGACAAGACAACCAAAAGATTAACGCGATTGGTCACAGGAATCCTAAGAGGGTCTCCCAATATACACTAGGTATGGGGGAGCTCAACTCCGTAATGGTGCATTCTAATGCACAACTGTACGAAAGGGACCTTCTGATATACAATTGAATACGTGAAGTACCTTTCTATATACCTCAAGGGTACATGAAAGATCGTTCAATATACCGATGGTACGTGGAAGAACCACACAGTCCCCGGGATGCAGTGCAAGAAATAAATGACAACTTCCATGCTTAACGACATCGGAACATGCCACTAACTTACACACAGTTACTAAATTATTTTAAACCTGAGCTAGCATTAATTTTATCTTATGCGGTCAAGTGGATGCATGACATGTAGACAAGAAATGTAAAAATAATGCAAATCCTAGCTAAATGATGATGCACAATTCTCTTTTAATGAAAACTACCTAAGGTAGGGAAATATAATTTTGTTAATGAAGACAGAAATCAGAGATGTAAGAAACCAAGTTCTAGTTAAATCCAACTCTAAAGCTTCAAATACCAACATCAATCACAATTCTGGAACACGCCTATTAAATCAAGTTTTTAAATTTTATTCTCTTTTGATTGAGTTTTCTCTTCAAACAAACATGAATCTGAATAATAAAGAAAAGAATAAATTCCTTCATAGAGTGCACTAATTCTAACTCTCTGCAATAATAGTCCAAAAAGTTCAAATGAAATCAAAGATACAACAAATCTCAACAATGTATAAAACAAAGTAGGGAAGAACTTTGAATTTCAAATGCATATACCGAATTGAAACTTGATAATGATACTCTTTTTAGGTATACAAATAGAAAATGAGAGAACATCTACAGCACTCAATTCATTTAGAAATCAAAAGGAATATGACAAGAACCCAAACAACTACAAACAGTTAAGAATTTCCCAAAACAACCAAAATGAAACCAAAACTCAATGATTGAGGGGAGGAAGGCTTGGATATCAGATATGACTATCCAAACATATCTGAAGAGGTCTGGAAATGCGCTTAGGAATGGCAAGGAAGAACTAACAGGTGGAGGATTGAAATTTCCTACCACAACCAAGTCATTCCCTTGACTAGTAAAGCATCCCAAAATTAACAAAATCAACTCCAAACAGAGATAATGTTGGGTCCAAGGGGTGTATCACTACCATATGCAGCCTAAACACCACAATTCATCAAACCAAAACCCCCAAAATAAGGAAATATGAGCTGATCTCTAAGTTTCAAAGTGTAGACGCACCTTCCTACACTGCACCAGAGCACTTATGAGGGGCATGTGCACTTACAACACTGCACAAGAGCACTAAAGAGGGGCATTCCCACTTACAACACTGCACAAGAGTGTTGGTGCACCTACTACACTACACAAGAGCATTGGCGCACCTACTACACTACACAAGAGCACCGATGGCATGTACACTTACACCACTAGGAAAGAGTGTCAACGGCACACTGTCTCTTAAGAAAAAGAGTGTTGGTGCTCTGTCTACACAACCCAGGTGTGCTGGAGGAGAAACAAGTAGACTAAAAGCTATATCTCCTATGGGATAAGGGCAAAAGGTTTGATAGTGATCCAAAGAGCATCAAGAGGATGCAAGACACTCTTCAAAGACAAAATCTAAAGGAGGGAGGGTCTCTATAGGATAGGAAAAGGATTGATAAAAATATATGAAATAAAATACAAAATCAAATCAAATCTATTTTTTGGCCTACTTTTCCTCACTCTCATGACCCAGGTTCAACAAACCCACAAATCCAACAAAACACCCAAAGACATCATCCTGAAAGAGCAAGCTCAGCTAGAAACACCTGCAAGGAACATGCAATCTCACACGAGATATCTTAATGTGTAACTGCCAAAACCATGTTTCTGTAGTCAACGAGGGATTATAGTCCCTTGGTGCGCACCAAGGCGCTTGACAAAGTCCAAAGGATGGATTATTTTACTAAATCGACAGTGGCGCAACTATGCGACACAGCCAGCGCACAACACAACCTTCTCCTTAACAAATTGACAACTGGTGCAACTGTGCGATACAGATGATTCCTTAATAGTAAATGACAATGGTGTGACAATATTTCAAACTAACAATATTTAAACATGAAATAATACGGAATATTTAGGCAATGCTTTAGTCATTCATTCATTCACTGCTTTTATTAGTATTGCGACATTCATTCAAGCAATAACCATAAACAATGCAAGATAATCAAGCATTCAATAATAAACACTCAACATTTAACATTCATGCGACACAGGAAATAATGTGGAAACCCATCAGGGAAAAAACCACAAATATGCTCTTCATTTGGCACGAGAAATACATGGCACCTTTGAATCTGTGACTTGACTACAGACTGTTTTAAGATATGTCTTTTTATCTCAAACTCTTGTTGCTCTCATACTCTCTATTTTTATGATTTTCTTCTACTACTCCTACTGATCCGTACATAGCTTGGATCAACTCTTCTACTCTACTATCTATGCACTCAAATGTAGATTGACTCTTACAAAATGGTCTACGCACACAGCTACAAATCCATGGTTCAACAGCCTTCTACTATCAGACTTCTCTCTGATCTCTTCTCTTCTTTCCTAACTATTACCAACGACTAACTGACTAAACCCTTATACAAAATGGGTTCCTCCATTTATAGATTATACAAGACCGCATAGGGTCGACTAAGTATAGCTCAATTATTACATTGATTAATTGCCACAAAAATGTCTTTCATACATTTATTACAATCCATACCTAGCCGCAAAATATCCTTCATTACATTAATCACAAGCCATAACTAGCTGTAAAAAGCATCCTTTAGTCTTCCACCAACTCGAACTCCTATGGTATTCTTGGCATGTTGCTTTCCATCCTTTACTCTTCTACTTTCCAATATTCCACAGACTCTAGTTCCTCTTTTCATTCGTCGCACCATTCCTCGTCATATATTTCTCTCTTCTGTACTTCCTTTCCCTCCTTTACCTTCCTTTACTCTGTCGCGCGCCTTTATTTCCTATCTGCACCTATGTTTCTGTTTCTTCCTTGCTCTTTCTTTGCCCAACAAGACCCCAACACTCACATGTGGCTCGTCCCAAGTCACTAAGAAATTCTATGGCTCTGGCACTAGCTACGCCATGGTACTGACCTTGTCCTGAAATGCTTTAATAATTCCTTGGACCTGGACAACTTCTTCGCGTACCTCCTCTGCTTGATTCTCCAATTGTTCCACAGGGTCAGAATTGATGTGCTCCGATGGTACTTCTTATAACAACTAAGTTATTTGCTAGAGATTCTGATTTACAAGTTGAATGAGCCCTCTAACCCTTTCTGCTTCTGATTGGTGTGCTTTCACCTCATCATTCTTGTTTTGCTCCTTATCGCACAGATTTTTTACTTCCTGTTGTAGCTGCTTCATCTCGACTACCTTTGTGAGATTTTCCTTGATGGGTAGTCTCTTCATGTATTCCTTAACCATTGTTATTTTCAGCTCATCCTAGCACACTTCCTATGCGAACTGTGTCACTGTCTCATCTTCTAAGAGAAGTTGTCAAGTCGCAAATACTGCGTCTATCGCCTTGGTGCAGATCTTCTCCGCTTCCCTGATTCTTTCAACATCCTCAGATGTTTTTTTCTGGAACTCTTCCAAGATCTCAAGGGGTGTCCTTGGTATTTGATGTCCTTTAATCTCTTCTACTTGTTTTCTTAGTTCTACGACTATCCTGGATAACCAGGCTACCTTTCCAGCTTCATCTACTTCCTCCTAGTCTTCTCTTGTTAGGAGCTCAGCAACTACATAGCTTATAGACTCTTACAGTGCAATTCTACCTTGTTCGTGCGCTTTAATATCATCCTCCTTCTTCCTAAGAAGGACCTTACACTCTTTCACCTTCCTTTGTTTCTTTGTATGCTAGTAAGCGAGAGAATTCTCTCGGATCCTGACTTCAGTCGTGGCTGCATGCTAAATAGCATATACTTTGGACAATACAAGTTTACAGAAATCTATAGATAGTGTCCTGAACTCATGGACAACATCATCATACTCTTGTGTCCCTTTCTCCATTTCTCGCGATTGGACCTCTATCTTCAGCAGTGACAAAAAAAGTGGTGTTAATAATGTGTCACTAGGATCCACATCGTAATTCTCATCTTTGACTATTTTCCGCACCTCATTGATGGCCTAAGTGAACTTATTGATATGCTCTTCCAGTTTTTTGGTCAGTCGCATTTGATTTTTACCTATACCTTTAAGACTGGACTGCACAACCTCTGTGATTGCATCGAAAATAAGGCTCATGTCTTCCTTAACTAAGATAATTGTGTTAGCCATTTTATAAGCTTTGCGCTTCTTGTGTTGTGGCTGGGGATGTTCCTTCTCCTATTATCTGTGTAATTTCTGCACATGCTCATCAATAGGTGTGTATTCTGCATCATCTTAATCATATCCCTGATCACCATCATCATCATCGTTTATCTCCTGCGACTGGTTTCCTTGCATGTGACCCCCATCATTACCTTGTTCATTACCCTAGCCATCACCTTGGTCGTTTCCTTGGTTGTTCCCTTGGTCCATCTCTACGTCGACCGAAATGAGCCATTCCACAGGATAGTCTTGGATGATCGCTTCCACATACTAGTCAGTAATCATGAAAGGCATCGGTTTCATTTGTTTCTATGGGTCCTGTCACAGCTCTAGGATAATATTGTGGAAACCATCCTAGAAGCTTATGAAAGATGCATACTTTTGTATTTTCGTAGCTCATAGTCTATGTTGGCATCGCACGACATCTCTTAATGCCTTCGCATGTAGAAATAACTCTATGTTATTGTCCTTTTGGTAGATATTTTCATCCTTGTCCTCCCACAGATTCTAATATTTTGCACCTTGGCAGAGCACTAATACGTCTAGTGTCTGGTAGTCCGGTGGGTCTGACCAAACTATAAAAGAAATCAAAATTAGCAACCAAGAGTAGTGAAATTTTGTCTTACTTTCTTCCTGCACTTGCACTACGTCCTCTAGCAACTCATTCAGTAAAAATTGTGACTAATTGATCGTCACGCCTTCTACGCACTTTTCTGCTAGTTTCATTGTCCCCACGGTGCACTCAATGGGATGCATCTTACACAGCAATTTACAAGATAATATCTTTTTGGTGAACCTCAATGTATTGTCGGCTATGGAGGAAATGAGGAATCCTCTTTTAGTGCATTAGAGGTCATACTTTTCCCTTATCTTTGTCGTATCCCTTTCCTCGCACAAGTATGGTGCAGGTTCAAGTCCTGAGCATGGGATATGTTTTATCAACACAATGAGCTTAAAATCAATAGGATATTGTTGGTAAAGCCATAAAAATCCTTCGTGGAAGCAGAACAATAGATGTTGCACATATGTTCTCACCTCCTTACTTTGGGTGCCTCTACTGTCCTTGGTCAAATGTATGGCGGTAGTAGGTTCCACTCCTCTAGAGTGTCATTCGCTTCTCTTAGCGGTGGCGAAGCCAGTGTATCCTTGGTGGATTTACGCTTCTTTGTAAACTTTGGCATCTTGAATCGCACCCTTGATGTGTATGGCATGTCTATGTTTGAAAAAAATAGTTGCAGACTTGCAAATGGTGTATTAATTAGTGGATTATGAACCAGGGCCGAAGAAGGTGTCAAACTAGAGGCCGAAGCAGTGGTCGAACCAGCAGCATGAACAAGCTATGGGATTGGCTGCACCATTGTTTCTAGTTTTTGTTGTGCTTGTTGTGTCTCCAATGATGTAATATCTTCAAATATCGAGAAAGGTGAGGCAATGCTAATGTCATACTATTCACCAATGTTGGAAATCGAAATTACCATCAGATTCAGCTCTCACAATTACAGACTCTGGTTCACTCTTCTTCTCTCCGTGCAAGTAAAAGGATTCTTGATGATGAGGGCTCATATTTATAGGGATGTTCTCATCTTGCATATGATTATTCGATGGTAGATCAATTTCTTGTCGATCACATGGGATTCCCATTCTATGCATTCCAACATTAACTTGTGTACTTGAGCTCTGACCTGTACCTGTCAAGGTAGATATGGTGAGGACGACAGATGGGACCAAAAAGCAAACTGCCACTTTCCTCAGACTATTCTAATTAATGATGCCTCACTGTAATAACCACCTAACTCTTTTCGGGTATTCATGCTTTAATGAAGTCCAGCTATCATTCCCCCTCTTACTTTGATTCGCATACTCCTGTCGCAAACGTCCAACAAAACAGCTTATGTTTCTCTTTTTCTCTCTTTTTTTAACACCTTTTCCTTCTTATGCAGTCGTGTCATAACCAGCATGGTAAGGTTTTAGGTAGCTTCCATTTATCATTCCTACGACTAGCATTCCATACAGCTAATGTAATTTCACTGTGTCGGCCTCAGTGATGTGCGCGATCACATATGGCCCTAGCCAATGTGTCTTTAATTTTCCTGGATGCTTTAAAAATTTGTTGTCATATAGCAAAACAATTCCTCTGACCGTAAAATGCTTAGTATTTATATGGTGATCATTCCATGCTTTCTATCTCTTCTTCTATGTGTTTTGATGAAATCCTACGATGAAGCGCTCCTCCTCCATTTGCACGAGCTATGACAACCTTTGCATTTCCATCAGGTTGGTCATTTCCATCAGGTTGTCTACATTGGTCATTTCCATCAGCGTAGCAATTCGTAGGATTGGCACAATATATTCCATTAGCAAAACAGCTTCTTGTCCATACACTAGTTTTAATGGAGTGTGTCCTATCAATCGCTTGCAAGTTGTGTGGTACTCCCATAGCATAGCTAAAATTTTCTGATCCCAATCATCTTGGCATGCATTGCATACTTTGGTTAATGCATTTTCCAAAATCTTTTTGAATGATTCAACCATTCCATTCACCTGAGGATGATAGGGTGTCATATTTCTATGTTGAATCTGGAACTCTGCATTAAGCTCATCAATCACTTTGTTAACAAAATGCGATCCTTGGTCTCTTAGGATATTTTTTGGGTAGTCGAATCTAGCCACCACATTTTCAAATAAAACCTTCACCACAGTCGTAGTGGTACAATCTTTAACATGGCCAGGTTCAGCCCATCTAGTTAAGTAGTCTATAGCCATGATAATATAGCACGGGCCAGTCCTCTTTCCTGGCGGGCTGATCGGTCCAAAAAAATCAACAACCCACTTATAAAATGTTTGAAGGGTTATCTACGATGCTAGCGACATCTCGTCATGCCTTGACGGTTTTCCTGTTCTTTGCAAATATTATAGTTGGATCAAAATATTTTAGTATCCATATGTATAGTTTGCCACCATAAGCCAACTTGCAATATATTATGCACGGTTTTCTTTCCATCGTAGTGTCCTCCTGCGACACTGGCATGTACTTCACTCATTACCCAATGTTGTTCATGGTCAAAGATACACCGACGCAATATTTCATTAGGGCCCATCATGTATAGTTGTCCAGCGATCAATGTAAAATCAACGACTTTGACGACCAACTATTTCTTTTGCACAGTCGTTAACCCTTCAAGTGCGTAGCCTGTACTCAAAAGGTGAATGATAGCCTTAAATCTTTTATCAACTATGATGACCCCAAATAGTTGTGCATCAGGAAAGTTATCCTCCAGACTAGTTAGTTATTCACCACTTTTTATCCTCGCATGTGATCAGGTCCCACATTGAGTGGACCAGGTTTAACAATGACTTCAAAGTCAAATTCTTGAAACAAATTCTTGAAACAAGACAAGCCATCGACAGATTCTCCCCCCAACACTGGATTGTTGACTAGGTACTTTAACACCAAATGATTAATGTACATTATAAAATGTCCACCCAACAAGTAGTGTCGAAACTTCTACAATGCATATACCATGGTGAGGCAATCTCTCTGTCGTAGTATAGTCTTTCTCTGACGTCGACAATTTTCTGCTAGCAAAAGCAATAGGGTGGTCAAGCACACCCTCACCTGGTTGCGTCAAGACTATGCCGAGTGTGAAAAATGACACGTTGATATGAAGATGGAACTACTTCCTTCGGTTGGGAACTACCAGTATTGGCATGGTGGCCATCTTGTTCTTTAACTTGTCTAAACTTTCCTGACAAGATTTCGTCAACTAGAACTTCGCATCTTTCTTCAATAGCTTCTCCATAGGTGTAGTTATCTCTGCATATCTTCAGATAAATTTTTTGTAATAGCATGTGTGTCCTAACACTGATCTAAGTTGTGAGACTGATGTAGGTGGTGGCAAGTCAAGGATAATCACATCTTTTGTTGGGTCGACCAAAATTTCATCCCGACACACAACATGTCCCAATAGTACACCAAATGGTGCGTAAAAAATACATTTCTTTGAATTAAGCGCGATCTGATACTAGAAACAATGACCCAGGATCATGCCCAGACTCTCAATATGGTCTCTTATTAGACTGAACACAGTCCAACAATCAAATTAAACCACAAGAAATTTATGTATGAAATCTTCAAAAGCAGAAACTACTATTCTAGAAAAAATAGCAAGTGCATTCTAGAGTCCAAAGGGCATTACCGTATACTGGTAGCATCCTTATTCTGTGATGAAGGTCACTTTCTGTCGATCCTCCTTTGTGATTCTTACTTGGTGATAGTCATAGAAGCCATCCGTGCATGAATAAATCTCCTGCCCTCCGACGCTTTCAAGTAATTCATCTATAAATAGCATTGGGAATGGATCATGCAGGAATGCATCATTCATCTTCCTCACATCGACACGGATTATGACTTCACTATAGGGCTGATCCATTTTGATTCTTCAACATGTTCAATGATTCCTGCGTCGAGAATGCGATCAAACTCAACTTTTACCTTCTCTTTATACCTTTGATTCAACCTATAAGGTCGTTGTTTAACTGGTTTAGCATCTGGTTTCAGGGGTATTTTCATCTCTCCCAGATCTCCTACTATTCCCTTCATCTCCGAGAAGTTGCTAGGGAAAAGGTCCTAAAACTCATGCAAGAATTATGTGATGTTTGATACCATTTCTTCATCCCAATAATCTCCTATATTGGAAAAATTCAAGTTTTTTAGTGAACCAATGTTCACTTTCTTGATTTTTAGCAGCTTGAGGAACTGGTAGCTCGAAATACCAGTTCCTTGGACCTCATGCATACCTTTCGATTTTGGTATGTTAATGTTAGTCTAATCATCATCTGGTTCTTCGACCAAATTGTAACAAGCCATCCATTACCGGATGGTCGTGCTGCACTGGTAGGAACTCGCCACTTCGACAAGGATTTCAACAAATATTTTCTCCTTAATCGTTTGAAGCATAACATCAATTGTGAGCTGCTCATCAGCAAATGCAAAGGTGTGCGTAAATTTGTTAACCACCTCATCCCAATCCTGAGTTCCTTGTCACAAATCCATGGATGTATGCCAGCACCTAGGTGTCATTTCCAATGTATGTATGAAATGATGGACCCATTCCTTGTCACGGGTATTCTGGGAATTCCATGCGACAGTGATCGAGGTGTTCAGTAGGGTTCAACAACCCTATGTACTTTTGACTCATGATGGTGACTTCTTCTCTAAATATAAATTCCAGCAACCTTCGAAATTATGGCCATTCAGATATGGATTGTTTGTGCATACCCCACCATCTAGCGGGCGTATCCTTCAGTACATAGTCTAATGCAGATAAGCATTGTGGTTCTGTCACCAACCCTTCAAACTCACTTAGGAAGGGTACACGATTAGGCAAGCCCTCATATGTGGGTAACTACCTTGATTGATTCTCCACCCAGTGCATAGACCTGGTAATCCTGACGCATCTCCTCATAGAGACTTCATGCAATATACTTTTCCAATTCTCCAAGGTCTCTCTTGAATCTAATGTGCAGGAATTAGTACTCCTCTAGCTCAGGTTTCCATCTACTTTAGGATTTACATAATCATCTTTTAGAGAACTAACATTATAGATATGGTCCAGATAGTCACCCTACCCTTCACCATAGACTAGTTTGACGTATCTCTTTCCCTCCAATGGATCAAAGGGATACACTACCCTCATCTCATCATCCTCGAATGAGAGGATTATTTTCTTAAAGTTTATAATGGTCTGATTATCTATCACCCTATCTATCCCCAGAAGCGCGGGATATGGGTTCGTGTCATCGACAATGTTGATAACTTCAAAGTCTGTGAATTTGCACAACCCCTCAATGTTGGCAGGGACTTGACTTAGCCTACCAATCGGTAGGAACTTCACCTGATTTGCAGGCCTCAACTGGATAGGGGACCAGTCCAAGCACGACTTTCCCATGCTCTCCCAAGTTTGTCGCATCAGAATATTGACATCTGACCCCAGCTCTAGAATAATGTAATCCATGTCATAGTCTCCTATCTACGCAGTCATTCTTAGCTTGCGCCTCATTTTTAATTTCTTTTTTATATGGTTAACCCTTCTTTCAGGTTATGACTCGGCTGGGATTTCTTCTATCAGTGCTTTTAGTTCTATGATAGCATATTTATCTTGAATTAGCGCTAAGAAAATTGAAAGAAATGACTTGATCTTACTAACCATTTTCAGAATATTCTTATGGAATAGCTATTGCAAGCATTCATTCATCTCTCTGACTTCAGCTGAGGTCGACGACTTCTCTCGATCTACAAATTTTGGTCACACATCCAAAAATAGTTGCTTATGTTTTTAAACGTCGAATGGTACTTTATTTTGCATCATAGGTCACACCCGCAACTATTCTTGTGGAATATTTTGATTAGTTCTAGTCACAATACCTCCTCGTGTTACAATAG
Organism: Pseudotsuga menziesii; assembly: GCA_001517045.1. Classification (NCBI taxonomy): domain Eukaryota; kingdom Viridiplantae; phylum Streptophyta; class Pinopsida; order Pinales; family Pinaceae; genus Pseudotsuga; species Pseudotsuga menziesii. The sequence continues at coordinate 407,385 of LPNX010300678.1, forward strand.
CAATGCTTAGATATCTCGTCTCAACAGCAATCATTTGAACATTTGGGTTAGGATTTGGACTTGGATTATGCACGAGGTTAGGACCTTGGACGGTCTGAGCTTGCCACTTTGCAATCAACTAGGGACATTTCTCCACATTCTGGTCGTGCACTTTACAATATGAACATGTATTTGCAGGTTCATGGAAATATATACCACAATGGCCTGGCTATCCACAGTTATAGCATACAACTTGACCTCTTCCTCTACCAAATCCTCCTCCTCCTCTACCTCTGAAATTTCCACCCCTCTACCCTAAGGGTGTTGTTGCTATGGTGGATACTAATTCTATTGGTATTGAGGATGATAATGATTTTGATACTAATTTTGTGGGAAAGGAGTAAGCTGGTAATGCTCTTAAGCCTCTTTATTTTGAATCTTCCCGTCGTTCTTCATCAACTAGGTTTCTATTGTATTTTCCTTCAGGAGCGGGTATGCTCTACAATCCTTCTCAGCATGCCCTACAAATTTAAAAAACCTATAGAATAGGATCGCTGGGGTCATGCTAGGGTACTTACAATCTTCTGTAAGTATAGACAGTCCTCATCATGATTCCCTCTAGTCTGGCATATTCAGCACGAGGGTGGTCCTTAGGTACTCAATGAATTAGGTGAACCGGACGAAATATAGTTCATGTACAATAGAAAATTATCCTTGTGATGCCATTATAATCTACATCTTGTACACCATAACTCCTCATGGACTTCTTTTCCCTTCTTAATATCCTAGAGCTGCACTGTCATATTATCCAACTTCATCGTGAGGATTCCAAATTCATTGTTATTTCTAGCGCTTTTGTCTACGACAAAATATTCTATTGCATCAAAGAGGCTCAGATGTATGGTAATAACACAGTAATAAACCATTCTTTATGTTGTATGTCTGACATTTGGAAACTAAATTTGGCCATCAAATTTTTAAACCATTGATCAAATTCCCATATGGACTTCATCAGCAATAGCTTTATCTCCTTGATCTCTCTGATACACTACGATTCCGATTTAGGTTTTCTGAACTTAGAAATCATCGCAAGTCGGATATCAAGAAGGGTATTTTGTGGGTTTCCTACTGGTACTATGGAAAACTTCATAAACTATTACAACACATGACCCCGCAAATTTGTGATCATCTGCGCTTTCCTTATGTCTGCATTGTAAACTTGGAGGACCATCCAAACAACCTCGCAAAGGAATCAATGTTGCTCTGGATCTTCTGCTCCATTCCCATTGAATGTGGATAATCTAATATCTTCCCCAGCCATTGAGTTGGCATTGGGGATATTTAATGAACAATTTAATGAAGGTGGACTTCCTTTCTTCGAATAGGCTAGGGTTCTGTCTACCTCCTACTCTCTTTCTTCTTTTTCCTGATCGAAATCTTCTTCCACTCCTTAGGAATTGAGCTTCTAGTTCAGGTTTTGTACCTCCTAGGAACATATCAGCTCACCATTTCCCATTTTCCCCATAAGTCATCTACGACATATCCCATCCTTTGGATATGTGACTCAACTGCTCAACTGCAAAATACCCTTCTCATATACTAGCATCTTTATCGATGTACTTATAGATAACAAGTTCCTTCGTCGAGGTCCTTGAAAGAAAATTTATTTCGGCCTCACTATATGAGGTTATCGTCTCTACTGCAAACTAAGTAATATACCCTTTCAAAATACTATCGAACCAAAAATCAACAGATCTACAGATGGGATTACTTACACCAGTTAACTCGCGGATCAGCTGAGCACTCCACTTGACCACTTCCCATCTCTAGAAATTTGTTTGTCGAGTCTCCAATCTTAACAACAAATCATGCAGCACAATAAGAAACTCTGCAAAGAATATCTTGTGAATATTAGTATACAGGTATCAGTCTAACCAGTTTTCTATGTTCAATCGTGAGCATGTGCTCTCCTCTTATGTAGATGCTAACGTCTTAGACTCTAGCCAATCCTCAATTTCCTTCTTTGTCGAATGCCACAACATTTCCCTTGACTCAAATGATTAAGGGTCCCAGCAATGAAACCATTTGTTGGCCTAATTTTCCTCACTCTCGCAACCCAGCTTCAACAGACCCACGAAACCAACAAAACACCCAAATACATCGGCCCGACAGAGTAAGCTCAATTGGCAGCACCTGCAAGGAAAGTGTAGTCTCACCCAAGATATCTTAATGTGTAACTTCCAGAACCACATTTTTGTAGTCAGCGAGGGATTATAGTCCCTTGGCACACGGCCAAGGTGCACAATAGAGTCAAAAGGATGGTCTTTTACTAACTTGATAGTGGTGCAACAGTGCGACACAACCAGCATTCCACACAACCTTCTCCTTAACAACTGGCGCAACTGTGTGACACAAATGATTCCTTAATAGTAAATGACAATGTTGCGACAGTATTTCAACTTAACAGTATTTGAACATGAAATAATACATAATACTTCAGCGATGATTTAGTCATTCATTCATTCACTGCTTTTATCAGTATTATGACATTCATTCAAGCAATAACCATGAACAATGCAAGATAATCAAACATTCAATAATAAGCACTCAACATTTAACATTTATGCGACACAAGAAATAATGTGGAAACTCATCCGGGTAAAAACCACAAAGGTGCTCTTCATCTGGCATGAGAAATATATGGCACCTTTCAGTATTGGACTTAACTGCAGACTATTTTGAGATAATTCTTTTTAGCTCATACTCGTCTTGCTCTCATGGTATCTTTTTTTATGCTTTTCTTCTACTACTCCTACTGGTCTACACACAGCCTGGATCAACTCTTCTACTATACTATCTACACACTCAGCTACAGATTGACTCTTACAAAATGGTCTATGCACACACCTACAAATCTACAGCTCAACAGCCTTCTACTATCAAACTTCTCTCTGATCTCTTCTCTTATTTCCTGGTTATTACCAACGACTAAGTGATTGAACCTTTATACATAATGATTTCCTCCTATTTATAGATTCTACATGACTGCGCAGGGTCAATTGAGTACAGCTCAGTTATTATAGTCATAAATAGCCACAAAAACATCTTTCATACATTTATTCCAAGCCATACCTAGCCATAAAAATGTCCTTCATTACATTAATCACGAGCCATAACTAGACGCAAAAAGCATCCTTTAGTCTTCCGTCGACTCGAACTCCTACGGTCTTCATGACTTGTTGCTTTCCATCCTTTACTCTTCTACCTTCCAATCTTCCACCGACTCTAGGTCCTCTTTTCCTTCGTCGCATCATTCCTTGTCACATCTTTCTCTCTTATGTGCTTCCTTTCCCTCCTTTACCTACCTTTAGTCCCTCATATGTCTGTCTTTCCCGTCAGCACCTGCGTGTAAATTTGAGCATATAGATCTGTAGACAAACACACAACTCACAAACAAGATCTCACAATTTACTCAGCCATTGAAGAATGAAACAGTGCAAAAGGCTTGCAGCTGTGAATGCTTTCATTAATCAAAAAAGTAATCCAGATAGATAATTACAATGAAGTACAATGGCTTTAATAGCCACAAGCAATTCGAATCCACATGAGGAAGTTCGAATTGATTAGACTCTACTTGACTGTAGGTAACCAAGACTTGTCTAAATCACTATTGGAGGACCCAGTAGTTAACTGTCCTTATCTAAATCATAATCGGAGTTCTAAAACACAACCAAGTGTTACATTTAGTATTAAATAACGGTTAACTGACTGTGGTAAGTGAGAAAAACGACCCACATGTGTGCAATTAATTAAACCATTATTTAACTGAATGTAGAGAGCTAGAACTGAATGTAACTGACTCCTAA
>LPNX010300678.1:413812-424456 GCA_001517045.1 Pseudotsuga menziesii
GCACTTTTGTTTCTTCCTTGCTCTTTCCTGGCCCAACACTATGTCTCTCCCCAGTATGGTCACCAAATTTTTTAGTGGATAAATATACTCAAGAAGACTCAAGCTATATCTCCCTAGTCCAAGTGGATGTAGAACAAATCAAGTACAGAATAAAACCTACTTTCCTAGATCAAATAGAAATGCAAGTTATTAGATAGATTACTTACCTAAGGTCTGCAAATCCTCTTCTCTCTTTGTTGATCCAAGCTCCAGAGCCTTCAAATCTTGAGTTGTAAAACCCTGTAGAGCAAATGGAAACAAGCAAACAGTACATGTGTATCCAAACATGAATTGATCTAAGCTAACAGTTAAGGAAGAAAGCTCTAAACATCATCAACACAACATTAATGTTTATGGAAAGAGTTTATATTACTGTAATCAAGGAGATACATAGAATTACACAAAAAAGGAAAGTCACAACCTAGCCTTAACGTTGCAATATTCCATTCAACAATCCAAGACAAGCCTACAAAGGATGATAGTAAGCCTCCCAAAGCATGATATTTTCCTTCCCAAAGGATGGTAGGTATCACATAGAAATTCCACCAACATAAGAGTACCATAATCCTTTCTCCCTTCACAATGGAGAGAGGGTTCAATTTATAAGGCTAAAAGGATAGAGTAGGTTGAGCATTAGGAGGAGGGGTCTAAGGGATCTTCCCCATAGGTTAGGGAACTGAATTCCACCTCACCTAGAATGTAGGGAAAATCCTCCACCTCATCCACCTTTGAGAAGAGCCTCAAAGCTTTGATTCTTTCCCTCAAAACACCACCAATGCACTTTGCATGAAGGGAAAGAGCGTTGGTCCACCTTTTCTTAGTAGAAAGAGCATTAGTGCACCTTGCATAAGGGGAAAGAGTGCCACCGGTGCACCTAGCATGAAGGGAAAGAGCGTCGGTGCACCTTTCCTTAGGAGAAATAGCATATTCCTTCTTAGAGGGGAAAAAAAGGTAAGGAAAGAACCTCCTATTCAATGGCATTCATCCAAGCGAACTTTAGGGATAGAGGCATAGGGTTAACACATGGATCAACATGACGAAATTTCAGTGTAACAGGAAGGTAAATAAAAAATTATAATTCAATTTTGTCTAATAAATGAGGTTTGAAGGTAAATAAAAATTACAAGTTATGTCTAATCTTTGAAGGGGGGATACAAATTAGAATTTATTATCCAATCTTGTCTAATCATTGAAGCTAAAGGAAAATTTAATATATATATATATATATATATATATATATATATATATATTAATCCTCCTTTATTCTTAACTAGACCAATTTTTAAATGTTTATTTCATCATGTTGACTTCGATGTAAAACCTTCATTGGTTGAAATGAAGTGTTAAATTCCAATGGGCTTGATATCCACATGGTTGTGAGTGGTCGAAATTATCCTTGGCCATTGGTGGTGCAATTGACAAGTTATTAGGAAAATTTTTGGATGTGTATTGTATTGGAGATATTTCAAACCATCAAAAGGCACTTCTTCAATACTACTTCTAGTAAATGGTGATAGTGATTATATAATACAAACTATCATTTTTACTTATTTCGAGATTTTTTTAAATCTAATATAATAATCTTTATTTTTTCCAAAGAAAAAAACACACCTTTCATTAGAAAATATAAAAATACAATCTTCATGTGAACAACACACAAAAAAGATAAGTATAGAAGCCCCTCAATTTGTCCTACACAATGATCCAACTTAGTTATCAACTAAGCATAACATATCCAGAATTGCTACTAAAAAAATGTAACTAGAGATCCAATGCTTGAGACAAGACTAGCCTACCATATCTATAGTAATAAGTAAAACTACAAATATATTGATTGATACAAGTTAGAAGCCCACGTCTTCGCTTTTGGCGCTATAGTATGCCCCACAACCTAACTCTTTTATGTAGGACAAACCATAAGAAAATAACACTTTTTTAGGGGCCTTGATACCTGTTGGCAGGCAACAACCCTCGCAATTTTATTGTTGTTTTACTTAATAAAGTTGATCAATGTTCTTCTATAATTGATTGCAAAATTATAAAAGAGTGCCTTTTGAATCATTGATTTTGAAGGTACTCTCAGTTAAGAGAAAATTGATAACTAGTATTAAGTTCTCTAAGATTAGATCAAATTAAGTTGATTAATTTTATTACAACTGTTTAAATTTTAAGGTTATATATGATCAAATTTGTATGATTTGATTAAATATTTTGATAAGTTGCTTATTAATATCTTCCAATCAATTTATTTAATTTATCTTTTTGATCTTTTCTTGTAAATAGTTCCAATTTCATTTTAGCTTGATATGATTTATGATATTATTGTTCTGTTTAAAATATGAGTTGTAAGGGTTGATAAATTATTTATTTCATATTATTAAACCCTTATAAAACATGTCAAACATTCAATTTATTTTAATCATGTCTAAAAAAACCTTTGTAATATAAATAACATAATTATTGGCCTAAAATATTGTATATATTGGATGATACTTGATTTTGATAGATATTTGAGTCATCAATAAAGTTTTTTATATCATGGCCATTAATTCTAATCTTTATTTATTTATTTATTTTTAAATGGATATTATAAACTTAAAATTCGGTGATCATTTTCATTATAATGGATATGATATATTTTAATTAACATTTGATCATGATCATCGTATTACTTTAATGTTTTGAATTGGTTTTCAAAACATTAAATCATTTTGTGGATCGTGATCTTGTAAATATGATTTCATGGTTTAATGGTTTAAAAGTCATGATAGTTTTAGATCTTGGCATCTTCACGAATTTTTATGAATTATGAGAAGACAATTTTTCATGAGCATAAGGTTTCCTCTTATTTAAGTTGACGTTACATTCAGCCTCCACATATTAGGTTTACCATATCAAGCATTAAGAGCTGGAGATGAATGACTTTGACACGAATCTGTACATCCTCACACCTATTGATTGCCACGCTAAGAATTAATAACTTTGTACCATATTTCATATCAATGTGATTCCAAAATGACAGTGCATTTATGATATGTTATGATTTGTTTACAAAGTTATAATTTCACATATCAGATCATTATAGTTTTGGAATTGATATTTCTTTTAACAGAATTATGACAGTCATTTATGATTTTAGGGTTTTGACTCTTGAAGCATGTAAAGGTTTTATCATGTCAAGCGAACTGCACATATCCATTCTCTCTGTATTTACGATGCCCTTTAACCTTTTTCCAAAAGAAGAACTTGTAGTTGAGAAAATGGCACCTCTGAGTTGTTTTGAGGTTTTAGGACCGGAAATGTTAGAAGCAGACCCTGTAGCTATCGCCTTATATTTGAAAAGATTGGTTGGAAACTATTCTTTTGGAGTTTCAATGGGCAACGAAGAAGTTACTCAACAATTAGCGCTTTCCTTTGATGGGAATGTCGCTCAAATCGGTGACTTACAACTAGTTGTTGATGAAGAGTTTATTTCTAAGGCCACTAAGCTTGCTCGGTGTGGAGAACACTGGTTTAAAGGGTCAAAAATAGACAAGAAGAAGTTTAAATAGTTTCTTCTTTTATTATCCAAAGATGATGCATATCTTAAACTCAGTTTTCCAGCAAAATATTCGAAAGCACAATGGCGTCTCCCTTTCGAGGTTCTTTCCAGGTATCTTTCTTGTGGTGGTTGTTAGGCTCATATTTTCAATTATATCATCTCAAGATTTTAATGGCTTTAAGCGGTTCAAAATTGAACTTACCATATTTTCTACTCCATAGTCTACATAAAATGGCTGTAAAAGTCCAACGAACCACTGTTAATCAAAATCATAGTCTATTCCATTATGGCCTAATTAAAATTTTGGTTCAGTATTAGTTAGCTACGATGGGCGGAACATGGGATGAGTTTTTAAGTGATAATGGTTTTGTATTAACTTGCTTCTGACCCATTTACTTACCCAAAACTTGTATTAAATGAAAAAGGTCTTTTGAAAAGGAAGAAAATGAAGAATCCCATCTTGTTGTTAATAGTGGAGGCCTTGATAAATTTTGCTTAGTCGCTGAAATAAAAAAATTCTGATACTTTCATTCCTCTTGAGCATAGAAAGGAGAACAAAGTTAAAAGTGTATCCCAAATGCACCCTGTTAATTCAAATTGCGATTTGCAGCCTGACATAGTGGCAAGTAGGGAAAGAAATGAGCCAGAGGTTAACATCGAAGGTGACAGTGATCTTTTCAAATCGGCCAAGGGGAAATATGAGATATTAAATCAAAGGTTCACCAGGAGTATGGAAAGTATGTCTACCCCAAGGACCATTATGCAAAGCAGTGAACCCATCTTTGTTGAGGCCAACAGTGATAAAGAAGACAAATCTCCTCCTCATGATACCCCACTTAATGATTTTGAACATGAACAGAGTATTAATCATGATAATTCTGTGATGGCTCCTCAGAAAGTTTTGGAAGGTGATTCGCCATTATCTGCACCACCAAGGCATGAATATCAAGTTAAGACATCTTTTGCATGATGAGTGTTCTTTGGAAGAAGCTTTAAAAGTTGTAAAGCAATCAGTTAAACTCTCTCAGCAGCGTAAAATCAATCGATTAAAAAGAAATAGAAGAAACCTATGAGGTGTTAAAGAAAGAAGCAACAACAAAAAAGAGAAATATTGATGTGGGTAGATAGATGGCAACACATGAAAGCAAATAAATATAGATATAAATCAAAGAAAAAATTGCTAGTTGTGTCGAATAAAAATTGATGGAGAATGAAAAACCCTGTGAGATAAACATTTTAAAAACTCAAAGCCAAGCTATATGAAGCAAGGAAAGCTATCAAATTACACGTCACAACTTAATGTTCAGTCTATTTTTAGTTGCTATGTTCTTGATTTTGACAGGTAAGTGTATAATTTAGATGAACATCCTACAGAATCGAATATTCTATAGGACTGTTTTATATTTTTATATATTTTCTTGTTATAATCATTATCACAATTTTAATGATAAATTAATATGTTTTTTAATTTATTTATGCAGGTATCTTAGTTTAAAGGGTTTTTTATGCTGATTCTCCTCAATAAAATTTTGCGAGCTTATAATGAAGTTGTTTCAAGCTCAAATGATCTGGATGTTAGGTGTCAAATATCAGTTGATTCTTATCTGCTACATGGACAAATCGACATTTGAAGATAAAAGCAGTTACAAAATTGATGATTCAAATGTCAGGTGCACTATTGAAGAAGATGTTGATTAAGTACACTAAGTTCTAGATGTCTAAGAGTTAGTAGTCTCGATAGTTTATTTTTAGCTTTTAGATGCATAGAATAAGGATTAGCAGTTATTAGCCTTTGTTATATAAACTATGAAACTTATTGTAAATTGGGGGGGGGGGGGGGGGGAGCTCTCGACAGGGCTGATGAAAAGTTACCTTTCTGTGCTCTGTTTTTCTCTTTGTTCCATGTGTTTGTGAGAGTAGAGAGAGAGAGCGATTCTGCCAGAAGTGATTTATGGACATGTAAGGAGATCTGTAATTTTCATTCAAAGAGTTTTATAACCAGGGATCGCTATCAGTATTGTTCCAAGACTTATTCAAACTGTTTCAATAAGATTGCAGTTTATTGTTCTTCGTCACTCATTTGAATAAAATTTAAATACAATTTCTATTTTTTCATTCTGGCACTTAAAACTTTATCTTTATCTGTCTAGAGTGTCTAATTTTATTGTATTTGATTGTCTGGAACAATCTCAAGTCTGATGTAATGAGCAATTTGAAATAGATCAGTAGTTACTTTGTTGATTACTTGGTTTTTGAAAGGTTGATGTGCTTAAAGAATTACATTATATTTTAATATACTATAATCAAATCATACTTCTCATACATCAGATAGTATATAAATTAATCACGCTCCTATGCAGGATAGTTTAGAAAATAGATTAGGTATAGTTAGTTTTTGAGTTATATTTTAAGTTTTATTTCATAGTGAAAAGGTACAGGTTGGCAATTGCTAAATCTGTGTGTTTTAGCAGCTATTAAATCTATGCGTTTCCACATATTAAAATTTTCATCTTGGTTAAATTTTTTTTTTTTGTCAAATAGTTTATTATTTATGAATCATTAAAATCTCATTGAGAGACTCTCCTTAAGAGAGAAAATTATTGTTAGATATAAATAGTAATTTTAATTTAGTAATAGTTAAATAGATATTTCATTTTATATATTAGCATAGTTTGTAGGTAAGTAGTTTGTTTTAATTTAGTTGCTTTTATTAAAATTTAGTTTAGTCTTTAGTTTGTTAGTTAATTTAGGAAACATTTTTCTAAGTTTAAATGGTAGGACTCTCCTTAAGAGAGTAAAACTTAGATGGTAGCAGGAGCACAACCTGCGAGGATCAACTAATCCAAACACACTGTAAGTTGTAGTAAGCGACTTGTGTGGGTTGATTCTCCTTAGTTGTCCAAGTCAGAAAATCCGGCCAACAATACCCTAAATGATCTGAAAAATGAGAAAAAAATGAGAGGATATTTATAACCATTATTTGCATGTGAAAATGTGTATGCTTAAACTCTTTAAAAAGGATTTAAATGGAAAAAATTAGAGATCACAAATGAAACACATAAATACATTAAAAAAATATGGAAACCATGAAAATTGTAGACATCAAATGATAACGAAGTTCACCCCTCCTGGGCTACGTCTTCGAGTCCAACTCCAATGAGGACCAATATTATTAGTATTCAAAGTAAAATTCTTGAACAACTTACAAAATCCTTCAAAGGCATAATGTCATTCAACCATTCACTCTACAAGTCCTTCAATAACCCTTCAATACATTTCTAATAATCCTTCCATTCCTCTATAATTCCTTCCCAAGACAAATTACATGGCTTAAATAGCCCAGAAATCCATATCTCATTTCCAATTTGAGTGGGATTTACAAAACATTTAATCACAAAGTTAAGGGATAAAATATATAATAAAAAAAATGGAGAAGATAGTGGTAAATCTCCAAAATAATATAAATTTGTTTTAAAAATGAACAAATCTGGATTAAAAAAATATATGGTTAATAAAAAAACCATATAATAAAATGGATATGGGTTTCAAAAACTATGCCAAAAGAGGAGCGCACCCATTTTGGGGCTAAATCCACCAAACTACTAATTTAAAAATACGAAAGTATGAGTTCCTTAAAAAGTGGTGGCCTTGGCATGTTGGTTAAGGCATTGGAAGAGGGGAAGGAGGTCACGGGTTCAAAATTGTGGAACTCACCTCGAACATAAGAGTTTTGATAATTATGTAAAGTGGCATAAGGCTTTGTATTGCAGTGGTAAGTGGCATAAGGCTTTGTATTGCAGTGGTAACATGGCATATAAGAGTTTTGTTAATTATGTAAAGTGGCATAAGCTTTGTATTGCAGTGGTAACATGGTATATAAGGATAAATCCCATTTTTCCAAAATACAAGCCATTCAAACATTAATACAAGCTCAACCCATAAGGGTTAAGAATCAAGGGATGGGGGTAGACGATTAGGTAGACAAGGTGGAGACTCAGGAAGAGTGAAGGTCTAGGCTTGATCCTCCCCAACTCCACAATTTTTGTAAAATCGTTCGACCAATTGCCAATAGGGATGTCACATTGTAGTCCCTGATTGGTCCACTTGTCAACTTATTATCATCCCACATCACTTGTCAGTTGGACTGCCAGTTGTGCACTCAACCTGCCACATCAACTTTCGACTAGACTGCCACTAGACCTAGACTTCCATGTGGTGCTCGATGTATTTTCCACGTCATCCTTGTACATTCCACATGTCACCCTTGCAATGGTGCCACATGGCATTTTTTTTCCAAATCTACATGTTTTGTAGAAAGTTCAGAACTTAATAACTTTCACATCCAGAGTCTGTTTTGCATGAAATGAACGTTTCTACAAATATCTTGCTAAGATCAACGCAAATGCAAGATTATCTTCATATTTTGAAGACTTTAATTTTGATCAATCTTAGAGATCCTCCTGGATCAAAAATCCCCACTAAGAATCTTTTGGACCACCAAAAGCCTGAATCGTTCAAAATTCAAGTAAGGACATGTTTGTCTCACTTGTCCCGTATAATTTGTCCATTCTTCCTGGAATCTATACATTTGACTTGTCATAATAACAATAAACATTGCACTGACTTTGTTGAGTGCATTAATCCCCTTTTCAACCAAATATTCATTCAATATTGTTGGAACCAACCATATATTTCTGAACAATAGAAAGTTGAACAAAAAAGTGAATATATGAAAGATATTGTACCCATATCATACTTATGGTTTACCAATGGAACACTATCAACCATAATAGGTGCATTGTAGTGAAATGAAACTTCCTTTTCATGCTTAGGATTATTTTCTTCCTTACATTGCAAAGTTATAAGTGCCAAATTCCAACTTGCATTAACAACCATTTTTGGTTGTTGTGTAGTTCCCAATGATCTGTCATTTTTAAATGATTGTGAATGTACTATATACTCAATTCCTTATGTTGTCCTTTTTCCCCTTGCAAACTAGGCTCATCCCCCTCTGTTTGGTCTGCGCAACAAAGCCCAAGATATCATCCTGATAGATCAAAGCCCAATCGGCAACACCTACGACACAAATGTCATCTCACCCAAGATATCTCAGTTCTTATGGGTACTTCTAGAACCATGTTTCCATAGTTTGTGTGGGAGGTTTTTTAATGTACTTGGCTTTGTGCCAAGGTTTTCCAACGAAGACTGAGAAGTGGGGTGGTGGTTTGCACATTCTCTGTCAACACGGGGTATGATGTGTCCTTCTTATGGAAGCTTATGCAAATGTGCAATGGACAAACAATACAAACATATTCATTACTCAACATACAACATTCATACAGTTATTCTCATAAGCACAATAACCAATCAATCATTAAATAAAGTAATTATGCACTTGTCTAAGCTACTCAGCAATCACACATATACACAGCATGTAACGTGGAAACCCATCTGGGAAAAAATCACAAGGTGATCTTCATTTGAAATTGGCATCAGGATATAGATGCATTTTTTTTCTGTACATAAAGATACAAACTCTATCCAAGATCTTCTGAGTCTATCTCTACAGAACTCTTCTCCCTCTCATGCTCTTTGTTTTTCTCTATCTTTATCACTCTACTCCTACTCAGTGATCTGCACACATCTTGGATCGACTCCACCTTCTATACCTATCTATGCATTTAACTGCAGACCCACTACTCTGATGCACTCAGCAATCCAGAGTTACCTACTCAAAACTGTTGTATCCTTTACTCAGCTCAAAAAGTGTATAAAGAAGAACTAGCTAATAGGATAATTGATTGATCGGCTAACCCATATAGATCTTGGATTTCTCTATTTATATCCTTATTACAGACTCCATATATTCCCATACATGCTTGTTACAAACTCAATAATGAATCGATATAGAATCTAACAGACTTGGCTTCAGTCGTTACCCCAACTGACTTACTATCTTCATCCCACAGGTTGTATTTCCTATTCTAGCAATATATGACCAAAAAGGCACTATCAGATTGACTTACAAAAATGCCTTTACGCATGTGGTTTCTGCTGGCTCCATCCTAACGTGTTCCCACAATCGCTTACGGCTACTGCTTCCTCGGCGTCATGTCTTACTGTCACTTTCTGTTCGTTACCTTATATGCACGCCTACTTCCATGAATATTCTTCCATCTCATCACATCTCTTGCTCTGTACTTTTGTCATAGCTTACAAAAACTTGTGCAACTTCCTCATATCGCACCTTCTCTTTACCTTTATCCTTATCTTCCCTCTTATGTCACAGCATCCTTCGCTTCTTCTTCAATGTTTTCTTCCATGCCGCAAGTCCTCCCTCTTCTTCCTTGTACTCCTCCTTCCTTACTTAGGCAGAATTCTATTGTGAATTATTCCCTTCTATCCCGGGACCAACAGGCCCCCAACACTCACCTATGGCTCGTCCTGAGCCATGTGATCTACTACTCCATAAACTGACTTGCGCAAACTTTGGAATTATTCCCTTCTATCCCGGGACCAACAGGCCCCCAACACTCACCTATGGCTCGTCCTGAGCCATGTGATCTACTACTCCATAAACTGACTTGCGCAAACTTTGTTCCGAAATCTTCCATGATTTTCAGCAGCTTCTCTTTTTCTGCACGTACTTCTTCTTAAAATTTATGTATGTTCTCCACCAGGTCGGAAATGACGTGTTTCACCATGTTACTTTTAACTGAGGTTGTGATGTCGTGCACCTTCTGGTGCATAGGCTAGATTAGCCCTATGACCCTTTCTGCTTCTGTCTGTAACTCCTATACCTTTTCCTCACGTTGTTTCTATTGTGCGCACAGCGATGTGGTTTGTTGTTGCAGGATATGCATTTCTACGGTTTTGACCTTTTTCTGCTCCAAGGGCAACTGCTTTATTTCATTCTGCATCTATGTAATATTTGCTCCAGCATAATGAGGTCACTTTCAATCTTCTGTGATCACTCATCATCCAGCAGAGTCTCCAAAATCTACGAGACTTGGTCGACGACTTTTGCACATATCTTCTTTGTTTCCTATACCCATTTTGCAGCC
>LPNX010300694.1:0-15072 GCA_001517045.1 Pseudotsuga menziesii
TGAATTCTGCTTGTTGAATGCACATTGATTCCGTTGTGCAAGATAGATAATCATAGCTGTGCATAATATACGATAACATCTGTGCAATATGAATTAATTAATCTGTGTATGATGAAAAATTAAATTATGCACGTTATACTATCATGCATTCTTTTCCAGCATTCTGTTTCAGCATTTCAGCACTGTATTTTAAGCCTGTACATGTTTATGGGCGGTTAGCCCGGTCTGATTAAGCTCTTAGTCGCGTCCTCCTTGCCGGTCGGAGGCTTGGGGACGTGACAGACTAATAACAAATTGCAGGAAATTCTTGGAACACATAGTACATCACTAAAATGACCATTTTTTACTGGAACTGTTTCAGATCCTACAACACTTAGAGATCTATCGTCACCAACAAAAATTTGTTTGGTGTTACATTCATGCATAGTAGAAAATCTGGCTTGATCCTTAGCCATATGATAAGATGTTCTAGAATCAATGAACCATTCATTTGAAGTAGAAGAAGAAGATGCAGTATAAGAATAACCAGAAGCACAAAGTACATGTCCATGAGAGGTAGATTTTGAAGACGAATCTAGATTGATGTGGTGCTTCTTCATTGTTGTTTCCAAGGATTCCATTTTCTTGAAACACTTAGATTCGTCATGATTATCTTTCCCACAAAAATTGCAATGGCGCTCAGTCTTCTTTCCTTTTGGCTTGGATCCTTTGTCATTTTTTAAAGAAGGAGCTGACTGAGAGGGTTTGGGACCCTTGTTTGGCTTATTATTGCGAAAATTTTGTTTCTTGGGAGGCTTGGAATTTTCTTTCTGTTGGGACAATAAGGCTTTCCTAGATGTATCTGCATTGTTAATTATTCCAAGATGAATGAGCTTATCTTGCTCTCTAATTAAGGAATCACAAAAGGATTCAAGACTAGGCTCTTGATAGCTAACTGCAATCAAGGATTCTTTGATGGAGTAAAATATAGATACAAAAACAGAATATGCAGGTCCAAGTTTGGAAAGAATATGATAAATACATTGTTTATCTTCTTTCTTAATCTTGCATTCTTTACATAAGAGTCTAAGAGTTTTATACTTAAATAAATAATCTTGAATGCATGAAAAAACACTTGGATTCAAAGAAATCAACTCATTTTCAAGTTGACGACCTCGAATTTCATTGTGTTTACCAAACACAGATTCTAAATTTTCCCAAGCTTTATCAGGTTCATCAATTCTAGATATGTGGAATTGCAAATTAGTAGATATTGAAATCCCATAATCCACGAGCTTCATCACATCTATTTGCCCATTTTATTTTCTGATCATCATCAGTGGGTTATATTTCTTTCACTGAGGTAATTCTGAAAAGTCCCCTACTTCATAGAACATCCTCCATACGAGATTTACATGAGAAATAGTTAGAACTAATAAGTAGAATATCACAAGGAGCGGCCATACTGTAAAATAATGGCTGAAAGAATAGAAACTAACTATCTGGATGCAAAGAGCTTAAAAAATTAGACTGTTTAAAAAAAAGGGCACTGAAAACTGAACCTAGATGATGAAGTTATGCTTGACCAAAGAAAATGTTGAAGATGTCCCCAATAGTGACGTGGTAGATATTAAATTGACCAATTAAAAAAAGAACCCCATTCTTCCCAAACTAAACCTTTCACAATCACTTATAAGAAAGTTGTTTTTAAGTGAATCACTTTTGTAAAAATAAGTGATGTTCATTTTTACAATAATGGTACTTTAAATAGTGCTTATTTTATTTTATTTTTAAGTGAGATGCAATTTTACAATAAAGTAACTTAAAAAAAAAATTGCATGCACTATTAAAAAGTAACTTAATAAGACTTGAACTCAAGACCTATTAAGGAATAAAACAACTTTGAACCAAGTGAGCTAAGTTAAAAGGATATGTAAAAGAAGGGAATGAGTTAGGGTTTTTTTTTTTTACTCTTCTCTCTCAATTTCCATGCTTGCTTCTTTTTCCTGCAAATCACACCAGAAACCAAAAAACAAAAACAAAAAAAACTTTTCCACACTTGTGTGGTTAGATCTCGTTACCTTACCGAGAAATTCTATGTTTTCTCTTTGTTTGTAATTCATCGTGATCACACAAGGTGCACGGCAAAGAGCATACGCAGCCAAGAAAACCCTTTCCCTTTCTGTTTCTGATTCGCCACGATCGCGCAAGGTGCACGACAAAGAGCATACATAGACAGGGAAGGAAACAATCCGAGACTAAAAACAATAAATATCTAAATAATAAAACTAATAAACATATGAGATATTTTTAAAAAAATAAAACAAATCTGTCACTGTAACATTATACCTTCAAATTTACCAAAATGGGTGTTTCTAGAGCAAACATAAATGGTTTTTGATGAAACAAAAACTATTTTCCAATGGAAATGGTGATCTGAACGCAATGGAATGCCTCCCATGGGAAACAAATGCACATAAATTCCAGAATCAGAAACCCTTTCAAATTTTTGGCAACACCGGTTCAAGATCTAGATCACAGATGGAAGCGGCTCTTCATAAACGCTCTGATACCATGTTCGGGTACACACGGTACTCCCAAAAGACCGAACATCAAGAGCATCCACTCACACAAACAGATCACTGATCAACACACCGATGTTTTGACGTGGTTAAAACCCTTGAGAGGAAAACAATCCACGGCTCCGACCAAATAGCTACTTTGAGCAATTTATTATGCAAAAGAAAGAAAGTTACAAATGAGCTTCTCATAATTGATCAACTAGCCAAGAACCCTCCATGCTCTTTAAATAGATATCATGTACCAATCGAGTGTTAAGCCACGGATCAAGGGTAGGTATGATCTAAGAGAAGTTGAACCGTCAGATCACTCTATGTCTAGAAGATATCGTGACCGTTGGATTAGAATATTTACAAATGCATACTAAGGAAACACACTTTACCTAACAGATATATTACACAAGTTGATCTTAACTAAATCCTAAGTGTCTAAATATCCTAACAGGATCAACCTCCTTCCAATTGAGATCAGGTGATATACTACATGTGGAAGATATTCTATATGTTCCTAGTTTAAAGAAGAACCTCCTATCTGTTGATGTTCAACAACGACATGCTTCTAAGAGGTCGAAGCATGACACCAAAGGTGAGCCTACTGAACATTTTCCCAAAGTCATTTCATTTATATTGTCATGTCAAGATTTTCATGTCATTATGTTCACGTCTCCATGCGGATCGCCTCTATATTTTGTTTCCTAAATTCTGAGTCCATGTAATGTCCCGGTTTTGACCCCGTTACATTAGATGTATATGATGTGTATATTGTAAATGATCATGGTGTGGAGTTAAAGGCAAAGGCCCCACCATTGATCGGTCACGTTATGTTTAGGATTTAAATTTGTCACCGATGGTATATCGGGGCATGCGGCATGTATTATGTTGGTCATCATGTAAATATGCATCTATAATTAAAATGAACACAACCAGCTACGGTCGCGGCAACTAAATCGAATGGGGCATGATTTTCACAAGGATAAGGATGTGGGGAAATTTATCAAACCTGGGCCAATGAGAGAAAAATACCCATGTGTCATCTTCTTTTGTTTTATTCCAACTACCTCCATTTAATATTTTCTGCTGGCAGCTGGGAAAAGTTATGGCAGTTAATTGTTTTGGGAGTGGGGTGGCAGGACTGTCAGTCCATGCCTCCACGCACACTCCACCCAGCAGTTGACTTCGGAATGGCAAGGGAAGCCTTCATGCACTCTTCACCCACGCCCTCCAAATTCACGTCCTTGCCATTGTTGCTCATCTTCACGCAGGGAATTTGTTGCTGTTACTCATGCACATCAAATTTCGCATCCTCTCAGCTGTTGTTGTTCACCCATGCACCTAGGAAGAGCTGTTAGTTCCTCACGGGGTCTGATTGTTCCTCTCACGCACAATAATTTATGGGTTTTACCACATCATTCTTTCTCTGCAAAATCGTGGATGCTGGGGCTGTCGAAATTTGGTATTTCTCTCTTTCTCTGTGTGGTCCTTATGTGTTGTCTCAGTGGTTCTGTTGCCCAGGACGAGCTGTATTCCCCACGTTTGCTGTAAGCTGTACTCCCTGATACATTTCGGCACTGTTATTTTCCCACGTTGTTGGTTGTGGTTGTTGTGGTCTTCCTTACATGCTGGGGGCTGTTGTAAATTCGCCTGAGAGTCATTTTGGCCATGATAGGGCCAATAATGACTCAGAATTCGTTTTCCCTGTTTAAAGCTGTGACCGTTGACTTGATTACATATGTGCAATGGTTGGTCTTCGAACTATATTGGGAGCAGGGATGTTGGCTTAGTTTTTCTTGATAAACCTAGTGGCTGGAACCACACAGACAGAGCTAGAGGGCTGGCCTTCTTCTCCATCACCCCTGAATAGCACTGGAAGGGAATGCAGGGACTGTGTAGCAGAGAAGGAACTGATTCCTTGTGTCGGGTGTGGATGGGTGTCTTAGAGGTCAGGCTAGTTCTGGTGTAGGTGTCCTTGGCTCTATAATGAGCTCACCAGCTTAGCAATCTGCCTTCTCTACCTCCTTAATGGCTTGATAAACCCAACTGTGTTGGCTTGGCTGTGTTTTTGTATATACCTGGCTATGTGTAAGCCTGCTAGTTCCCTTATTCCTTGGAGAATCATGCCCAGCTCGGGGGTGGCAGCGCTGCTGAGAGATTAAGGAGCACGCTAGCCTATGGTTGGGTGGAATGTTGCAGTGACATAGCTGGTTGTGGAAGGAGTTCTTCATAAGATAAGTGATCTGTCCATTTTACTTCTGCAACTGTAATGTCTATTAATGAATATGAAATGAACATGTTGAATGAATGCTGGCTTAAATGTATGATGTTTCCGCTGTGTATGATGAGTAACTGCATATGTGCATGTTTTTAGTTCAAAATCTTTGTTCAGCATTCTGTTTCAGCAAATTTTCATGTATGCATATGTTCATGGGCTCTTAGCCGTTGTGCTAGTGAAGTTTGTTCGCGTCTTCTTGCCGGTCGGAGGCATGGGGACGTGACAGTCCATTTGACATTTTTGGCAGTCTATCAAAATTTCGACGAGTAAAGCCCTATTACGTCTTGTCAGCTAAAATTCATAAAGTTTGCGTCCATCCATAAATCCACTAGTCATGCATATTAACATCGTCTCATTGTATTCAAGGTCCAAAAAATTGAAAAACATTTTCATCTAAAAATATAATTAATTAAAATCTCATTCCCATTCCCATTCCCCATACTTTCCACCACTCCCTTTTTACCCCTTTTATTATCATCGCTTCTTTACTTATTTATTAATACCTTTCCTTAATTCCATGTCCTTTCATCTTATTTCCCTATCCTACCCATTTCACTTTTATTTCCATTTTAATATCTTTTATTACCCTTTTCTATATACTCCCACTCATACTTTCGTATCCCACTAAATATCACTTTTAAAAGACATTTATATCACCTTCTCTTAGCTTTTCACATTTCCCTATGTTGTCCCATAGAGAGAAATCAACTATAAAACAAGGGAGTCTGCTAAAGGCAGCTAGTCCCTGCCTTGTGTATATGTTTAAAAAGCTTTATTAAGTAACACGTAGGGACTGTCGATAGCAAGGCTACAAACAGAACGCTTTCTTGTAGCAACCACCATTTTGTTTAAAGTCAATCCGAGCTTCTAAATTTGTGACATGGCCACAGAAATGCTTTAATAAAGAAGCAAAAAACATTTGATGTTCAGGATGGATGGATGCCTGCACATTAAGGAAATTGATTCATGAAGACAGAATGTTTTTGGAGTAGCAGGTACCTCTATGACACCAGACTTCCAGTTGAAGAGAGCTGTATCCACTTTAGTTGAAGCCGAAACCACTACCATCGAAATTAAGACCTGCGACATTTCCTAAATGGACTGGGTCTTAGCATGAAGCACAATTAACATTTTAGAGGTCTATATAAGTGCCATTTATATGATCCTTCAGTATCGATGAATCCATTCCTACTATGGGTGGTCACAACCTCCATTGATATCTGTACATGTCAATTTCCAACAGTGTGATATTTGTAGAAAAGGTCAAGAACACATTTGTACTGAAGATGTAGGAGAGAATGCTATGGGTCGGTGAATAGAAGGCAGTGACTAACTTCGAAAACAATCTGCTATTTCTTCAAATATTGAAAACAAGGAACACCTCAAATTAAAAATTATGATTTTATAAAACGGGTAGCTATAATAAAAAATATGAAAACAATGCTCGCAATTAAAGCACATCTAGCCAGAACATCGAAAGAAGTTATGGAAGCCACGAGCCCCTCAGTTCTTCAGTAAGAAACTTCAGTTCAGAACCGGCAATTAATTTAACACCCAGTACCATATTATATATAAAAGTAATAATAAAAATAAAACTGCATTTCTATCAGATTAAACAAATTTTTGGTTTGAAGTGAAACTTAAAAGTTAAAATATACTTGAAAATGAAAGAAAAATGAAAAGCGAGAAAGGTTAGTCTAACACCCGTTAGGCCACCATTTTCATAATGCCATTTGTCCATTTTCTTCAGAAAACTAGATGTTAGCTTATCGAGTCTATCGCCGATTCGCCTGTTAGGCAATTTTCATGTTACATGCAAATGCCATTTGTCCAATTTATTCAGAAAACGAGATGTGGAAAAAATATTAGTGCACTGATCTGGTTCGTGTTGTTCAGCAGAAGAAAGTATGACAGGCTAATTACTTCAGTTCCCTCACCCAGGCTTCGACCTGCAGAATCAGATCCTTCAAAGACAAAGAGATTCATGCTCCTTTCAAGAGCCTTCTTCCAATGGTGCTGTGCAGCGTTGAATTCATTTTTATCTTGATTTCTATTATGTAAACTATTTCAGATTCTTTTTTATGGTACCTGGCTCAAAAGCGTCCGGATCTCTTAGCCCTTATTTTTCCCTAAATTATAATTGGCTTGTGCTTATGCAGGCAAAGCCTAATGACATTGTTTTCGGCGAATAGGACATATGCAACATGTATTTGGTGGATGCCATGGCCCAGGACAATGTCCTTGATATTGACCTTCAGAAGCAGCTGCGGCACTACATGCATTTTTCCTCTTCCCGGATTTCATAGCCGCAAACCAAGGTGAGAGGGCAAATAATTATCCAAGATATCAGATAACGACTCTTTATAATGCAAGAATTTGAGGAATTTTATCTTCTGTTTTGCTTTTGTTGATTTTGATGCATATTCGTTCAAATTTCTTAAAATCTGTCGTCGATGCAGAGATTTCAAATCATAACAAAGGTGGACAAGGTAGCAGTACTGTGGACTGCTAATACCGAGCGTTAGAAGGAAATTATTGTGGGGTTGAACGATACAAAGGAAACCCTGCTTGCTTCTCAAGAGAGAAACGAGTCCGAAATTTAGCCATCCACTCTCTACGGCTTGGCCTGGGTTCAAGAAAACGTTCCCTTCATAAACGGCAGTCCTCAAAACACATTCTTTCCAGGTCAGTAGATCAAATCTCGGCAGAAGTTTGTTGTGTTGTTTTTTTATTGTTTTAAAATTTAGACATTTTGTAGGTACAATAAGGTGCTCAATTTGTAAAACCGTGCAAATGCATGCATTCACAGAGCCTCTCGGCTTTCCAGATGTGCATGTCTCATTTTTTGGGGCCGGGGTTCTGGTCTTAGCTTATCGAAATTTTTAAAAATTCCAAAATTTGGTATACAACAATCGAAATTATGTGATGTTTTGGCTGAATTAGAGCAAGAGATTAAAAAAGAATGTTTGTTTACCTGAAGTTGAAATGGAGTCTTACCTATTGCAGTTTTCATGCTCTTACTAATTACTCCATATTGTGAACCAGACTGCCCTGCAATGGATTGTAACAGCTCTTCTTGCTCATCTCTATAGCTCTAAACGGTGCACCAGACTGCAATGAATGTAGGCCCTTTGAACTAAATTCTATATCTGGGTGCAGAGAAAGGAGTAGCGAGAACAAAGGCAAGAGCATAGCCATGGGTGATATGATATGGCATTCTCAAAGCATAGGTGTAGTTTATTGTATACATTAGCTTTAACATAGTCCACATCTTATCTGTTCTTAATCTTGTTTTTTGCCTACACTCTTGTCAAATTGTGGTCCAAATACTGTGGAATCGACATAATAACCTAATCAACTCATTAATGGGCATAGCCCATAGGTTATATGCGTTAAGGTTTCGTATCAGTTTGTGAGAGATGGAATGATACTCTGTTGACCATATCTTTTATCTATGCTGCAATAATTGTAATCGAAATAAACAGGTTTTAAAGGAGTGCAGTTGTCTTCCGTCCATTATAGGATCAATTTGTTATGGAAAAAGATTCAATAATTTGAAACAAAGAGCTAAGCTAAGGAATAATTATAAGAAGAACAAAAGATGATATGAGAGCTGATTTACTCTTTATTTTTCTGGCTTCGGATCTAAGGCCATGGTATCATTAAGCTTCTTCAACACGAAGGATTTGGGCTTTGTTGTTGGACGCCAACGAGCCAAGCTTCAGAGGTACAAAGATTTATCAGAAGGTAGTGGTGGTGGGTAAGCTACTCTTTCCAGTGCGTATGCTCTCATGCTTACCCTTTGTTAGCTATCGATCTGAATCAGATGCGAATGGTGGATGTGATTACTCTGTTTCTAGTGTATGCAGGTGATCAATATATAAGTCGAAGATGTGGGCGGTGGAAGATTAGGGCGGTGCAATAAGTGGAAGATGTGGGCGGTGGACTTAAACATTTAATGCTTAGAAACTAATGCTAACATCACGGATAACATTACTTCCAAATGATAAGAACAGAGTAAAAATTGAGAAATGCATAGTAATATTTCACAAGATTCTTATGGAAAAATACCCACTTGCCTCGATATGAGGCCAAATAAGAGGTCTAAGTTGTTAATTGGCCAAAGAAACGGTGTTGCATGTTTTTGTAAAAGGTGTAAGTTCTTAATTAGTAGAAGAAACGGTGTTGCATACTTTTGATTGAAAACTTAGAATAAACGATGTTGCATACTTTTCGATCCTGGTGCAGGCTAATTGAATTGGCGGCAAGCCGATTCATAGAGTCCATGCCAGCCTGAAGGCAGGGACTAATAAGGAGAATTACTCTAAAGCATAAAATGAAAGGAGGATTTATTTAATAAAAAGGGCTCTCCTCTCCTAAAGTTTCGTTCCATTCAATAAAACCAAAAGGAGTATTTCAAACGATTCAATAGAATGGGTCGTTTCCAACGAAGCTTTCTCGGGCCCAGCGCTTTCATCATTGGTTGGCATGTTTAAAATGTGAGAGTGGACGCCTTTCATAAAGTTGAAGATATATATCAAAAGACACAACGCCGCCTACCATGTTCTAAGTGCATTGATAAAGATGCATGATCCCAATTATGTTTTGCATTATCTCAAAATACACGACACAGGATGAGGACCCGCGCAGAGTGGCAGGTTGCCGTTACAAATTTAAGCAGATGCAACGGCTATTATGAACTGTCCACAAATAATGCAACCTACAAGGAAGGAGGGAATCAAGATTTGGCAGTGGAATACATCTAGACCGAAGGCACAAAAGTTTCCAAGGTTTCCAAAGAGAACGAACGCACAAAAGTTTGAGGACACTCGGCCGGGCATAGCAGAGTAACCATTTGACGATAACGCCAAGATGACAGTAACGAGCATTACTTTCTCTACAGAGTTTTAAATGGGCAAGATAAAACTTAAATGTCAGATTGCTGAACCAAGAGGAGCGATGAGATAATCCCCACCATGACCGTAAGGTTTGATTTAGGTTAGTAAAAGCTCATTTTCTAATTGTTCATATTAGTTGGTTACTACTCGGTTGCAGAGAGCATGCGTAAACTCGACACGTTCTTCCACTGAAGCAAACAAACATTAACATGAAGTCTTACTAGATAACCTCGGAGCTTAAAATCCCAGGCCTTTCTTCTCTGTCGAATGAGGAATCATTCTCTGCTTCTCTTTATTAGCATAAAATTATGTATTTATGAAAACCGCATTTTGTGGACAGAGCCTGGAGAAACTCAGCTTGCACAGAAACTGTATAGTATGCACTGTTGAGATTACGGGAATCCCTCAAGCAATCATGCTCCAAGACATATTTCATTTTTTTTTATATTTGACGGCTAGCGTAGGTTACAAGTGCTGCTCACACTCATTCAACACATGAAGAAAAACTGAAACGCCAAAAGATGCACGGCTGTCCAACTCTCAGCAGTTACAAAACTTTTGCCTTTCCCCAAGGTAGCCGGAGCACTTCACGTGCCTAGCTGCAACGAGAAGCTTACAAAAACGACATCTCACAGGGAAGGTAAGAGGCTGGTACTGCTAGCTTTTACTTCTGCATTTTCCCCTCCATACTGAGTCATCCATGAGCCTAAAAGGGAGCAATAGCAGGTACAGTCTAGGTCCATCCATTATGGTCTGCATTTTTCCCTCCATACTGAGTCATCCATGAGCCTAAAAGGGAGCAATAGCAGGTACAGTCTAGGTCCATCCATTATGGTGAAGGCAGAGTGTCCATTGGCAGAAGGTACGTTCTGTTTTCCTGCATGCTATTCGTTTTCTTTTGTATACTCTTTCTTACTCATGTTTTCATGCACCCAGATTAGTGCAGCACAATCTGAATTGTGTGAATTTCGCCGGGGTGGTGCCTAAGCTATTGAGAATTGCGTAGGCTCTCTGAAACCTCCTTTTCTGAGGGGTTAAACAGCCCACAAACTATTGTATTGATAGACTCTCAATTCCTTTTTATAAAAATCTTATTGGGACATTATCTGAATCTTTCCTTTACCTTATTTTTCATCCTTTTTTTTTTACAATTTTTTTTTCTTTAGTAGTTAGTTTTCCAACAAAAAGTCTCAATATTATTTTGTTTCAATATACCTTACATTTTATACAATCAATTTAGTTTATGAAACATATTTTAGTAAAATTCCGACATGCAAATTAAATTACATTTAATAAATCTTATTGGATTAACAAACTGACATTTTTGTATTATCAAACTCTTTTGGGAACTAATAGATTCTTTTCTAATCTACTTAGACATTTAAAGAATACAAATTATTGTTGCTTTTTAATATCCACCGAAACACAAAGTTCATGTTCATCTAACTCTATATTTTATAAATAGAACTTTGACTTCGCATCTTATTCAAAATCTCTAAACTAAATGAAATTGAACATTTATTTTGTGCATTAAAACCAACTATTTCAAACCACTTAAGTATTAGAAAGACGTTAATTACACTTGCATTTTATAGTGACAACTAAAGTTCTATTTCCTCAAAATCAATTACACTATGCATTTTTATGTAAATATTATGCATAGTTAGTTAAGCTGCATTTTGTTTCATTAATGGGCTAGCGTTCTTGTCTTAAAAGTGATGTTGCACGTTTATTAGCATTTATCCAATCTCACTTTGCATTATTCGTGAACTTAACACCATTGTTCAACCTTGTGAATCCTAGCTACCTAAGGGCTCTAAATGCAACACGAGCTTCCATCCCCTTTCTTCCCCTTGAATAGCCCTCCAAGGGTGTTTAACATGTTGCTGCACTAACCGTGTCATTTTGAGCATCAACACTATCTATCTAAGTTCTAGAAGACAAAGGCTTCCACGTTATCTTCATCAATTGAATCAAGCACTCTTATGGCCAAAGAATAATTCCTTGAAATATGTAGTTGTGATTGGAGTTAGAGAGAGAGAGAGGCCTCTACAAAGTACCTCTAAAGTTCATCCAAGATTTGATCCACAACATAGCCAGTCCATGCAAGCTATGACAAAGGAGGATTAGTCACCTCCATTTCAAAGTAATACCTGGATTGCAGAAAATGGTAAAAGGTATGCCTATATTTAATTTTGAGTAGGATAGCATCTGTAAAGGTCACTCTCATGGGAAAAACACTAAGAAGAGTTTTTATAAAAGTAGTAATAGATATAAAAGTATTTTATACTTAATTCATTTATATTTATATTATGTGGTGTTAATGGATGAGTTCTCTCGGAATTCATGGATTTACTTTCTAAAGGATAAGAGTGAAACATACAGAAAGTTTCAAGAATTCAAGGAACTAGTTGAGAATCAAACTAGAAAGCACATCTGTGATTTGAGATTTGATAAAGGAGGTGAATTTAAGTCACGTGCATTTAATGATTTCTGCAATGATGTAGGAATATGTAGACAATTGATAAAACCTTAGAGATCCCTACAAAATGGGGATGCTGAAAGGAAGAATAGAACAATATGAGTCTACAAAAGCCAATATGTATGATCAATATCTACCTACCTCCTTATGGGAAGCAGCCTCTAGCACTACTGTTTACATCCAGAATAGAAGCCCTCATGATATTTGAGAAGAGAAGACTCCAGAAGAAGTTTTCACTAGTGAAAAAACAAATATTGCACACTTGAGGATATTTGGGTGTCCAGTATACATTCATTTTTCAAAAGATAAGAGGACAAAAATGGATTTGGATCCTAAAAGAAAGGTACCTTTTTTTGTTATAGGGAATCATCCATATCCTAAAAATATATGTACCAGGTGGAAGAAACATTAAAGTCAACATATATGTGACATTCTATGAAGAGGCTACATCCAATATCTTGAAATATCTTCAGTGTGATTCCGACAGATGAACATGATAATCCCATGATGGAGTACCCAAATTCTAGTTCTCTCCATTCAAATGTTGAGAGGGAGAATCTAAAATAGTTCTCAGATTCACTAACTCTTAAAGAACCAGTAGAAATGGTTGATGAACCTCCTGATACGAGGAAATTTGTGTGGTGTTGAGACATTCTACAAGATGCAAAAAGGAATGGAGCAGCATTAAGATCATCCATGGAGGAAAATCTACTTGAAATATATCAAGGGTATGTTGCATAGATGATTCACATCAATGATTGAAAACCTTCCACCTATAAAGAAGCTGCTAAGTAGAAAGCATGGAAATACTCCATGGTAGAGGAATATGAATCTATTATGAAGAATGATGTTTGGGGAGTTGTTCATAAACCTGAAGGGAATTCCATAGTAACTTCCAAATGGATTTATAAGATCAAGCATGCTGCTAATGGTCGTATTGAAAAGTATGAAGCTAGTTTTTTTCTCGAGGTTTCTCACAAAAATAAGGCATAGACTATGATGAGACATTCTCTCTCGTGGCTAGCTACACCACTATTCAAGATATGGTCTCACTTGCATCTATTCTAGGATGGAAGCTTCACTAGATGGATGTGAATCCTTCCTTCTTGAATGGTGAG
Source organism: Pseudotsuga menziesii (assembly GCA_001517045.1). NCBI lineage: Eukaryota > Viridiplantae > Streptophyta > Pinopsida > Pinales > Pinaceae > Pseudotsuga > Pseudotsuga menziesii. Next base: position 13,326 of record LPNX010300694.1, read on the forward strand.
AGGTTGAGGAAGAGGTTTACATACAACAACCTAGGAGATTTGTATGGGATTAAGAAATCCCCTATGGATTGGTGTTCAAGGATTGATAGCTATCTTCAAAGACTGGGATTTTCTAAGAGCGAAAATGATCCAAACATGTACTTCAAGATTGTGAAGAACCAACCTCTGATATTGGTTCTCTATGTTGATGATTTGTTCCTTACTTGAGAGGAAGATCTAATAGCTTGGTGCAAGATGAATCTCACTTCTAATTTCAAGATGAAAGACTGGGGTTTTATGCACTACTTTCTTGGTCTTGAAGTTTGGAAAAGGAAATATGATATTTTCCTTTCACAAGGGATGATCCACCCAATAGTTGGTATTGTTATTGATTTCAAGAGGTACAACATTGACTTCGACAATTATGAACCTCTACACAACCTTGACAGGTTCAACACCTCGACATGCATCGTCGACACTAGTGATCGAAACGACTACAACAGATTGTCTCTATGTCTTTCTGTCATCTATAATGGTTGAACTTCCTAACCGTTCCAACTTCTTGTAACTGAACGTAACAAGAAGACAACCTAAGCATTCTCAACACTCTATATAAGCATGTACACTATTGCAATATACAAGCAGAGTATTGAGCATAATACAACAATAATTAAATAACAGAGATTGGTTCAAATTCTTGCATTATGTTTGTGCATATATATATATATATATATATATATATATATATATATTGTGTAGTGTATTTTCTTCATTACTCATTCTTAATATGCTTCCTTCATAACAATACTCAATTTATTCAATCGAACTATTGTCCCCTTCGTGTGCCTAGGCACCCGGATCATTGGTATTGTAACATATTTAGAGCTTGTTAGTGCTTAAGTTGTGCGTAGGCACTTTTATCAAGGTTACTTGACTTATGCATGTTCAAACACACTCGTGTTGACGGGAGTTTGTGATTCAGCCCGCAACGGGGGAAAACGACCCAGTCCGGGATCCTTAGAATAGGTTCCAAGCTGTTTCAGGTAGTCGTTCCCGACAGGTTTATAGGCTCTGTTAGCCTGGGATCCTAAAAGGGTAATTAGTGCTATCGATTAGTAGGTGCTTAAACTTTAATGATTAATTAGAGTTAAAACTGAGTTTTATGCTACTGTTATATGAAAACACCATACACAAATTTGTTATATAGATACAGCAGAATTCAGAAACAATCAAAAACTAATACACTACTGTTAATCTTATACACAAATATACAGCATTCACATCAAAGAATAAGCTAAATATGTTTCTGCAGAAACATATGTAATCATATTCACAGTTTTAATATCAAGCAGAAAAATAACATTAAATAAATCCTAAAGTCTTACTCTAGCCCCTATCCCGATCGGGAGCACAATGAAACTAATACTGATTCTCAGCAAACACTGGAAAACGTAATGTAAGATCTCATTTTGCAGAATAGTAAAGACATTTAAAGCCTGCAAATTAATACATGCATTACTAACTATCATATACCAATAATAACAATTATTAAATACATGACAGATTATACCAATATAACTGAAAACCAGAAGCAGCGAATACTTAAGAGATTACTTTCGCATAATTAATGAAAATGAATTATAACGAAAGATATAAAATTAAGAAATGCAAATACTAACAACTGCAAGATGTAATAAACGCAAACCAGTTGTAAAACTTAATAAGACGTAAATCCAACATCACCAGTCCAAAACAAAATGTCAACAGG
>LPNX010300694.1:16564-207934 GCA_001517045.1 Pseudotsuga menziesii
CGTGGTGGGTAGCGCGATACGAGTGTCATCATTGCACTCATAATTCTACAGCAAGGTGACTTGTGCCAGATATTTCCAGAAGCATGCGTTCATTTATATGTAGTAAGGTGGCGAACGATACTATAGTCCAAACATTAACGCTGGTGATTAATTGACATGACTTGCCATGAACCATAGCTTGACAACATTAGGATAAACCTGCCAATGATATATTTATGTTTCAATAAACAACGTTTAATCACCCTCGTATTGATGCTAGACTGAGATTATAACATAACATTATAACCTATGCTCTGAACATGTGATATATCATATGCAATGTAATATAGGTTAGAGCATGGGATATTAACTTTTCATTACGCCCGCCAATCCTTATCCATACACCTAGGGGTAATATCGGCCAACCCATAAATTAAACGATATGCATCATTATTATAAGGTTGCTCATGAAATCTCACAGTAATAAAAAAAACAAAGGCGCTTCTCAATAAATCAGTAGCTCCTAAAAATTTAAGCATTCAGTAGCTTAGCATATCACTTCTAAGTCTAAGACATTGCATCAAACAAAATCCCATTTTGTTTGGTGCAATAATGACTTTAGAAGGTTGTTGAGCGGGTGCACAACAACTCGCAAAATCAACAATCCAAGTAGATATACTTTTGACTTCAGAGTATTTATCTACTCGCACTGCTAGATCAAATATGGTTGAAGAAACATACAATAGACATGAAACTAACGACATAGAGAAACTCATAGAGAAATCATTGGCTTGATAGTGAAACAAAATTTTTGTTTAATTCAATGAGATTCTCACATGGTTTGCCTTGACCTCAGGAGGATCCTCGACAAGAGACAAATTCGACAAAATCAGTCCATTCAAAGCGCAAATGAACTTGGACATACCAAATCTAGAAGGAATATTGACATGGAATCCATAGACAATTGGGTACAACAACTGGAATCCTATTACTATGTGAATCAAATCCCATAAGTTGAAAATATCACCACTACATCCTTATGTATTTTTTCCTCTGTGCACTACTGCTCGGAGAATCTATCGACAAAGATGGAGAAATAAGGAGACCCCATAGACACATGGGATAAATTTTTCAAATACGTACAAAAGGAGTTCTACCCGACCAAGTACATTGAACAACAATAAGCAACAAATAAGGAAATTGAAAGACCATTCTGTCTAGAGTTACACCAACAAGTTCTATCGCCTCATGGCTTCCAAGAAGAAGAGAAATTTATTGTTCTAAAGTACGCCAGCCGAGTGTCCCTGTACATTCAGCAAAAGATGGAATTTCTGACTATTATCATGCTTGCAGATGCATTCCACTATGCTAATAAGCTGGAAGCCAAGAAGAAAGGAAAAGAACACTTCGCGACCAAGTCAACAAGACAAGCATCCGAAAAGAAGTCGCCAGTCGACTTTGAAAAGTCAAGACACCCTTCTTAGTCGACCCCACAAAAGCAATATTATAGCAAAAATCACCTTCAGAAAAACAAAAGGGAACGTATAAAACAACCCCCTTTCGAGAAATGGTGTGATTACCACAATTCATCATGCAAGGCTCAAAAGACATTTTTGGAAAAATTGTCGACCTCCAACTTTTTCGATAAAACTATGGTAGAATCTGACCCAGAAGCATCGACCCTTTTGACATCAACATTGACCACTCCGATAGCCTCGACTATCGTCAATGAGGAGGAACGAAATTTAATGTTCCATACACAAATATGGGTTCAAAAAAATCCACCCCATCTTATTGTGGATAATGGTAGCTAGAAGAAATTTGTTTTTGGAGATCTCGTGAAGAAACTAGGTCTTGACACCACTCCACATCCTCAGCCTTACAATATCAGTTGGATGAAATATGGAAAGGAACTAAGGATCGCCCAACAATGCAGATTCACCTACTCCATTAATCCTTTTAAAGATGAAGTACTCTGTGACATGGCATCGCTTTCCGTAGTCGACACCATGTTTGGGAAACCTTACTTATGGGATCGACATGGAAGTTATTAGTTGTGGATTGAGAAGGTGATTGTGAAAGTAAAGAACCAATGGTATGGCATATTAGAGCGAAGACCTATATAAACGGTTGTGATGGTATTTTCCAAACAAATGAAGAAACTCACTAATCATGCTTATGAATTCGCATTGATCATGATTAATCCTCAGCATCCCAGAAGGACTGCAGAAACTAGTTGACTCACCGATCAGTGCATCTCCTGACAACAACATCATATCGACAACATTCTTGATGAATACTGGAACGTATTTCAACAGCCAAACGGAGTACCTCTACATTTCCAGGTAAAACACTCCATTGAATTTGTTCCTGGCCCTTCATTACCTTATGCATATGTTTATAGAAGATGTATTATTGAGAATGAATAGATTCATAGACAAAATTAATATTTGATCAACAAAGGTCACATCTAACCCAGCTCCTCTCCTTGTGGAAGTTCAGTTGTCTTCATTCCAAATAAATATGGTACTTGGTACATGTGCATCGACTATCGGGCTCTCACCAAGATTTTGGTAAAGAATAGATATCCTATTCCAAGGATATACAAACTCATTGACTCTCTGAAAGGTGCTAAGTTCTTTACTAATCTCTATACTAAGTCAGGATATCATTAAACTCTCATCAATCCCACTGATGTATGGAAAACTGCTTTCAAAACCAAGGGAGGATTGTTTGAATGGTTATTCATTCCTTTCATCTTAACCAATGCACCTGCAACCTTCATGCGATATATGGATGGCATTCTTTGACCTTTCATTGGGAAGTGTATCAATGTCTACCTAGATGATATCTTTATTTTTAATCAATCATGGAAAGAACATGTTCGATAGTTTCGACAAGTCCTCGACAATCTTCGACAACATCCACTCTATTTGAACATGGACAAATGCTCATTTGCGATCAGTAGAATCAAATATTTGGGGTATGTAATCGACTATGCAGATATTCACGTCAATCCATCCAAGGTACAAATCCTCAAAGATTGGCCCATTCCTCAAAAAATTCATGAACTAAGAAGTTTTCTTGGTTTGGAGCATTTTTATCGATGATTCATACTTGGCTTCAGTCACATAGCTTGGACTTTGAATCAGTTGACCAAGGGAAATGGGAAAAAATGTCTTCAAATGGACACCGAAACAAAAACAAGATTTTTATCAACTCAAACACAAGCTTTGTACTGCACCAGTACTTGTGTTATCTGGTTTGCATCAGCCTTTTGAGATTGAGACAGAAGCATCGGACTATGCTTTAGGTGCAGTTCTCACTCAGTCTAGTCACCTAGTCACTTTTCATTCCAAAACCTTTAACGAAACTATCATAAGGTATTTGAAATATGAAAAGGAATTCTATACCATTTTTCAAGCCCTTAAGCAATGGAGAAATTACATTATTGGGAAGGAAATGATCATTCGTACTGACCATAAGCCTTTACAGTTCGCCCCATCCCAATCGAAGTTACAAACAACTCAACAACTCAAGTGGAGAAATTACCTACAATAATTACAGTTGGTAATTAAGTATCAGAAAGGAAAATCCAATGTCACAGTCGATTGTCTCAGTTGACCACCCATTATTATACTTTTCACAGTGATGAGTATGCAGGGATATGACACCACTACTTGTCCTCATTTGTATTTGGTAGACTGTGACTTTTCTGCAATTTATCAACAGCTTCAAACCGACCCGCCATCCACCACCGACTACTTCCTAAAAGATACCTTTATATACAAGCTTGGACAACTTTGCATACCAAGTACATTGGATTCGTACTGACCATAAGCCTTTATAGTTCGCCCCATCCCAATCGAAGTTACAAACAACTCAACAACTCAAGTGGAGAAATTACCTACAATAATTACAGTTGGTAATTAAGTATCAGAAAGGAAAATCCAATGTCGCAGTCGATTGTCTCAGTTGACCACCCATTATTATACTTTTCACAGTGATGAGTATGCAGGGATATGACACCACTACTTGTCCTCATTTGTATTTGGTAGACTGTGACTTTTCTGCAATTTATCAACAGCTTCAAACCGACCCGCCATCCACCACCGACTACTTCCTAAAAGATACCTTTATATACAAGCTTGGACAACTTTGCATACCAAGTACATTGGATTCGTACTGACCATAAGCCTTTATAGTTCGCCCCATCCCAATCGAAGTTACAAACAACTCAACAACTCAAGTGGAGAAATTACCTACAATAATTACAGTTGGTAATTAAGTATCAGAAAGGAAAATCCAATGTCGCAGTCGATTGTCTCAGTTGACCACCCATTATTATACTTTTCACAGTGATGAGTATGCAGGGATATGACACCACTACTTGTCCTCATTTGTATTTGGTAGACTGTGACTTTTCTGCAATTTATCAATAGCTTCAAACCGACCCGCCATCCACCACCGACTACTTCCTAAAAGATACCTTTATATACAAGCTTGGACAACTTTGCATACCAATTACATTGGATCATGTGTGGTATGTTCCATTCCTAAACCGCAGAATCGACGACAAGGACTATACATGCCTTTCTCAGTTCCTAGTCGACCATTGGAATATATTTCTATGGACTACTTGATGGGATATCCTACTACCAAACATCAGCATGACTTCGACAAAAAGATGAAGCCTTTGCGATATGGTATGTACAAAGAAAACACTTTCCAACTCAACATTTCTTCATGCTTGGGTATGCATCCAGTATTTAATGTCGGTCTAATTCAATCATACCATGCACCATTGTTGAAACATAATGACTTGCAGTCAATAGAACTCGAAGACATCCATCCATATGTTCAGGATCCTCTTCCTTGCAGCACCATTGTGGGACGATGCATTTGCCATACAAGGATGCACAAAATTCCCTTATTTCAGGTGGCTAAATCTGGGCAGCTCTAAGCACAAGGAAAGTGTTACTCTACTACTGAACTCACCAACAAGCTTCCTCACATGTATGAGAAAACAATGGGGACCATTGCTTCCTAAGGAATGAGGAATGATCCATCTAGTAGTTGGCATTGTTATCTACTTCAAGAGGTTCAACATTGACTTCGACAAGTATGAACATCAACACAACCTTGACAAGTTCATCACCTCGACATGCATAGTTGACACCAACAATCGACATGACTATGCCAGATTGTCTCTCTATCCTCCAATCATCTGTAATGGTTAAACTTCCAAACCGTTCCAACTTCTTGTAACTAAACGTAATGGGAAGACAACCCAAGCATTCTCAACACTCTATATAAGTATGTACACTATTGTAATATACAAGTAGAGTATTGAGGATAATACAACAATGATGAAATAACAGAGATCGGTTCAAATTTTTGTATTTTTCTGTGTATATATGTTTTTGTGTATGTGGTGTATTTCCTTCTTTTCTAATTCTTAATATGATTTCAACATAACATTACTACATTCATTCAATCGAATTGTTGTCCTCGTCATGCACATGCACACCCGAATCAAGGAAAGTACATTGTTGATGTGTTACAAAGGTTTGGAATGATGGATTGCAAATCCATGTCCACACCAATGGTTTCTAATTTGAGGAAAATACATATGTCAAATTATGGATTGGATTCAATGGAACCTACTTTGTATAGATAGCTCATTGGTTCCTTGATATACTTGATACATTCGATACCTAATATATGTTAGAATGTGAGTATCTTGAGTAGATTTATGTCTAAGCCTAGACACAAACATTGAGTTGTTGTTAAGCATGTGCTTAGATACCTTCGAGGTACTATTAATTATGGACTTAGATATTCATCCAATGGAGGAGTGATGCTACTTGGATATGCGTACTCTAATTGGGGTGGTAGCATTGTGTACCAAAAGAGTACATTCAAGTATTGTTTTAGCTTGGGTACATCTATGATCTCTTATTCTAGTGGGAAGCAAGGTTCCATAGCCTAGAGTACGACATAAGAAGAGTATATTGCTACTAGTACCACCTGTCAAGAAGTAGTGTGTCTTAGGAAGGTACTTGCTGGGTTGTTTGGTGAAAACATTGAGTCTACATTTATTTGATGTTTCAATCAAAGTTGCATAAAGGTATACACAATGATAGCACAATGATAGTCTACATTTATTCTATGTTTCAATCAAAGTTGCATAAAGGTATACATAAAGGTCTATCATCTATAGTTTCCTATTTACCTAGCGCTTCCAACGTCTACACAACGATAGAACACTTTGCACCAAAGAGTCTATTCTCCACACACTTGGGAACAATTTGGTTATGTCTCAAAAAAGAATGAAACAACAAGTGGATCAACATCAATATAAGCATTCATTTGTAGAAAAGGATCAATTGTTCCTTAAACTTCAACCTTATAAATAAACATCACTCAAAATCAACCTCCATAAAAAGCTAGCCCCGAATTTTTATGGAACCTACATGATCATACAATGCATTGGATAGGTGGACTACAAGTTATCTATGTTAGATCACTCCAATATTCATATACTCTAAAAAAGGTTCTGGTATCCAATTGTGAAGTGAATACCAAATTAATATAGCTTGATGAGGAAGGATCCATTTGGTTTATATGGTAGTATTGGATACCAAGGAACATCAATTTCAAAAACACATAGTCAAAGAGGTCTTGATCCAATGAAAATATATACAACCAAAATATGCCACATGGGAACTATCAAGGTTTTTGCAACAATTCCATCAATTTCATCCTTAAGGACACCAATGATCTTGAACGTGGAGGGCATGTTAGGGTCCTATTTTACCAAAAATCCTTGATTCTTTGATAACTTGTAATAGATCCTCCTTTGACATTTCATAGAAACCTATAAATAATTACACAATCCAGCCATCAGGGCCTAGACTCTTGTCCTTTTATAAAGAGTGCATACCTCCTGAACTCCTTTGATATCGTTTCCACCATGTTCTTATTATGTTCCTCCAATAAAAAAATTGAAAAGTGGGCGGTCCTCTTGACAACCTTAGTTATTAATTCCCTGTTATATTCTTCCTTATAGATATTCTTAAAACCATTCACTTCGTATTCTAATAAGTATTTAAAACTAGTATTGATTTGACCTCCAAGTCCTTGCATTCTAAAGATGGTATTTTTATTCCTTCCACAATTCGAAAACTAATGAAAACAAGTTTTGTTGGAATCACCCTTGTCCAACCATAGTACTCTTATTTTTAATCTCCAAGTCCTCTCCTTCTCTTCCATCAACAAATTGTTATTTAGTTCCAACTCACAAATAGTGACTCTTATGTGCTTCACATGAGAACCCAAATAGATCTTGCAGGTATAATTTCTTCAGTACGCTCTTAATATCTACTAACTCTTTGTCATTTTTATTTTTTTCATGTGTCAATTGCTTTGCATATTTATTTAACCTTCTTACAATTTCCTTGAATTGTATGGATTTTGATTCCATGCTCCCTTCAACAAAAGGGATTTTGATTCTCTACTCCCTTCAACAAAAGGATTCCCTCATCAAATTAACAAAAGTTTCCTCTACCAACCATTGGGGATTATATTTGAAAGGAATGGAAGGCTTAGTGCTTCTTGAATATATATCCAACATGATGGGAAAGTGGTTAGAGTCACCCCCATGACTGAACCCACTGTTTTATCCTCAAATTTCCATTCATAACTCTTTCATTCACTAAAAATCAATCAAGTCTCTTTGAGATCTTCTCTATCCCCATTCTCTTATTCCTCCATGTTCGTATGATTTTAATAGACATAAAATTTATACGAACCCCTCTCAAATAACCTTTTAACAAAGTAATCAGTAAACTAATCCATTTGGCTTTCCTCTCCCCATATATTTCCATTCTCTATGGAGAAATTCAAGTCTCCACCCACTATAAAATAGTCTAGGTGCAACTACTAGCAATTTAAAAAAATATTCTAATAAGTGACCCTTTCTAAGTAGGGTCCATATATGTTGAAGGATGTAAACTCTAGATCCAACATTTTTGAAAATAAATTCATTCATAAACCTGAATAAGATTCCTTTGAGTTAGTGCAAATGAAAGAGTGCCTTTACCAACTTGATATTAAACCCTCCAACCTACCCTTTGAATCATCAAATATGAATTCCCACCTAACAAGTAGCTTCCTGAGATATGTACATATTATGTCACCTTCCCCATTCTTTTCTTGGAAAAATCTAGTGTCTAATGTTTGGGCCTCTACATTCCTCTTGATGGCTTATCTCTTTGAGGGTTGGCCCATCTCTTAGTAATTAAGAGATATTACTATCATTAATTCACCTCAATATGGGTTTTATGAAATCTAAGAATACCCACAATGGATAATTGTTTCCCTAATTCTATTTTGAATTTTTTATTTCTCCTAAACCATTGAAAGTGTAATACCCCCTGAATTAATAATTTTTAATTCTGCTGGAAAATACTTCATTATTATTTTATTATTCTTTGAGAGGAAGGTCAAGAATAAAACATTTTGTAACAAAACATTCCCTATTTAATAAAATATGCTGAAGGGGGACAAAAGTGGATATAGCTGTTGAAAGAGTGTTCGCTAACCCACAAGAAGAAAATGACAAGTGGAAAAGGAATTGAGTGAGAACTCAAGATGCAAGAGGCACCATCCCAAAAAATCAGGTCTACACTCCTAGTTGAGTTGCTGAAGAGCAGGAGGCTCATAAATGACCAAGTCCTAGGAAAAATACTATTTGATAGTATGTCCATGAGCAGCAGGAGGCTAGCATTGGATGTGGATTAACATCTGTTAATGCAAGAGATGGTGCATTAATATATTTTGCTCTTGTGGTTCAACAAACAGTCTCGAGGGTTCTGGAGCAAGTAATTTGGCTACTCTAGGAGTTGGTTGGGAGGAACAACTTCTTCAATTTTTTTTCCCAACGTTGGTGTCATGTTCCTACTTGAATAATTTTAGATGCAGTAGGATGTATATGTGAAATGTTAAATTGCAGTTATATTTGCATGAAGTACTGTTTATGCATTTCTAGAATACCATTACCCATGTTTCGTATATCCTAGATCTAATAAATATCGAAGTAAAATCTAGTTTCGTTCTCAGTTATCTCATTTCAGTTATGCTTGAATGATTTAGAATTTATCAATCTGCATCTAATGGATTGAATCCTCTTTTTTTGCACGGTATCGTATGTTCCTATTGTGTATTTCCTATCTGTATTGATTATGTAATTCTTCCTTAATTCTACATTACTATTTTAGGTTGCCAAGTGAAACTATAATGTTTGTTTATAGTTTAGATCTGAGTTATTCAACATGGCAGTTGAAATTATTTTACATAGAGAAAAACCATAATTAAACTATACAAATCTCTTAAGAAACTTAGCGCAGTTTGTTAAATGTTATCGAATCCTGTTCAGACGGTGAAATCGAGGCATGACTGCAAGCACTAAGATAGTTTCTAGATCCAATTAACTTACAAGGAATTAAACCCCCAAATCAACCAAAAACCCATTGAATTCGTAGTTAAACCTTGATCCACAAATTTAGAAGATCAGAAGATCAACGGTCCAGATCTAATTCACATCTAAATCGATGGTTCACAGAAGTTATCGAAGTCCTATTTTGACATCAAATCAGATCCATGCTCAGGATTTAAGTTGCAACAATCAACGGTGGGGACGGCAAATGCAGAATGCAGAAGCGAGAAGTCAAGAATTAAGTTAACGGAGCTTGAAGTTTTGAAGTCTGATTTCTGCATCAATAAATCAACTGTCAATATTTTATCTGCAAAGAAGACCAACGACTAGTATTGGTTATGATGTATTCATTGTGGAATCTGCAAAGAATCAGATTGTTGATTGCATGGGCAGACCCGGGTTTACTATAATTAATCAACAACACCCCAAACTCACTGGTCCTTTCGGTGACAGACCGCGAAGCGATCTGAAGTCTCACCCGAAGTGAATCTAATGGGTTGGCCAAGAATCAAGTGTCTTGGACCAGGTTCTGTGCATCCTACTTCTTATTTCTTACTCCTGTGCGCCACTAGATCAACTAGCTCTGCGCATCGCACATCCCCTTCTACTCTCAGCACTTTTACCCGTGCGATTCTTACCCACGCGCAAGTCGAACGGTTTCTTCCCGCGTCGCACCACTTCCACTTATTCACAATATTTCCTACCTTATCGCATCTCTGCACACCGCGGAACACCCAACCTCTCCTCAACACTAAGCCCTCAGCTCGCAGTATCGTGCACCGCAGCTCCTCTGCCGGTGCGATATCGCCTCTCTGCGATATCTTACCACTACGACTTTGCGCTCTTAGCGTTGACTGTACCGATGTGCGAAACTCTACTTCCCAGAAGTTATATTGTGATTAAATGGTCATTAGAAACAGACATAAAGGAGTATTTTAAGCAGCTTACTAAAATACTTCAACTTATCTCTATCTTCCTGCATTACCGTGAACTGAACAATACATATATTCACTTACTGCAACTAACATTACATGCATAATAACCAGTAAAGATAAGAAAGTACAAACACATTCATGCAACACATAACACGCAGATTTAACGTGGTTCACCCCCCAGGCTGGGAGCTACGTCCACCAAACTGTGCTTCTATTATATATCTTGAGGGAAGTTAGCACAGTCTGTTGCACCGCATATGCAGTGCGAGATATCTTCTAGATCTCTGGTCTATTTCTATCTCTATATTGCCTTTCTTTCAATATATCCTTCCCTCTCTGTTCTCTCTGTGGATGGTTACATACAGACTCAAATGACTCACAGACAAGCTAGGTGTCTGGATCGTTACAACGCAGTCTGTCTAATTGATTCCTGAGTCTACAAAATAATCAACTAGACAACTAACTCACCAGCCAACCAACCCTTTACAATACAAAATACAAGCTTTTATAGGCGGCCCGAAGGTCTCGCCATTACAACACTGTGGGCCTGTCCCAACAGTAACCCAAACCCTAATTAGTGACAGTCGGTCCTCTCTGTCCTTGAGGTAGCCGCTTCCCGTCACACCACAGCTCTCTGCAGTCTTCCATGCTTCCCGGTACTGACCATGGGTACTATGCACCGCTTCTCTTTCTGTCCTTTTCCTTCAATGCTTGAGCCTCATTGCTCCTTCTTCTTTATGAGGGTCGCTGGGCCCTCCTGTCTTCCACCGCTGCCTTCAATGCAGTGGTTGAGCTTTCTTCTCTTGGATGCTCAGGTACCGTTGCCTTCTTGACTTTTCTATCCCAAAAGTCATGGTTTCCGCTTCTGCTCTCCAGCTGGAAACGTGCTACGACGTCGTAGCTCTGCCCTGTCTTCTTTCCGCCAACGCTATATCTTTCCGCCAAAACTTATCTCTTTCCGCCAAAACTAGCAGCTTCTTCTGTAGCTGCGGGACTCTGCTCCAACAGTCCCCTAACACTTACTTGTGGCTCGTCCTCGAGCCACCTGCAACAGGCTTCTCCTGCTGCAACTTATCCTTCGCCTCCTGCGAAGTCTTTTGCAACTTCTGCTGAAGTATTTCAACTTCGTTCTGCATTACCTCGACACGTTCTTTCTGGAGTTTCGGTAACTTAGTCCGCTGGGCTCTCTTATCCTTTCTGCCCATAGTCACGGTGTCGCTCTCTTCGCTCTTTCGTCTTTATGAGCACTCTAGTGTTTGAGAAGTGTTCCACAGATATCCTTGCCTTTTTATCTGGGTTAGAACTTTTATCACAAGGAAAATATATATCTTCCAGTCGCCTCAAACCTTTTCTTCCATCTAGAGCCTCGCGGACGGAGAAGAAGCAACCCATGAACTCCGCTCCGAGAACAAGCCTTTGTCCTCGTTCTGGAAGTCTCCCCTCCACTAGGTTTGCAGTCTTCTTCCACTTCTCTTCTCTTCGAAGTGGTCCAGGTCCACATGCTGCCGCTGACCCTCAGGTTTCTATTTCAGTACCTTCGCCATGTTTCGTGCTTTTCTTAGCTGATCAGATAGGTCAGTGACCTTCTCCCGTTGCTTTCTTTTTCTCATTTTTACCTTCCTTCTAGCGGGAGATTTCTTCTCATCAGTCTTCTGCTCTGCTTTCTTGTCTTCAGTGGTCGGCTCGGCGTTCTTCTTCTCCTTAGCAGAGACTTTAGTGACAACTTCTACTTCTGGCGCTTGACTCTTCATCCTTAGCGACTATCTAACTTGTGCTGTACTTAATTTCACAACCCTGGGTGATGTCGTCATGGCGGATCTATGGTCACCAGGACCAGGGTCAAAACGTCTCAACATGTCTTCTAGAGGTTCGCTTTTAGTCAGAATCTGCTTGGCTCAATACTCTGGGCGTGCAGTGGCTTCGAACTCTGGAAGTCACTGTACTCTACAACTTAATTGGCTCTGCTCAGGGGACACTTAGCATTGCCTTGCATGGCTCTCGAGATTTGGCAACTGTACCCTTCCTTCCTGAAGGATGTCTGTTTTTATGGCGAAGGAATACTACCGGACGCAACGGTTATCCTGGGTCACACCCGTTGGTCATCATAATTACCTAGACAAGACCCTACCCGTCATTCTGATCTGTCATAATTACTGAGATCTGCTCACGTGTCCCTCCAAGCGTGCATATCTCGGCACCAGTGTCGTCGGGGATTTACCAAATCTGGAAAAATTTATTAAACTGCTGCCAAATCTACGGTAGGGGATACCAATCATTTCTTCATTAACTACCTGTCAGATAGTGACTTGACTAGCCCACTGTCGGTTGCAAACTGAGTACATGGCAGGCGGAAACGTCTTACTGCTGCGATGCAACTCCGCATCACCTGCGCAAACAAATAGTGTTAAATTTTTTTATTTTTTATTTTTTGGGTGTAGACTCATTCCTCGGTACGATGCCTCCTTTCAACTACACTGGACATCTGCACCGGTGTGGCTAGTTTAAGCTAGGGCTGAGAGGTGAGGTGGCTATCACTATAGAGCTTCAGCCTACTGCCATTGATCCATGTGGGAAAAAGCTCCCCGTTCAACTGGCTGAGCTGAACAGCACCTCCTTCTATGACTTGTTGTATCTGATATGGCCCGAGCCAATGCATCTTAAACTTTCCTGGGAACTTGATGAATTTGCTGTCATAGAGGAGCACCAGGTCTCCGATCTGGAAATTCTTATTCTTAATGTGCCTGTCATGCCAAGATTTTTCTCGGGCCTTCTGCACTTTCTAATGGAATCCGGCGATGAACCTGTCTTCTTCTAAGGCGAGCAGCTGTGCTAGCCTTGCTTCGACTGTGTCTGTATCAATCATCTCGGTAATCTGAGCGATTCTTAAGCTAGGAAGAATATACTCCATAGGCATAACAGCCTCCTGGCCATATACTAAGCTGAAAGGTGTGTGTCTTGTAATTTTCTTGCATGTGGTTCTGTATGCCCATAAGACAACGTTAACTCTGAGGTCCCAATCATTCCTCTGGCTATTACAGATCTTAGTGACGGCATTTTCTAAAATCTTATTAAAGGCCTCCACTGTACCATTAGCCTGCGGGTGGTAGGGAGTGCTCTTATGATGCTGGATCTGGAATTCTTCTATTAATGCCTCAATAGTACTGTTCAAGAAATGTGTACCTTGGTCACTCATCAAAATTACTGGGCATCCAAACATGCTGATGATGTTTTCAAAAAGGAACTGTGCAGCTGTAGCAGCATCACAATTTTTTACTGCCTTGGCCTCTGCCCATCTGGTGAGGTATTCTGTTCTAGTGATAATGTATCTCGCACCAGTGCGCTTTCCTGGTGGGTTGATAGGACCCACGAAATATATAGCCCATTTGTCGAATGCACGCAGCGTGACCTGCGGTCGCAGCGGCATTTCATCGCGTCGCGAGGGTTTTCCTACCCTTTGGCAGATATCGCAGCATCTGCAGAAGTCCTTCGTGTCTTTGTGCAGTGTAGGCCACCACAAGCCTGCCTCTAAGATTTTCTGCGTAGTCGGTTTTCCTGCGAAATGTCCTCCTGCGGTTCCTGAATGAGCCTCTTTGATAATAGTGTCTTTCTCGTGTGGCATCACGCATCTGCGCAGAACTTCATCCGGACCTAACTTGTATAGGTGTCCTGCTATGAAGGTGAAGTCTGCTGCTTTAACAACCAGCTGCTTCTTTTGCTGCTTAGTAAACTCGTCAGGTGCTACGCCTGTGGTGAGGAATTGAATAATGTCGGTATAGTACTCATCTGCAATCTGTATGGAAAACAACGGCGCATCTGGCAGATTGTCTTCTAGGTTACTGGGCTCTTCTCCTGAGTCTAACCGCGACAGATGATCCGGTCCTGCATTCAGTCTTCCTGGTTTCATAATGATTTCAAAATCATACTCCTGGAAGAGGAGTAACCATATGCAGATTCTCCCCCCTAACACTGGTTTATTGACTAGGTACTTCAATGCGGAATGATCAGTAAACATTTTAAACGAGGCACCCAATAGATAGTGCCTAAACTTCTGCAGCACATATACCATAGCTAAGCCCTCCCTTTCTGTTGTGGTGTAGTTCTTTTCCGCTGTTGATAGCTTTCTACTGGAATATGCGATGGGATGGTCAAGATCCCCTTCTCCTGGCTGGGTCAAGATGACTCCTAATGCGATGCCGGATGCATCCACATGTACATGGAAAGGCTTAGTCCAGTCCGGAAATACTAGGATGGGTGCTGTAACCATCTTCTCCTTAAGTATGTCTAGGCTCTGCTGGCATTCCTCGTTCCATAGGAATTTTACATCCTTCTTGAGAAATTTCTCCATCGGCGATGTAATCTTTGCATAGCCCTTGATGAAATTTCTGTAGTACCCGGTATGACCAAGTACTGTCCTCAGTTGCTTGACTGAGTTAGGTGCTGGAAGGTTTACAATGATAGTGATCTTGGCGGGATCTACCATCAAGCCTTGTCTGCAAACAATGTGACCCAACAAGATACCAAATGGTGCACAGAATATACATTTTTTCAAGTTTAGAGAGATCTGGTACTGCCTACATTTCTCTAACATTAGTCTTAGATCGCCTATGTGCTTATTGATTAACCCAAATACAGTCCAGTCATCGAAATATACTTCCAAGAATTTATAAATGTATTCTTTAAATACAGCAACTACTACTCTAGAAAATATAGCTGGTGCATTCTTAAGACCAAAGGGCATTACCGTATACTGGAACGAGCCCCATTCTGTTGCAAATGTGGTCTTGGATCGATCTTATGGGTGTATTCTGATCTGGTGGAAGCCTGAAAATCCGTCAGTGAAGGAGTAGACCTCTTGTCCTCCCACGTTGTCTAATACTTCATCAGTGAACGATGTTGGAAATGGATCATGAAGTGATGCATCGTTGAGTTTTCGCAGATCAACACAGATCCTGATGTCCCCTTTTTTTTTCTTCTCTTGTACTACCATAGGGCTAACCCATTCGCTTTCCTCTACTGGTTCAATGATGCCTGCTGTTAGCATTTTATCAATTTCATCCTCTACTTTTTCTTTGTAGCGCGGATTCAATCTGTATGGGCGCTGCTTAACTGGTCTAGAATCCTCCTTTAATGGTATCCTCATGACTCCCAAGTCTCCAACTATTCCCTTCATCTCTGTGAACTTGGTGGGAAATAGGTCTTGGTAATCATGTAGTAGATCTGCAATCTGTCCAAGTGTTTCACCATTCCAGTAGTCTCCAATAGAGGCAAACTTAGGTTCTTCGTCTCTACCAATATTGATCTTTTTAATCTTGATGGGCTCAGTGATCGCTGGAATCTCTAGCTGTGGTCCCTCCACTTCGCGAGTGCCTTCTGATTATGGAATGTTGGTATTGCGAGGATCCTCATCCGCTTCCTCTGATTCTGATGTAAAATTGTAGCATTCCAACGCCTCTTCTAGCTGGATAGTCCACTCAGGTTGGACTGGTACTAAGATGGTGTGATCCTCAAAAATCTTTGTCTTGATGATATCTAGGGCCTGAGCAACACTTGGATGTTCTGACTCAAATGCAAAGGTGAGTAGGAAGCTGTCTGTCATAAGCGGCCATGTGGTTGTTCCCTTGCACAGCTCGGTCTCTGTATACCAATTCCTTGGAATTGTGTCCAATGTGTGAATGAATCTGTGAACCCATTCATCCTCTGGAATGTCCGACCAGTTCTGTTCACATATCTGAATGTGTACCATGGGGTCAGTTTCTCCTGTGTACTTGTGCTGAACATACCTTCTGTCGTCAGAAAATCTAATCGCCATCAGTCTTTTGATATTATCCCATGATGCGATATTTTCTTTATGCGCATACCACCATCTTGCAGGTGTGGCTCGAACTGCAAGGTCCATAGCTGCGATCCTCTGCTCAGGAGGAATTTGTTGCTCAAATTGTTCAAGAAAATCTTGGATGTCTATCAGACCATGATATGATGGAGTCTCAGCGATCTTGGCGCCAATCCATCGTAGTGATTTACTCATAAACGCACATCTGCGCGATGAGACTTCATAAAGTCTGTTCTGCCAGTTTTCTAGACCAACATCCGAATCCGAGGCGCATGAGCTGTCGCATCGCTAGCTAATATGCCCTTCTGCAGTGGGATTGATATAGTCATTCTGGTTTGTTGTCATCTGGTAGAGACTCTCCATATTATGTGCCTCTTCCTCTGCTCGGATAGGTTCGATATATCTAGGTCCTTGGTAAGGATCCAGCGGTGCGATGACCCGGATCTACGCATCCTCAAAGGTCATTTGTCTTTTCTTTAGGTCAATGACAACTTTGCTGCCAATTGCCCAATCAATACTTAATAGTGCTGGATATGGTCGACTATCACCAATGATTTCTATAACCTCGAAGTCCACAAAAGCATGAACTCCGTCAATATCAACTGGCACCTGCGATAGTCGACCCAATGGTGATACTCGCTACTGATTAGCTAGTCTCAGGTGGATAGGTGATAGGGCTAACTAAGGACTACCCATCTGTTCCCATGTCTTCTTGGTTAGAACATTCACCTCTGATCCCAGGTCTAAGACAACCTCATCCATTTCAAACTCACCGATCTGGGCTGTGAATTTCATCTCTCTTCCTATCCTTGCATGTCTTGTAATATAATGGACAGCGCGGTGTGCACTGCCCGAGAGAGGGGGTTGCTGGCACTGATCTATCATACGCTGTAGCTCACTAAGAGCTTTATCATTTCTCAGGAGTTTTAAGCAGCTGTGCAGGAAGGCTTGTACACTTCCTGTCGATTCATCCTCGTCACATCTTCCGGATGTGGTTGCCTGCTGTGCCTGCTCAGGGCTATCGCTACAAGGTACTTGCTGCGGTATGCCCCTAGACGGCGGTACCTGTGGTCCTGATGGTGGAAGTTCATCAAAGGAAGCCTTAGCTTCATGAAAGGTCTCTTTATTCTTCTGTAGGTTGAGCGCTATTGCTTTAGTAGGAGCTCTGCGCACCCACTCCTGACTTGTGTTCTTTCCAGTCTCCTGCGATGTGCCACTGGTGGAAGCACCGCTCTGAGTCACAATATGGACTCTTGGTTCTGGTTCTTCCTGCTCAGCAACGATAAGTTGGATGTTCTGGTGTGCGGCTGGTTTAGGGTCTCTAATATTAGCTATCAAGATAGGACACTCTTCGATAGTATGATCGTAAGACTTGCAGTAGTTACAAGTAGTAGTGGCGTTCTGGAAGTCCCTAGCATAGTGTCCTACAATGTCCACAATTGTAACAAGTGACTGGTCCATGACCTTGGCCAAAACCTCCTCCACGGCCAAATCCTTCTCCGCGTGTGAAGCCTCCTCCACGGCCTCGTCCTCTAAATCCTCCTCCACGGCCTCCATAAGCCTGATCTGGCTATGGTCCTGTTGCTGGACCCTGTGTGTCTGCTTGGACTCTGTACACATCATGTTTCCTCTCTGACATGATATCATAAGCTCGGTAGTCCTGTTGATCATGCCCAACTGATTTATAGAAGAGACAATATAGGTTTTTAGATGTCTGTACATACTTCTGGAGCAAGGGGCATTGCTGAGGTGGGTGACCTTGTGTTCTACATATTTCACACCATGGCCCTTGTGTTCGTGGTAAGGGGTTAGGAGCCCCTGATACTAAATATTCTGTAAAGACTGGACAGTTGTCTTTACTGTGGCCCTGTGCTCTGCACTTTATGCACCATATGTCTTGCATAACCTCTTTCCCTTTTTTAAGTTCGTGTATCTGTAATATGAGGTTGGCCAACTGGGTCTGTAGAGTTGTCATTCCTGTACTGGTTTCTGCTAAAGGTGAAGCCTCTAGTTTCATTGCCATCTCCATCACTTCATCTTGAGTAGTGAGTTTTTGCTGCATTAGTGGCATTCTGATATGAGGGAGCAGCGCTGCAATAAACCATTCTTTATGCTGCTCCGGCGCAAACTCAAAACTGACTTGGTCTATAAGAGCTTTGAATTTCTGATCAAAGTCCCATACTGACTCTGATGGTAGCTGTTTAATATCCTTAAGCTCTGTAATGCACTGAGACTCAGACTTAGGTTTCTTAAACTCTTTGATCATGGCGTTCTTGACCTGGGCGAGCGTCTTGGGTAATGTAGTATACTTTATGTACCATGTCAAGGCTCTGTCTCTGAGTGTGGTAACCAACTGTACAAGTTTAAGGTTATCATCATTGATTGTTTTAATGGTCCACATAGCTTCGCATAGGAACCAATGCTGTTCCGGGTCTTCTGCTCCTGTACCTTTAAAAATAGGTAGCTTCATGTCGTCTCCCATTCTATTTCTCTGTGGTGGGTTCTGACTGACTGGAGTACTACCACTCAGCGGTGTAGGTGAAGGTGCTATAACGGGAGTAGGTACTGACTGTGAACTACTAGATGGAGTAGCTACGGGATTATTCTGAGTCCCTGTCTACTTCTATGGAGTATAGGGGTGGTAAGGGATACCCCCCTCTGGTTCTTCGGTGGTGCTAGGGCTCTGTTGTCTAATATTGTTTGAACTGTCTTCAAATATAGGAGAACTAAAATCTACTTTATACTTCTTTCCACTACGTGTTCGTCCAATGTCATCAAAATCACTTTCAAACTCTTGTGACATTACTAGCTTTACTTATTCATCTGAGACTAGATCCATTGTTCCTTTTTCATATAGCAGCATCTTAAGGGACAAGTTTAGAGATCTTAGGTACTTACCGCGATATCCTCTGAAGAAGTATCGTTCGGCTGCGCTGAAGCTCTTTCTCTGGTCAACTGCAAACTCTGTAACGTAGCCTTCTAGCACACTGGTAAGCCAGAAGTCCACTGCTCTCGTAATTGGATTGTCAAGGTTCTGTACGGTCTGAATCAGCTCCGGTGTCCAGACGATGTTTCTTTTCTTCTTGAATGTGTTCCTATCTGTCAACTTGGATAACCAATCGAAAATCTCATTTCCATAGGTTGTAAAGAATATAGCATGTATGTCTGAAGCAATATGCTTTTCTAACTAGGCCTCTGTGCTCAGTCTCGGACTCCTATTCTCTTTCTTGGCGAACTCCCGTAAGTCTGAATCCAGCCACTAGTGAAACTCTTCTCTCGTAGGATGCCAACAGAACATTGACTCCCAGTCGTTCAAACCGGCAACGGAACCATTTGTTGATTGCATGGGCAGACCCGGGTTTACTATAATTAATCAACAACACCCCAAACTCACTGTCCCTTTCGGCGACAGACCGCGAAGTGATCTGAAGTCTCACCCGAAGTGAATCTAATGGGTTGGCCAAGACTCAAGTGTCTTGGACCAGATTCTGCGCATCCTACTTCTTCTTTCTTACTCCTGCGCGCCACTAGATCAACTAGCTCTGTGCATCGCACATCCCCTTCTACTCTCAGCACTTTTACCCGTGCGATTCTTACCCACGCGCAAGTCGCACGGTTTCTTCCCGCGTCACACCACTTCCACTTATTCACAATATTTCCTACCTTATCGCATCTCTGCGCACCGCGGAACACCCAACCTCTCCTCAACGCTAAGCCCTCAGTTCGCAGTATCGTGCACCGCAGCTCCTCTGTCGGTGCGATATCGCCTCTCTGCGATATCTTACCACTACAACTTTGCGCTCTTAGCGTTGACTGTGCCGATGTGCGAAACTCTACTTCCCAGAAGTTATATTGTGATTAAATGGTCATTAGAAACAGACATAAAGGAGTCTTTTAAGCAGCTTACTAAAATACTTCAACTTATCTCTATCTTCCTGCATTACCGTGAACTGAACAATACATATATTCACTTACTGCAACTAACATTACATGCATAATAACCAGTAAAGATAAGCAAGTACAAACACATTCATGCAACACATAACACGCATATTTAACGTGGTTCACCCCCCAGGCTGGGAGCTACGTCCACCAAATTGTGCTTCTATTATATATCTTGAGGGAAGTTAGCACAGTCTGTTGCACCGCATATGCAGTGCGAGATATCTTCTAGATCTCTGGTCTATTTCTATCTCTATATTGCCTTTCTTTCAATATATCCTTCCCTCTCTGTTCTCTCTGTGGATGGTTACATACAGACTCAAATGACTCACAGACAAGCTAGGTGTCTGGATCGTTACAACGCAGTCTGTCTGACTGATTCCTGAGTCTACAAAATAATCAACTGGCCAACTAACTCACCAACCAACCAACCCTTTACAATACAAAATACAAGCTTTTATAGGCGGCCCGAAGGTCTCGCCATTACAACACTGTGGGCCTGTCCCAACAGTAACCCAAACCCTAATTAGTGATAGTCGGTCCTCTCTGTCCTTGAGGTAGCCACTTCCCGTCACACCACAGCTCTCTGTAGTCTTCCATGCTTCCCAGTACTGACCATGGGTACTATGCACCGCTTCTCTTTCTGGCCTTCGCCTTCAATGCTTGAGCCTCGTTGCTCCTTCTTAAGTTTATGAGGGTCGTTGAGCCCTCCTGTCTTCCGCCGCTGCCTTCAATGCAGTGGTTGAGCTTTCTTCTCTCGGTCGCTTGGGTACCGTTGCCTTCTTGACTTTTCTATCCCAAAATTCATGGTTTCCGACTCTGCTCTCCAGCTGGAAACGTGCTACGGCGTCGTAGCTCTGCCCTGTCTTCTTTCTGCCAACGCTATATCTTTCCGCCAAAACTTATCTCTTTCCGCCAAAACTAGCAGCTTCTTCTGTAGCTGCGGGACCCTGCTCCAACATAGATCAACGGTTGGGACTTAAGATGCAAGAAATAAATGATGCGGAAGGTATAAAATACAGTTTAACATAATTTGGTGTTTTCTGCACCCCTGAGTCCACCTGCGGAAGGCAGGAGGCAGAAAATGGGAAAAAGGTTAAGGAAAAAAGTAGTTTTTCTGATTTTCGATATCCATAGCGGAAGGCAGAAAGGCGGATGTTGGAAGGAGAAAAGTCCTAAGTCAGAAGGAGGAAGGTAGAAAGGAAAATTGTTCATTCTATGGGTTTTTCAATTTCTGAGGTCCACAGTGGAAGGCAGAAAGGCGGAAGTTAGAAGGTGGAAAGTTGAAATACCAAGTGATCGTTTCATGGAGTTTCTGACTTTTGAGTTCTGCAGCGGAAGGAAGAAAGGTGGAAGTCGGAATGTGGAAAGATGAAAGACCAAGTGATCGTTTCATGGAGTTTTCGACTTTCGAGGTTGGAGCAACCGAATCCAGTTGTCTGTTAGTCAAATTCGGCTATCATTTTAATAATGAATATGAATAATAATAATATATTGGATGATTTAATAATTACAAGGGAAGCTCGCCTTTATAGGATTTGAGCATGTAAACTGAAGGGTTACACCCTTTCATAAGATAAATAACTAATCTAAATAATATTTTATTTTATAGTTGCTACATTGCCACTTCCTTTAAGGAAGCTTTGTCCTCAAAACTTAAGTATTTTCCTAGTGTCGTTCTTCATTCTGACTCAGTGTCGGTATTAGAATCGGACGATGTATCTTGTGCAGAGACTTGCACTTCCTTTCCATTGATGATTTTTCACTGTATTATCTCATTGTTCCTACATTTATGACCAGGGGTCCAATCATCACCGCATCGACGACATATGTTTTTCTTCTTTTTTCTATTATCAGCATAACTATTAGATGACTTCGATCTATTTTCCATTTCATAGGAATATGATTGAGGTTTGTGGCATTGATGACTGGGTGACCAAGTATCTGCACAGTACCTACATTGTGTCTCTTTTTCTTGCCGTTAATGGTTACCGCCTCTTATTTTAATTCCTTCCAATTTGTGTTCTGTGGCTTTTACTTTATGTCTTGCCACTTTTACGTTATGAATGTCATACAACTTTAACTCTTTTTGGAGGTATGGTTTAAGACCTTCTAAATAGGTTTTGAGTCTTTGTTTGTCAGACAACCCAAATAATCGTGTCGATAAGGATTCCCACTGATGTGTGAATTCCTCAACATTTTCGACTTGTTGTAGTCTGGTAAGTTTAGTGAAAAATTCATCTTCTTTGATTCCTTGAAACCTATTAAAAAAATCATTTTTGAACAAGTTCCAGATGTAGGTAAAATTATCTCTCTTCCACCATAAGTACCAATTATAGGCGTACCCTTCCATACGCATTGACACATATTTCACCTTCTCCTCGTCAGATTCAATGTTGTAAATGTTGAAGTATTCTTTTGCTTTGTTTAGCCAAGCAACACATTGGTCTTTACTCCCATTGTATTTCGACAACTCTATTTTTGCCTTAGGTGGGTGTACTTTGTAAGGACGACGTTGATTTCCTTTTGCCTTATGGTTTGATGGTGGCTCGGAACTACTAGACAATGAAAGTGACATATCTGAATTGCTTCGTTGTTGGCGGTGACTTTTAGTTTTTCTTTTCTCTACTATTTTACTTATAGCATCTATTTTTCTATTTAATTGTGCCTCCATATCTGGCAATACTTGTGTTTCTATCTATTGCTTAAGCTTCACATTGTTAATATTTAATTCTTTTTGCAATTATTCTTGATTCTTTACGAGTGTTTCCTAGGTGGCAACATGAAATGAGGAATCTAGCATGTGTGGACTGCTGACTTGGCCTGAACTGGGTATGAGCCTTTGTAACATCTCGATTAATGTATTATGGTTCTGCGTCATGGTGCTCATGTTTTGTGTTAAGGTGTTTATGTTTTGCGTCACGGTACTCATTTTGTCATCCACGTCTTTTTGTTTTTCGTTCAGGATGTCAAGTTTGTTGTCGATCTTTCTTTCTAGTACCAAAACAAGCTCATTTTTTAGTAATATATTGTTATTTTGCATCTTTTCCTTCAAGCCTTCTTGGTTAGCAACAAGGGACTTGATGTTCTTCTCCATTTTTTGGATCTTCTCTTTGTATGCGGAGGTGTGTATTTCGACACTATTTCAGCTTTTGAGGTGAAATTGAATAATAATATATTAATTAATTAATATTATTGTTATTTTTTTATAAACTATATAATATTTCGTATATATATATATATATTTTAAACAAAAATTATTATATTAATATTGTTTATAAAAAAATATTGTTATAACAAAAATAACAATATTATATTTATTATTATAATATAATATAATAATAATAACAATAATTTATTATTATTATATAATTTTTTTTTATTATTAAATATTATATTTTTTTTTGTAGAGATTAAGGCGTGAAGGAAAATAGAATGCAAGCAACGTGAGGAGGAGTTCAGGATGCAGCGTGCAAGGACGTGGAGGAGCGATGATGCAGTGGAAATGATGTGTGAGCTGGGGCAGGAGATGCGTGGACATTTTCACGTGGAGTGACGTCAAGGAGGAGGGGCATTAGGGTGTGGAAGCCTGCCGATTATGGAGATGCGGAAAGCAGGAGGACCAGTTGGGTCAGTACATGGAGTAGTGTGGGAGGAGGATGTTGGATGACGAAGGTAGAAATGGAGTGAGGGAAACACGCAGAGGAGGAGTGACAGTGATGGGAAGGAGAGGACGAGCAGGTGGATTGTGGGATAAGGATGGAGGTGAGGCGGAAGTGGAGTGAGGGGAATGCGCAGAGGAGTCATGTGGAAGAGTGTATGCAACCTGGAGAGAATAAGTGATCTAGGAAGAGCTGAAACCGAGCTTTTTTTATAGTAGGAGGAGTTGAAACCGAGCTTTTTTTTATAGTAGGAGGAGCTGAATCCGAGCTCAGTGCAGCTAAGAGCGAATCCACTTTGATACCAAATGGAGCAACCGAATCCATTTGTCCATTAGTCGAATCCGACTATAATTTTAATAATGAATATGAATAATAATAATATATTTGATGATTTAATAATTACAAGGGAAGCTCACATTTATAGGCTTTGAGCGTGTAAACTGAAGGGTTACACCCATTCATAAGATAATTAACTAATCTAAATAATATTTTATTTTATAGTTGTTACAGAGCTCCGCAACGGAAGGCGAATAAGCGGAAGTCGAAAGGAAAAAAAACCAAAATACCAAGTCATCGTTTCATGGAGTTTCTGACTTCTGAGGTTCGCAGTGGAAGGCGGAAAGGCAGAAGTCGGAAGGCGAAAATCCAAAATACCAAGTGATCATTTTATGAAGTTTTTGACTTTCGAGGTCCGCAACGGAAGGCAGAAAAGGCGAAAGTCGAAAGGTGAAAAATCAATGCAGAATGCGGAAGACGGAAAATGACAAAGATTCAGTTAACAAGAATTGGAGTTTCGGGGATCTGATCTTCGCATCAAATCAAGATCAACGATCAGGCTTGACTCTGCAAGGATCAATGGTGCGAAAATATTATGCGGAATGCGGAAGGCGGAAAGGGGTCAAATGAAGGTATCGATATGTTGATTTTTTGATCTGAGTTCCACTAGAAGGCGGAAGGTGAAAAAGTCAATTTAGTGTGGAAATGACTATTCTAGTTGCAGAGTGGATCTATCAATGGCGGAACAACCATTACAGTGGTCCCTAATCCCAAAAATGAATGTGCAAGGATGAATTTGACCATTGATTATGGCCAGGGTTTCTTTTATTTGTATTTATCATAACAGTTAGGATTTTTTTTATTAATATGTCTGAAGATATATGGTTATAGAATTTTTTTTATATATTTGAAATTTGAGGTATATTACATATGGTATCAGAGCATGGTTTCAACACTAGGCTTGAATAGGCTCAACACAAAACTGCTAAAGAAAATAGCAAACTAAATCATGTTTATTTTGTCTTAAAAAATTCTCTTACACACAGCAAAGAGAAGTACAAATATATTTTGCAGATGATATGGAATACGTGGGAATGTTTGTAGAAGAGGAACATCACCCAGAACAACCTTTAAATGAAGAGGGAAATCTAAGGGATGGATACTTCTGGGTAGATCTAAATGAAATCCAGGACAATAAATCTAAATTAAAAAGGACTGTGAATGAAATAAGATCTGAATTAAGAAAGGTTAAGGAAGATTATGAGTGAATAATGAAGGCTTAAGAAGAACCGAACACTATCTTGTTAGCAAAAATCCATAATGAAGAAAAAGATAAAGGTAAGGATTTTGAACAGGAACTACCTAAAACTTCCTCGTGCAATAAACGTAAGGGTAGGAATCTGTAATTTTCCAACCATAACTCTGACACTTCAAGTGAAGGGTCAATTAAATACCACAGAAAAACTCAAGATTCAAGCGAAAGTAGTCACAGAAGTAAAAAGAAAAAAAAGTATAGATCCTATGAGGAAATCACTGGGGAGTTCAAAAATTAAACCACCTATGTTTAATGGGGAAATTGAGAAGGGCAAGGAGGAAGAGGCCTTACTGTCCGGTATGAAAAAGTACTTCCAAATATAAAATTACTTAGATGAGTTGAAAGCAAAAATTGCCATTTATAATCTGACTGGAAAGGCAAATATATGGTGGCAAGATATAAAGAAGGTTAAGGGTATAAAAGAAATGTATGTAATCTTGGAAACTTTTAAGAAGTTGTTTAAAATAAAATATTTATCTAAACAGTATTATGAAGAAAAATCCATGGAGTTTTATGAACTAAGGTTAGAGGCCATGACAATGAAAGAGCTCTGTAGTAAGTTCTTAATCTTACTTCGAAGTGTACCCTACATAATTGATGAGAAGCCCAAGATACAATGGTTCCTTAGCTGCTTGCCCCTCATGTTTAAAGAACGAATTGAATATGAAAATCCAAAGACACTAGAGGAAGCACGGAAGCAATGAGGAAGGCCAACTTCTGTTACGACCAAAGCAATAATAAACTTGAGAAAGTATACCAGCTTGGAAAAATCAAATTCCAAATGTCTTTGATTCTAAGAGAAAACAAAATAAGTTCCATAAAATTAGCGAAAATAATCATAGAGGGTATTAGGGTAATAATTACAAGGGTTTTAAACCTCAATATTATGCAGTACCGTCAACTATTCCTAATAGAAACCCAACACAAAAGAACCCTTAAAATGTTGGGAGTGTGGGGAGTAGCACTACTTTAAAGATTGTCCAACAAGGAAGTAGAATTTTAATGTCCATTCTATCTAAGAAGCAGTTACATTTAGGGATATGGCCAAGAGCATTCCCAAAACCTGATCTGCATTGGATAATCGACAAGCAGACCACAAGACTTCCATTGTCGAAATCGAACGTATGATAAACACTCAATCTATCTCTATGTTAATTGATCCAAGCACAAGCCTGAGTTATATTTCACCTAGAGTAGTTAATTTATGCAATTTGGTACTTGAAAAGTTTGATAAGTCGTGGCTAGTACAGTTAGCCACAAGCACAAAAAGAAAGGTTACTATTGTGGTTAGAAATTGTAAGATAATGTTGAATGATTTCCTTACACATGTGAAGGTAAATATATTTCCTTTAGGATTGTATGATCTGTTGATAGGAATGGATTGGCTGGAAGAGCATAAATTTTTGCTAAACTATTTTGATAAAACATTTACATGTATTGATAATAATGGAAATAATATAAAGGTGAAAGGAATCCCTAGGAAGGTAACCATCAGAGAAATCTTTGCTCAGCAAATGAAGAGATCAATAAGAAAAGGATGTAAAGTATTCATAGTATATATAATGACAGATAAGGAAAATGGTATGAAACCCAAACTGGAAGACATACCTATTTTAAAGGAGTTCAAAGATATCTTTCTAGAAGAATTCCCTAGACTTCCTCCAATAAGGGATATAGAATTCACAAGTGACTTGATACCTGGAGTGGTATCAACATCGAAAGCTCCATATCGAATGAACATAATCGAAATCACAGAACTAAAATCACAATTACAAGAACTAATCGATAAAAAGTATATTTGACCAAGTGTGTCTCCTTGGGGAGCACCAGTCTTGTTTGTGAAAAAGAAAGACAGTACACTAATATTATGTATAGATTACACACAACTAAATAAAATGACTATTAAAAACCAATACCCACTTCCCCGGATAGATGATCCATTCGATCAATTCCACGAATCAACTATCTTTTCAAAGATAGATTTAAGGTCGAGTTATCATCAAGTGCGAATAAAAGATGAAGATATTTTTAAAACAACATTTAGGATCCGTTACAGTCACTATGATTTTTTCATAATTCCCTTTGGGTTGACAAACGCACCTGATGTGTTCATGTGTTTACTGAACAACATCTTAACTAACTATCTGGATAAATTTGTGGTTGTCTTCATTGACGACATATTAATATACTCTAAGAATGAACAAGAACACGAAGAACATATTAAAATAGTTTTGCAAGTGTTAAGAGAACAAAAAATTTATGCAAAGTTCAGTAAGTGTGACTTTTTCAAAGACAAGATTCAGTACCTTGGACACGTAGTGTCCAAGGATGGAATCTCAGTTGACTTACATAAGGTAAAATCCATCATGGAATGGCCGATTCCTAAGAAGGTATCTAACATCAGATAATTTATGGGAATCAATGGATACTACAGGAAGTTCATAGAAGGATTTTCTAAGATTTCCTACCTCGTAACTTCCTTATAGAAGAAAGGAAAAAAGTTTGAGTGGAATAAAAAGTGCGAGGAAAGTTTTAACAAATTAAAACACCTATTAACCACCACCCTGATCTTAAAAATTGTTGATCCATTCAAGAATTTCATTGTATGTACCTATTCTTGCAATGAAGTGTTAGGTGGAGTTTTACTACAAGCCAATTATGTTGTAGCTTATGAATCCAGAAAACTAAAAGATCATGAGAATAATTATGTGACACGTGATCTAGAACTTGTTGTTATAATTCACGCCTTAAAAATGTGGCGACATTACTTAATTGGGATTTTTTTTTACTTATGTCAGACAACATAAGCCTTAAATATCTATTTAATCAACATAATTTAAGAGTCAAGACAATCTAGATGGTTATCCTTTCTAAGTGAGCATGACTTTGAAATCAAGCACATAAAGGGAAAAAAAATAAAGTAGCAGATGCTTTAAGTCGTCATGCAAATTTACTGTGTACAAGCAGCAGTGATGAATCTGATTTGGGAAGTCAGATTTTAAGTACTGGAAATTCTCATGGGGAATATTAGAGTTTAAAAGAAAAGAATGCTAAAAATGAACAAGAACAAGTAAAAATAGACTTTAGCCTAAACCAACAAGGTCTATTGTTGTATAAAAACTTGCTATATATATACCTAACATAAGAGAAATTAAATTGATAGTCATGGATGAACTACATAAAATACCATTCCCGAGGCATCTGGGGTATCAGAAAATGATTAACATTATCAGAAAGGACTTCTTTTAGCCAAACATGAAAAAGGAATTGTCTGAACACTTAGATCACTGCCTAGAATGTCAGCAAGTTAAAGCATAGCATCAACATCCCACAGGATTATTGCAGCCACTACCCATTCCAAAATGGAAGTGGGTGACCATTAGTATGGATTTCATCATCGGATTACCCAAGAATTTAATACGACATGACTCCATGATGGTTTTGGTTGACAAATTAAGCAAAGCGACTCATTTTATACCTGTCAAATCTACCTACAAAGTTGTTAATATTGCAGACATCTTCATGAAAGAAATATTCATGTTACATGGAGTACCAAAGGTAATAGTATCGAATAGAGATGCAAAGTTTACATGTAACTTTTGGAAGGCCTTGTTTAAAGGCTTGGGTACCCAGTTAAATTTCAGTACTGCATGTCATCCACAAACAGATGGGTTGACTGAAATAGTAAACCAGGTTCTAGAGGACATGCTAAGAATGTATGTTACGGACAAACCAGGTAAATGGGAAGACTACCTACATTTGGTTGAATTTGCTTATATTAATAATTTCCAAGATTTTGCATGTATGAGTCCATTTGATATTTTATATGGGTGTAAGTGTAATACTCCAATCTCATGGATCAGTCTTGTTGATAGATTAATGTTAGGACCTTATTTATTAGAAGATATGGAACTAACCATGAAACAAGTACAACAAAACTTGAAGGCTTCCCAGGACAGGAAGAAAAGTTATGTTGACTTAAAAATAACTCATAGATAGTTCCATGTGGGTGATCATGTATACATAAAGGTAAATCCCAAGAAAAGTACCTTGATATTGGGAAAGTATAAGAAATTGACACCCAGGTACTGCGGGCCATTTGAAATTCTAGCTAAAGTAGGGTCGGTTGCATACCAGTTAGCCATACCACCCATTATTAAAGTACATAATGTGTTTCATGTTTCTATATTGAAAATATATGTTCATGATGTTTCTCATTTTATTGATTGGAATGTGATTTAGGTGGAACTAGAGGGAGAGTTCCAAGTGGGACCAAAGCACATTCTCAACGGGAGAGAACTTTTACTCTAGAACCATACCATCGGACACTACAACAAATCCTAGAATTAGCTTCCCATTTAGCGTCCCTTTTTAGTGTAATTTATTTTTACATTGAGTGGTCAAACTAGACGCTAAATGGGATGCATCATGGGAAAAACTTAAAGCGTCTCAAAAAACGTCTTTTTTGCTTCCTAGATAGCATCCTTTATGACGTCCAAAATAACATCTCTTTTTTTGCTTCTAGAATAGCATCCAACTTTGTTTCCTAAACAACATCAAGGTTTTCTTCCATAATAGCACCCAACTTTTCTTCCTAAACAATGTTGAGGTTTGCTTCCCAAATAACGTCCTATTTTGCTTCCTAGCGAGTGTCTGGTTTTGCTTCTTAAATGACACCCCTGTTAGAGCCATATTTGCATCCTTAATAGCACCATGTTAGCATCCAAATTAACATCCAATATTGCATCCATTTTTTCTACCACTTTAGCATCCCATTTTGCACCACGTTTTACTTCCAAATATGTGCCAATTTTCGCTTCCAAATTTGCAGTAGTTTTTGCTTCCTTTTTTGCATCATGTTTTGCTACCAAAATGATGCCAAATATTTCTTCTATTGTTGCACCATATTTTTATTCCTATGTAGCACCATGTTTTGCATCGAAAGTAACATATTATTTTTCTACCATATCAACGCCATGTTTGGCTTCATCATTAGCGCCACGTGTTGCATCCTTTTTAATGCCTAGTTTCACGTCTCTCATGTTTTGGTGACTAATTTAGTTGTTTTTAGTAATTTTATATACGAGTTTTGGTCATTTTGTTTGGTCACCTATCTCTTATTTTTTGCTTACTAATTTAATTGTTTTTAACCGATATTATAATATCATTAGGGCATGGAGGAATCGAACCACCAACCTCCTGCTTGTAAGGCAGACGCTCTTCCATTGAGCTAGAACCCTTTAAGAATTTGGGAACCTAACTTACAGAGTCCTCTATAATGGTAAAAAGTATCAATACACAACTTTGAGTATCTAATGGTCGACAAAGGATGATAGATTGTACTATCCTCAACATGGGATTGATTACGTTCCTTGGTTCTTTGTATATCATTTTCCTATGATTGTAAAGTTTCTATCATTACAGTACCAACATCTGTAGCTTGTGAGGCAGTATCATCACCTTTTTCCTGTGATCTGGTGGTACCCTGGGATTAATATGATTGAGTGTCATCAACTGGTTGAGCCCTCTATAACTGAGAAACAAAATTATCCTCAATTCCTAATTCTATTATAGTGCCACTCATTCCTCTAAGTTGGTAACTATCATCAACCCAACTACTCAAATGATTTATTGGTCACCCACTTCAAAGTTTTCAATAAATAGAGTCCAAATGGGACGGAACTAAAGTACATTCAATATTACTCTATGCTACAACCCTATCATTCTTTGCAATCATAGACACATTACATTATGTATGTCCTTAAATTATGAACTCTAAATTTCGAATCCATAAATAACATGGTAATACTCAATCCATTCAAAACCCTGTGTGTTTTTTGAAGAATTTTTTGAGCTAGATAACATAGGGGCTATTCTCCTTGGAAGGCGATTGAAATTTGAGATAGAGAGACCTAATAAGAATTTTGGAGTCCCATAATATTGTAGCTTTGGGAATGCTCTACTCTCACAATAATGATAGGCCTTGGAGTAAAGCTAATGCTTCTTCCATATTATTAGAATTGATGCCAATTACCCATGCAAACTCAATGACTTGTTTTCCTTTGGGATCAAAGACAAACCCCCTTCCCTCCAAAACACTTGACACCCCTGGTAAATCAACTTAGTTACAAGCCCACAAAGTAGAAAATTCAATTAGTAACATGCCCACCTAATTACAATTCTACTATGCAGTCAACCATCGGCTCAACTGATGGCAATTGTCAATGAGTTAAATGACAAATTATTGTACTTTTAATATAGGAACAAAATGCAACCAAACCATAGTTGGTTAGTATTTAAGAATTTGGAATTGTACTTGGATTGATAGAAAAGGTTGTTCAGTAAATGCATGGATAGCAATAGAGGTTTAAAAATTAAGACCAAGTGTTGTATGGTGATTGCCTAATGCTCTGTCAAACAATTAGTTTTTGATGAACACATATTATTATGCATATTATGTATCATTTATGAACATGAATTATGTTTCCAAAGAACCTAAGATCTGACATATATTACATGTTCCTTCAGTTTGGAGTTCCAGGTGACTTCAACAAGGTTGATGCTAATATCGTACATGCAACCACCAAAGGGGCAAGGTCTCTCACATATCTTGAAGTCAATGGGAACTTAAAACTCTCCATCATTCCCATCTTTGGTTTGTCCTGTAAAAAGTATGAGAGGTTGAGTTAAAGAACCTAAAATAACTTATGTTCTTAACATAACACATTTGAAAAACTGCAAGAAAATAGAATATAGATATACCTTCTTCTTACGAGCTTCCCCATGGGAATTGTAGGATAATCCATTACAAATTTATTTACCCACCAGTATATTCCACATAATGTAAGCCCCAATAGCACCAAAATGTGCACCATTCCCTTCAAGGAGATTTCCCAACCATCCACACCAAGCCCAATATTTTTACGCATATGGGAGAAATACTTAACAGTTCTCCCTAAAAAAATCAAGGCTACATTGGCTCCTAGGCCAAACAGAGGGTGGAACTACTTTGCTTCATCCACTGTTGTAATCTTCAAACAACCCCAAATAGCTCATCCCTTATATTGGTACAACTTGTATCCATTTTCATTTTCAATATAGACTTGTTTTAGATATAAATCCAAAAAACCAACATAACCCATCCATAGAAATGGGTTGCAATTACTAAAATGCAACTCAAACTACAAGCCATAATAATCTTTCGAAATCTCTTTCTACTTTAAAAAACTCTAAGAAACTTACGCCATCTTCTACAATGTATCAATCCACAAAACAACTCATTCTATTTTTTTTGGAATATTTTTCAATTTTTCGAACAGAAGCCTATTAGTAGTTGCATTGGAATACTAGTGCCTTACAAAAATTGTACAATAAGCCTAATGCAAGCTTCTCTACTTCATAAGATAAGGTGCATAGTTTATTACACTCACAATTCTACTGTATCATGCTATGTCTATAGTTTTTACCTTAAAAACATTATAGTACAATAGTTTTGCTCTGATAATAAACCTAGTCTCTAAGAATACTAGTGTGTTTATACCACAACATTACTTCCAAAGTTTAATTTGTGTCAAATATTCACCATTGTAATGTGCATCGAACACCAATATGTTTATACTAACATGCATATCAAAGACGACAACCAAATCCACAAGTGAGTGCTTAAACAAATTCTTAATGAATCTCTCTCATCAATTCGATCAATCAATTCTTTATCAAAATCTAAACCCTTTCATTATCACCACTAGACCAAAGAAATCCTTTTTAGACCATAGCTCAACACCAAAGAAAGCCTTTTTAGACCATAGTTGAAAATGAATTTTTATTTAGAAAAGACTTTAAATTGTTGATTAGGATCTTATTGGCCAAGATAATTGAAGACCCACCCTTCCAAAATGATCCTTATGAGTTGTGTTGATAGATAAAGGATCAGCCCTAGAAAGAGTTAGGCAAGGGCTTTATTGGGTGGTACCATTCATTCAGTTTCCTTTAGAGTTCTTTAAGTGGTCGTTTTATTTCAAGTTTAAGTTATGACCATTTAAACTATATGTTTTGTTTTAATCCACCATTATGTTTGGTAAACCAAAATCTATTGCGACAGCTAAATTGTCTGCGAGTGAAAGATTCTATTCTCGCAAATAAATCCAAATATAAAATATTTTGAAACCCATAATTAAAAAGCAAGCTTTCAGAACTCTGCACTACATAAATCGTTCTAAGTCTACACAGAGGAATGGATCTGATCACAGCTTCATCCAGGGCATATGATTGAGCAATTATCTACCAGCCTTCTAGGTCTTGGAATCCTTCCACTGAATAAGCATCAACTTGTATATTAGTCCGAACTCCATATCAACTAGGAATCGGTAATTGGCTAGAGTAAAATATTCATTATTTCATTTTTAATGCCTTTATAATTGCATGAAAATGGCCGAATGGGATACATACATGAAATCTCTAGGAACTTCTTGTTACAGTTCAATATTTGAGTGTGCATTAAGGTGGAAAAATGATTGCATAAAAAGGGTTGCATAGAATATTTACCAAAGTCTCGACTCAATAAATGCCTAGAAAAGTGGAGACTAGCTCTTAGGTTAGATTTTTGTAAGACATAACTTGTAGATTGAGTGAATATCAGTCATTACAGGTCTCAAATATTTATTTGTGCCCCCAATCTATGCCAACCAAATTAACTAGAAAGCAACAGTGGACTACAACTTAGAATCTTAGACTAAACTAAAATTCAAATATGTATGCTTTAGAAAATAATAGCTACATGCACATGCCTTAAGAATTGATATTCATAGGGAGAATGCATTTTTGTTCAAATAGACATTACGTTTTACAAGATTATCTGAGCATAGTATTTCATCTGATACTTTAAATATTATTATATTAGTCTTGACAATTTCTTTATCCTTTTATTATATTAGTCTCATATATACCAACTGAAATTTCCTTTGGGCGGGATTGTTCTGGAGGCAAACTCATGGCTAATTTATTTAACATATCTACTTCAAACCTATAAATTTGTTGAAAATACCGATGTAATTAACTATGTTCGTGGAGAATGAAGGATAATAAACCCACTGCAAAATCATAAATAAGGCCACTACAAATTGAGACAAATTGAGACAAATTGAGAGTGAATTGATGTAACTACACAAAAATGATGAGAAAACTGCAAATATAAAAGCTCCTATATAAACAAATTCTAAAATAGACAACATGAGAGTCTGAGACTTAGTACCTGAGCATCTTCATTTGGCATGCTCATCTTCCACAAAATTGTGCTTTGAACTCGATTTGAAACTATATCGAAACAAAGCTCTTTCTCTGCTAGTCTATTCAAAATATGTATCGAACAAAAGTTACATAACACAAAATATCACAAAAATAATATACATTTACAAGAATGCTTTAACAAATAACTATCCTTTCACCTTAAATGTAAGAGGATTTACTATATAATTCAGGGCCTGCCTAAAAGAGTCGTTAAGAAAAAGGTTGACTGTACATGCCTCCAATCAACCCTCTCTCTACTACTTTAGTATCAATCTCAGCTGATATACATTTCAGGGAAATTATTGTGAGAGCTTCTTGGATATTTTTCTTGAAATAAAATATTTTTAAGTCAACAATTATTGTGAAAATATGATGCCTCATAGAGTTATGCTTTAACTCTTTCCCTTTTTTTATTGGTATAACTCTAGTTATCACTATCCTTCCACTCTAGTTATCACAATAATTGTTATCCTTTATTGGTTTATTGCTTTTATATCTAGTTATCACAACTACTTTACTCTTAACTTTACTTTTTCGCAAAATAGAAAACCTAATATCCTCAAGAGAAGCACCCTCCTTTCTTTTTATGGAATAAGGAAGAGAGTAATTACAAGCAAACCCTGTACTAGGTCTACAAGTGGACCACTTAACAAGACAAAGTCCAATATAACCAATCCATGAACACTCCAAGAGAATGTTCCTTAACTAGAGACCTTACATGTGCTAAGGGTAGGTAATTACAACACAACTTCTTCCTACACACTTCTCCAAGTAACTCAGGTAGTGTGAACCACATGTACAAAGGTCACATAATCCCATGCCCGCATGTTCCAACTTACCCACTTAGAAATGGCCTAAACTGACTTCTAATATAAATGCCATGTAAAACTGGTTGTTTCTCTCTTCCTATGTGACTTGGCTTTCTAGAGAGTTGGAGAAAGGTTGCTTGCAATAAAGTTTTCCTAGTTGAACACAATGTAGTGCTTCTCTGGGTGAGAATATTAGTTGGAAAGTGGAATGAAGTAGTCCCCATACATTATCTGTGTCCTTGACCTCCATTTTGAGGAGACTAAAGTTATAAAGGGTGGATTTTTCTGACATGATTAAGATGAAATGGGTCTAAAGAAATGTGCTTATCCTCCATATGCATTGTGCTAATTGTATAAGTATCTGCATAAGCTTATCCCTGTATAAGAAAGAGCTTTCATGCAAATAGTGCTTTGCATCCCTAATATTAATAAGTGATGATAGAGGACACTGAACCTCTAGAGTCTCTAAACAGAGGGGACCAAAGGAAATAGTTAAGATAAAAAAAATAACAAAAATAAACTTGTTGACCAAGAGGCATTCAATACTTTTAGAATAGTCTAGCTTTGCTCAAGGAAGGGATATAGAATAAGATTGACTCCTACAAATACACAACCACTTCATATAGCAAAGAGACAAAGAAACAATAGATTATGTTACCTTAAATCATTATTAATAATGTACAGTAGATATTTAACTTCACTCTTGCAAATGCCAAACAAGCAAAGTAAGCACAAACTGTTCTTGCTAAATTAAGTGGCTGGAGAATAGAGGGGTCAAAATTTATAATGATGGTCAAAAACTTCTAAAGGCTTCAAGAATATAGTATACATTGGGGCCCTGATATGTCCACTCTATGGATCAATACATTCATTGTAATACACTGAATAATAAACTCCTTTTCCAATTAAACATAGAATTGAGCGAAAATCCAACAACTGTTAGCAAGCATAAGATGCCAGTGTGTTAGATAAGAAAATTAACATACATCACTCATTTTCATTCCATGATGCTTAGCCTGTTTCTAGATGAAAGGTCAATCAAAGGAATCTCCATTATACGTCACATAAATCCTAGGCTTCAATTCTTGCATGTGATTGAACCACTGCCTAAGAAACTCTGTCTGGAAAACATAGCAAACTTCCAGGGGATCAATACTTGTTTTCAAAATTATAGTCTTAGGGTAAACAGTAAATGCCAGATATACCTCATTTGGCACATTTTCTACTTTGAAATTTCCTTCAAATTTTGGTTTTGGAGTGTACTCCAAGTCTTCAATGCCCCCCCCTACACACTCAGGAAACAAATGAAAAGGAATTGGAAAAATAAAGAAGAGCAACGATGTTCATAACAATCAATGCAACATCAATCTGAAAACAATAAAAATATGTCATTTACAGACAAAAATGGACTAGGTTTAGTGGCAATCTACTAACAATAAAAATACACCAAAGAAGGATATAGATCACCTCTTTAATCATTTAATTCTTGTTGTATCAGTAAAAGTACCCATTTATTTTGGAGGAATCAATTTTACAATAATTACAATTTACAACCTTTGCCACCAAAACCCAAACCATATTCTAACCTAATTAAAAAACTTACCATAAAAAAGTTATAGAGGGGACTTTATGAGAAAAAGTGTCAATACAAACTATCATTGAATCCAGATAGGTTAATCATGGATTTCACTAAGTTGAAATTAAGAATAGTGAAATCTACAACCTCTATAAAACAAAATTAAAAGGCAAGAATAGACTGATTCATAGAGCTATATAAACTTTTACATTCATGAGGCCACTAAGCGACTTACATAACAAAAATCAAAGTATCATCTAAAACATGTAGAAGTTTCCAAAATATTACATGAGACAGTCAATGTACCGACAATTGCAGCATAGTCCAACTGGAAGAGACATTATCACCTAATCCTTGATATTTATCACTTGGTGCAGCTAAAATGAGATTCATTACCAAAAAAGCATTTCCAAAGCTTAGAAAGATATTTTTAATATGCTTCAAAATGAGCAAAAAGATTCAGAACATTTTCAAATGAAACCTAAGATTTCATGTTGTAAAAGCCATCCTCCTTCCCCTGCAATTTCACCCTTTGTGCATGAACTTATATAAATTTCCATCCTAATCACATAATTCAGTTTTTCCATGACTGCTAGTTTCCCTACAATAAATCATTTAATACTTTTGATTTTTCCCAAGGTGTTGCCTATTTATCCATTTACTAGAACAGTATAATTCTCTCTTCAAACTTCAGATTCACACCACTTTTCCTCCTTGACCAGCTTAGCATATATGAAAGAAATCCCAAAACAAAGGATAGGCTGGCCAACGGGAATAAAACAATGACAAGTGTGTTTACCTCTCGATTTATAATAACATAGCCTTGACCATCCACCATGTGTGAAATCATCGTTATCATGTCATATTCGGCATCAGGGAACTTCAAAAAAGCTTGGTTTTCTCTATATCAAAAGCACACACACGAACTTCAGCTCATTGAAGAAGATCTGCCTTATTTTCCAAGGTAACATTTGAAGAGTCCACTTTAACAGTGTACCATTGTCCACATCTTGCATCTACAGGATTGCAAAATCCATAAACAAGTAAATAATGAATGTTAGTTTTTGGGTATATAAAAAATCTCGCTGCAAAGGATGTTGAATGTGGACTTATGATGTAGAGAGAAGCCATTCTTTGTTC
Source organism: Pseudotsuga menziesii (assembly GCA_001517045.1). Classification (NCBI taxonomy): domain Eukaryota; kingdom Viridiplantae; phylum Streptophyta; class Pinopsida; order Pinales; family Pinaceae; genus Pseudotsuga; species Pseudotsuga menziesii. Next base: position 54,813 of record LPNX010300694.1, read on the forward strand.
AAAAGCATCTTGAAAACATTGAATGTGGACTTATGATGTAGATACAAGCCATTATTTGTTCAAAAGCATCTTGAAAACATAACACTATGCCACTATGCATGACTGGATTGAAATTGCATGTTTTTATAAACCCCTAGCTTATCATTAAAGTATCAGGTTTGCAATGTATTATTAACCAACCAATACTGAACCAGTATAGTGTACATGGTAAAGTCTAGGTGTACATGATAAATCCATCCTGCTTCCCCTGCAATTTCAAACAACAAGTAGAGAGATGATCGAGCTTGTTTTAATGTGGAGACCCAGGCTCAACACCCCCCCAATTAGTTGGTGGAGATGAAGCCAGGTGCAGGTCCTAGTTACTTTGATGGCATAGATTCACTTGTCATAGCACATCAACTTAGCCAAAGAAATTCTATAAGACATATTTCTCAAAAAAAAAAATAGCACCCAAAAATATCCCAAAACCCCGCTCTAGAAATTTACAGTTTACTCAAGTATTGGTATAAAAAAGGGAGGTGCAGTTTGTATGATTCCAACTAGCAAGCGAGCTATTCAAGGCTGAATTTTTGAGCTCCCTTGATATAATGTGTCTGCATGTAAAAGCACTAAGTTAACACTGCATGAATGAAGAGAGTGATGGGTAAACAAATGTGTCATTAAAGGAAATTATTCTTCTGCTACTGTTGTTGGTGGTGCTACTAGAGGATATTCTTCTATTTCCCATTCAAACCTTTCTTAAAAAACAAAAAATCCTCCTAGAATTCCACATAAAAGGAAAACCATACCCTTGATCCCAACCTTGTTTGACAATATAGGGAAAAGATGACCTTGCAATTGCAATTTTTTTATGCACATGAAATATTTTTTAAGGAGGCATGCTCTCCCCCTTCACTAAGATGGAGTATGATATAGCCTATAAATAAGGAAACTCAAGTATAAATACCCCTAAGCACATGAAAATCTCCATACTACTCTCCCTGGTAAGGAGAAAGCAGAGTTTGACACTCTCAAGCCAATCTGATGTGAGTGATGAAAGGAGGGTTGCTCCATTTTACATATGGATGAATGGACAAAATAGTTGACCAAACCCCCGTTGAACAAAATAGTTGGGCGATACTATTATAATAATCATGGACAAAATAGAAGTCAATCCATACAATGGATTACCAAATACAAATATCAAACAAATCCTCGCTTGTAAGCCTTATTTCCATGGACCATTTGAGTCTAAAGCTATTGTGACTAAAATGAAGACATGAGTTTGTTGCGAAACTAAATGCATCCTACTACAATTGACCAAGTATTCAAACAATATATCTTCGATGCTATCATGCCAAACCATTTATATAAACATGTTATATAACATCTATCATTTACTAATTCAATTCAAGTAACTGAGTTCTTTAAAATCCTCAAGAAACAGTAATTAAGTTCTTTAAAGTCCTCAAGAAACATTAAATGACACTCGATTGCTTAATCTAATCAAAGAATTTAAAATACAATGATCTAACATAAATTATGTAAGAAAAAAATTTTCATAACAACTTCTGTTTAAAAGAATTGTCTACCCATAGATACAATAAATAGAAAACTCATTTAGTAATCTGCTCAATATCAAATAGAAAACTCATTTAGTAATCTGCTTAATATCAGCATAGGCATACCATAAATTTTGCTATTTAAATGACGAACTAAAAGTGTGGTCATATCCCAAATACAAATTAAGTTTATAGAATGTGATAATCATGTATTAACCATAAAATTGTGAAGGTAGTATGTATGAAATGAGAAGGCATGCAAAAGTCTGTAATGTAATGGTAGAAACATCCATGTCATGCTTCAAAGCATACTTCACCGGCAATAAAGACTAGAGTAAGAGAATATGAGCATAAATACCATGACTACCCACTAAATCAAGATCTTCTTTATCAACAATTTCTATGTCAGCAATGTGACCCTCATAGCGACGACGTAACTATGCCTCTACATCCAACTGCATCTTATCTTGTAAATCAACGTGTGTGAAAATGCCTTCCTTAAAATGGAAATAGTACAGGAAAGGTATTTTATACACAGACTTAAGTGTTAAACCAATTGTCAATATCAGGTGGCCTAACCCTTATATGATTGTAGACAACTGTGACTAACAAAAAAAATTAGGACAGTGATCAACAGAAAAAGAATAAGTTAGATGTTTAAGGATATCCAAAACGAGAAACATGTTTAGATTCATGCTGCAAGAAATAATTAGTTCTAAACTTGCCTTCAATAGTTCTAAATTTCTAAGCATGGTTGTCATCACATTGAGTCTACAGACTGAACACTGGAAAATCATGCCCATGTTGATCATATATTACTGACCATATATTAGAAATATGAAGCAAACTTGTACTTAGATTTGAATGAAGATCCATCCTGCCACCCAAAAGAGCACAACCAAATCACAGTGTGAATCCAAACAATTTCAATAGTATAGAAATGTATTACAATACTGCAACTAAATCAGACATGAATATCAATTACTTTGAAATAAAAATATCTGGCAATTCACCTAAGATACAAAGTAGAGATCAACACAGCTGAATGTTTTGTTGTCGTCTTGGCCCTCAAATTATGTCTACAGAAAAGGTAAGACATAATTTGAGAAATAGAATAGATTGTTGTCTTATGTGACTAGTCAAAAGGAAGCATTCAAGATATAGAAACATTTTTAATTACAAACAACAGCAAGAGAATATACAATATTTCTTTCATATAGTCACTATGCAATTGGGTTAAGCAAGAGAATATACAGTATTGTTTTCATATAGCCACTATGAAATTGGGTTAATGGTTGAAAATGAGAATGTTTGGTGATGCCAACAGAAGAATTTCTTGCACAAAGTCCAACCAATTGCAAATTAAGCCAGATTGGGAATACTTAAACAGTTTTTGTATGGCATGTTGAAGATGCATGATAAGTGTATGTTGAAAATACTAGTTTTTGTAGGGCATGTTGAAAATGCATGATAAGAGTGTGTTGAAAATACATGGTAAAAAGGGATTTGTAGTCTTGATAACTTTGGCATTTTGTTTTAGTAACGAACATGCTTCCTTATTACATTGAAGTGAGTGTCCACCGCTTATCACTTATCAAGAGGTAGAACACAGTTTCACTTGTAAGGCATGTGACCAGTGAAACCACGACCTCCTTGCACGAGTTATCACTTATCAAGAGGTAGAACACAATTTTACATGTGAGGCATGTGACCACTTGTCCTGATGAAACAACCATGATGGTAGAATCACGGCCTCGTTGCAAGAGCCAAATGGCCCCTTTTTTGAGCAATCAAACCCTAGTAAGTGAAAATGTAATAGCACTCTCATTTCACCTACAGGAATAATATTTTGTGGATGCCATTTTGTTTTAGGTGGAAAATGAACAAATAAACCCTTACCCTCTTAGAGAAGGACAGTATAAACTGAGATCTGTCATCCGCCCCCTTTTCAAAATGAAATGGTAAGGAGGATTTTAGGACAGCCTGTTTTATCTACTGCAAAACTAAAGAACTTAAAAAATGGTATTCAAATGCTTGAAATATAATGGTGGGGAGGGAGAACTAGTATCCATAGTTATTAGAGTTGTCAAAATGACCAGCAATCTCAAACTAAAATGGAAAAGAGTTCAGATACAACTTTAGATTCCAGACACATGAACGTGACCACTTGTGCAATCGAATTGAATACAATGGTGTTGATATTTGAGAAAAAGTGGTAGAAGCGAGGAAACTTACAGATGACATGGTGAGGAACCATCCTAAGTGGGGTTCACCCTCGGTGAAAAGATCAAACCCTAGCTTGGAATCCATATCCTTGTCTGCAGTGCACCTCATTTTATTATTTGTTGTACCTCCGCGACCACAACCGCGACTGTCTCCCCTTCCCCACACTCTGCCTCGTCCGCCATTGGAGGCACTGAACTTGGATCCATGAGCTCTCATGTTTTTGGAATCCAATTGGCCTCCAAGGGAATTGAACTTTGATCGAGTTGGCAATCCTCCAATGGCAAGATCCACTCTGCCCATGGCCAAGATCCTTATCGGTCAGGTTAGAAATATGTCACTCTCTTGGGTGGGGCATGGAAGTATATCCTCCCATCTCATTTTTTTCCCCTAACGATAAAGACAAAAAAGAACAGCAAGACAGAGCATGAAAACAAAATTTGAATCCAAGGACCCCGCCCTACATATACGAACTGAACACAAATACTTCAAATTTAACCATTTGTTAAAGGAAAGCAACCTCCATTTTTTATGAGTTATGGTGATTGAAATCCTTGGCAACAAAAATCAAGACTAAGTGGTGGAAGGAAAATGATTGAGTTACAAAAACCACATATCGAAGACATCGCCATTGGTCTCCTATGTTCGGATGATGAATTGAACATCGACCAATGATATGTTGGTCTCCTCTGCTCATCCTACGTTGGGTAGAAATGAACCTTGTGCACAGGAATGTGCGGCAATGCCAATGACGATAACAACACTCCCCATTGTTGAATGCTATGCACTGTCGAATTCTCTATAGAAGTCAAGGAGGGGTTAAAATGGCACACTATCGGATGCTCTGCAGGTTCAAGGAGGGCACAGAGACTTCAAAATGGTGGGGATGTTTTTTTATGTTATGTTTTATTTATTTATATATATTTTGTTTCATTTTTTATTATGTTTATACGTGTTATGAAATTTAAGATTATAATTGAAAAAAAATTGTTTAGTTATATCTAGCATTCAAAATTGAACCCTTTCCAGCCCTTATCCCTTCCAAGAAGTGTAATGTTAAAATTGTACATCAAACAAAATTTAAAATATGAATTTTACTCTTCCAATTAAGAAGGGCATAATTTATATCAACATTTCCAAAGAAGGGCAACATTTGAAATTATTCATCCATATAAATTTCTCAAGATGTTGAAATTCCTATGCTATAAAGCTCAACTAGTCATTCAAAATATTGTAAATATGATAAATTATTATCACTCACTCATGTCATGCACTCACTGCTTAGTTGTGCAAGATGACCAGTAATCATTGATGACTACAAGGCACTAGCCATCGATATGTGACTCTAACTCTTGAGTCACTTGACGCTGCAATCTAAAGTGTGACAATTTGTCAACAACTACGACTATAACAAAAAAGAACTACTAGGCCCGAAATGAGCTCAAAACTTTGTGCCTACTACGTATGTGAACCTTGCTACCAATGTCCACTTTTTTTTCATCAAAATGAAATTCAAAAGGTCGGTTTGATGATTCCTCCTCTACAATACTTCATTTCTTGCATGTATAATGGACTCATGACAACTATAAACAACACTCGATGTCATGCAAATACAAATAATGACATGTAGCTAGGATCACAAATTGTTCAGAGGTCAATTTATGCAAATGTTGCTATAGAGAGGATACCATATTTGGAGTATATTGGGAAAATTTCCTGTAATGGAAATATCAATAAAGGGTTTGGTTCTTGTATTTCATACCTGTAAAAATGACCTTATGGTCATTGGAGGCCAAATAAGACTTGAAGGTGAAAATATAGAGTTGAATTTCTTGCATCCTACACCTGAAGGAGGAGCTTTGAAATGGAATTTGCTAACAGTTAAGGAATATGCAAGAGTTATACTTCTCACATATGAAACCATCCTATTGACATCGATTCCTTGTTGAATGGTTATCAAAAATACATTTGATATTTTTCTACTTTCATATTTAGCCTATCAATACCTATGTGTTGGAACGTTGAATTCTCTACCAGCTCTTAGTAATGATCTGAACAAGGCAAATTCCTTTGTCATAGTAGTGGCTCTTAAAATTTGTGGCATATTGAGAAATGTAATACTATGAACAAGTGACAGAGTATATTACAAAATATCTAGTAATCAAGAGTAATATTAGTAATGGGAATTTACATATGTTTGTAGAAGGAAATATCATTGGGACTCTATGGTGTCGAATCCTCCATCCAACAAAGTAGCAGGTCCACATTACCAGCATTCAAATCCCATATTTTGAAGATCAACAATAAAGATCAACCCCATATTCAAGGGCATCAAATCAAACATTTCCATGCAGTCATTTAACAACTGGTATTCAAAGGAGGGACAAAGGAGGGACAAATATCAAAGTATAGGATGTTAAAGCATATTTGGGTCATAGATTGAACACTTGAAAGCTACAGGGTTCCAAGAAATCCTCTCTAGATTTATGGAAATAGTGGGGCATATATCCTCAAATTTCAGGTAGAATATTAGTTGACAGATATAGTCAAACCTTATATTTTAAGGGAATCGAACTCAGTAGCAGTACTAGCGTTTAGAAAATCAACTCAACAACAGTACTTAGCATTTAGAAAATCAAATCCAGGTGTAGCATTTCCTAGCTCTATGTTGAATGTTTTTCTTGTCGAAATTAATGGCGCAATTCATGTCATTAACCCTGGATTCATATATGGTGCTATGCTTATAGTCAAACCTTATATTTTAAGGGAATCGAACTCAGCAGCAGTACTAGCGTTTAGCAAATCAACTCAACAACAGTACTTAGCATGTAGAAAATCAACTCCAGGTGTAGCATTTCCTAGCTCTATGTTGAATGTTTTTCTTGTCGAAATTAATGGCGCAATTCATGTCATTAACCCTGGATTCATATATGGTGCTATGCTATTCAGGACATTTTTTTGGAGGCTATTATTGGCGTTATATGGGATGCTTTTGTGGATGCTAATTGGGACGTTAATTGGGATGTTATTTGGGATGCTAATTAGCGTCCAAAATAATGCCAACTTTTAAAAATGGACGATATTTGGGATGCTAATTGGGATTATAATTGGGATGCTAATTGGGACGCTAATTGGGACGTTAATTGGGATGCTAATTAGCATCCAAAATAACGCCAACTTTTAAAAAGGGACGCTAATTGGGATTCTAATTGGAATGCAAATTGGGATTCTAATGGGGATGCTAATTGGGATGCTAATTGGGATGTTAATTGGGATGCTAATTAGCGTCCAAAATAGCACCAACTTTTAAAAAGGGACGCTAATTGGGATGCTAATTGGGATGATGATTGGGACACTAATTGGGATGCTATTTGGGATGCTAATTAGCATCCAAAATAGCATCAACTTTTAAAAAGGGACGCAAATAACACCATTAAAAGCACCATCCCGTGGAAAAGCATCCACTTTGTCCAAAAAATGATGAAAACTACACTAAAAGGGATAGTGGACGCTAAAAAGGAAGCTAAAAGGGATGCTAATCACATGTTTTTGTTGTAGTGGGAAAGGTAAAGGTGCAATGGAAGCACCTTAGTCTAGAAGAAGTTACTTGGGATATGGAAAATAATATGCAAGAGGCATATCTAGGCTTATTCCAAGAGGCTGACATGGATGAATAAAAGGAAAAGTTATAACACTAAGGACGGTGTTATCTTTTAAGGAGAGGTGTATGTAATACCCCCTGAATTAATAATTTTTAATTCTACTGGAAAATACTTGATTGTTATTTTATTATTCTTTGATAGGAAGGTCAAGAATACAACATTTTGTAATAAAAAATTCCCTTTTTAATAAAATATGCTGAAGGGGAACAAAAGTGGATATAGCTGTTGAAAAAGTGTTCGTTGACCCACAAGATGAAAATCAAAAGCGGCAAAGACCACTAAGTGAGAACTCAAGATGCAGGAGGCATCATCCCCAAAAATCAAGTCTGCACTCCTAGTTTAGTTGCTAAAGAGCAAGAGGCTCATAAATGACCAAATCCTAGGAAAAATACTATTTTATAGTATGTCCATGACTAGAAGAAGGCTAGCATTGGATGGGGATTAACATCTGTGTAATGCAAGAGATAGCGTATTAAGATATTTTTCTCTTGTGGTTCAGCAAACAGGCTCAGGGGTTCTAGAGCAAGTAATTTGGCTACTTTGGGAGTTGGTTGGGAGGGACAACTTCTCCACTTTTGTTTTGTCGGCGTTGGTGCCAAGTTTCTACTCTGTTTCTTATGAATAATTTTAGATGCAGTAGGATGTATATGTGAAATGTTAAATTGCAGTTATATTTCCAGGAAGTACTATCTATGCATTTATGGAATACCATTACCCATGTTTCGTATATCCTAGATCTAATAAATATCGAAGTAAAATATAGTTTTGTTCTCAGTTAGCTCATTGTTGTTATGCTTTAATGATTTAGAATTTATGAATCTATGTCTAATGGATTGAATCCTCTATTTTTACACGGTATCGGATGTTCCTAATGTGTATTTCTTATTTGCAATGATTCTATAATTCTTCCTTAATTCTACATTACGATTTTAGGTTCCCGAATGAAACTATAATGCTTGTTTATAGTTTAGATCTGAGTTATTCAATATGGCGGTTGAAACTATTTTACATAGAAAAAAAACTATAATTAAACTGTACAAATCTCTTAAGCAACTTAACGCAGTTGGTTAAATATTATCAAATCCTGTTCAGACGGTGAAATCAAGGCATGACTGGAAGCACTAAGATAGTTTCCATATCCAATTAACTTATAGGGAATTAACCCCCCAAATAAACCAGAAACCCGTTGAATCCACAATTAAACGTTGGTCCACAAATTCAGATGATCAGAAGATCAATGGTCTAGATCTAATCCGCATCTAGATCGACGGTTCATAGAAGTTACCAAAGTCCGATTTCTGCATCAAATCAGATCCACGGTCAGGATTTAAGCCACAATAATCAACGGTGAGGAAGGCAGATGCAAAATGCGGAAGTGGGATGTCAAGAATTAATTTAACTGATCTTGAATTTTTAAAGTCCAATTTCCACATCATTAAATTAACAGTCGATATTTTATCCGGATATAATATCAACGACTGATATTGGTTACGAAGGATTCATTGTGGAATCTGCAAAGAATTAGATCAATGGTCGGGACTTAAGCCGCAAGAAATCAACGACGCAGAAGGTATAAAAGGAAAGTTAACAAAATTTGGTTTTTTTTGCACCCCGGATTCCGTCTGTGGAAGGAAAAAGTCGAGAGGTCGAAAATGGGAAAAAGGTTAAGGAAAAAAGTTATTTTTTTTCGATTTTCGAGATCCGCAGTGTAATGAGGAAAGGTGGAAGTCTGAAGGAGGAAGGTAGAAAGGTAAATATTTCATTCTGTGGGTTTTTTTATTTTTGAGGTCCGCAGTGGAAGGCGAAAAGCTGAAAGAACAAGTGATCGTTTCATGGAATTTTCGACTTTTCAGGTCTGCAGCAGAAGGTGAAATTCGGAAGGTAGAAAGCTGACAGACCAAGTGATCTTTTCATGGAGTTTTAGAGTTCTCAGGTCCGTAGTGGAAGGCGGAAAGGCGGAAGTCGAAAGGAGGAAGTTGAAAGGTGAAAAGCCGAAATACTAAGTGATCGTTTCATGGACCACTCATGGGATTGACTCTTCATTGCATGAGATCAAGATCTAACTCTATGATCCCACAACTTCTATTGAATGATATGAAATATCTCTCATGACACATACATTTGATCTATATGTTGTAGAATCAACAAATTGAGGCCCATATGGATCTACTAGAGCATGTCTATGGATGTAGGTAGTAACAATATTACACACTTGGTCTTGTGAACAATGCACATGATTGATCTTTAAGTTTTAATGAGTTATGAATTTCCTTATGCCAATCCACTTGTTTTGTTGCCATCTCAATAGTTTAATGTGAGGGCCCTACCACTCCTAGTGCACGAACTAACACAAGAGTTATGCCATATTTATTTCCCAAATTGTTTCATGTTTCTTCCTACCACACTCATAACATTATTCCACATGGATGATTTCCCATGGATGTTGAAAGGGGATCCCAATATATCATTTCTATCAAATGGATAAGTGTGATATAGACGTTGTTGCACAAAGAGGTGCTTTCTAAAACCCAAGTGAGTGAGATGTGTCTCGTGTGTCACATGTTGGCTCAAACAAAAGTATTAAAAAGAAAAAAATATAAAACCAAGAACACATAAAATCTAAATTAAATTAGCTAAACTGTAAAACACATTTCTATAAATATATATCAATGTTCACTTTAAAATTTGGTTGACTTCAAACCTAAACAATTTAAGTAAATGTTGATTATTAGTTTAGAGAAAAACCAAAGTAATTTCTAAAAAAAAAGGATATATGTTTAAAATCTTCATTTAATAGTAAAATGTTTTCAAATTCCAATTTGATTTGGAAATGTGGATTTTATAATTTTATATGGGTTATTTAACTCATTAACAATTCTCAATACCCATTATTAGTTTTATTATTAGTTTTAAAGGAAAACAAGTAAAGTCATTTTATCTTAAAAACATTTGGATATATGTTTAAAACATTCATTTGACGGTAAAATGTTTTCAAATTCAAATATAATATGGAAATGTAGATTTTAAAATTTTATAAGGTTATTTTATTCATTATTTAGGTCAGTATTCATTATTAGCTTTAAAGAAAAACAAGTACAATAATTTTTGGAAAACTTTTGATTATATGATTATTATGGTTAAAGTATAAAATATTTTTTAATTCCAATCCCATCTAGAAATGTGGGATTTAAATCCAAATATCACTGATCTCATTCTTCTCATGGACTTTAAGTTATTTTGAAATTACTTTAGCAACGTGGCTATTCCCCTTCCAAGTAGGAGTACTTATTAGACATCTTTTCTTCTCAAAGTTTAGTACTATAAAAATGGTTTACACCTTAAGAAACTTGATTCCTCTTAAGATTTGGTAAAGCCATAATTAAGATAAAACTATAATGAGTTAAATCCATCCAAATTCCTAAAACCCTACTCTCATATTATTTCGTCCTTCTTCTTCTTTATCTCTCTATATATAAGATTATACCATTCCTTTGACATTTTTATTTCATTTTGGACAAAAGCTTTTAGAAAATGAAATACAAAAACATTCATATAACCTAATAACAATTAGATTACTTTATAATAAACATCATTAACAATCAAGTAGAGACCCTCGAACTGAAGTCTTTGGTAAAATCGATGTAAGGACTGACCTACACCAGCGCCGAGTTCAACTCTTATAACATGAAGCAACACTGCATCATTCCAGACTAACTAATTAATTATGTGAAGGCTTAGTTGATGGAGAAGTTACATTACAACTATTTTAGTAGAGTTATGCTTTGATTGACCTACTTCTTTTCTTGAGTATAGTTCTTTTATTATTTGAGTGTTTTTAGCATGTTGTAATGTCACTTTTGTGTGACTGTTACTACTTGGTTTTTTCCAATTAGCCCTTCTTAAGATAAGGCCTCTAGGCTCTCTATATTTCTCCTCGAGACATTTGCTGGTGGGTAGATTAGTTATATTGATATTTTGATGTATGTGAGATGTCATATTTTGCATAGTTTCCCTGTAGCCAGTATTAGACTATACATTGATATGCTGATACTTTCGTGATGATGTAACCCATTACCTTTAATTCTTATTGAATATAAAAAAGCTGCTATTTTTTTGTCTGAGAAAAAACTAATTAATTATATAAAAACAAAGTTCAAAATTAAAAAACATATAAATTTGAATTCTTTGATAAAATCGATGTAAGTTCAACTCTTATAACATGAGGCAACACTGCATCATCGCAGACTAACTAATTAATCATGTAAAACTAAAGTTAAAAAATTAATAAACATCGAAATTTGGATTCCATGATAGTAGATTATTATTAGTTATATAAATATGGATTCCATGATAGTAGATTATTAGTTATATAGAAAAGAAAAGTAAAAAGGGCTTGGTATTGAATTTTTCGAACCCATTTATTTTTTGTCCATGAGGCTTCCACATTGTAGACATTTTTGTGGTTATATATATATATAAAGTATTTATTCAATCACGGGCCCCAAAGCTTATTTTGATTTTATTTAAATGTACCAAAAAGGACTGTTACCTACTCACCCTAAAGGTATAATCATGCTAAAATGAACATTGTTATTTTTAATATGATCCCCTATCATGGTAGGACCAAGTCGACTAAAATATCATAAGGTTGACGTTAAGAACTGACTTAAGATAAAATATTACAAATGAAACAATTTCCAATTTGGAAAAACAGGTAGCTTTGTCGTTGTGGGATGAAAATATGATTAAAAATGGAAATGATTTCCAGGTGGAGTGTTGCTATTCACAGGTTGATATGTATAGTAATCAACTTTCCAATCGGATTGGATGACCTAAAAGGCAATGCCTTTAGATATCAGGATTTGAAAATATTTATGTGAGAGTCTGAGACCCCACAAAATAGTACTTTAAAAGTGAATATCCCACTCATTCTCTGCGCAAAATCTCAATAATTTATACAAAACAGTACTTATATTCAATCTCATTCATCCTCTGCACAAAATCCCCTTAATTTGTACAAGTCCGTACGATGATCCATGGGTACTGGGAAAAGTAGTAGAATTTAAATAAAAATTGGGCTTTGGATTCTTTTTGAAATTTCATGGGTAGAAAATTAAGTTTCACGTAATTTTATATATCTCTCGCCGTAAAGGATTGAGAATATTTTTTTTTTCATGTTTTAAAGATTTTAAAAGTATCTTAATCCTTTCAAAATCCCCAGAATTTCATAAACAAACAGAAACTATACCATACCAAATTTTAAGTATATGTGAAAAACAAAGCTATTGACTTTTATTGTGTGGTGGACAATGGCTTTCCATGGGACCCAAAATTAGTGAAAGTATGAGTGCCTATACAAAATTCAAAGATAATTAAGTGCAGCTTTCATTTTTTATGGAGTGAGTTAAACTTTAGAACAAATTTTATTTTGTTCTTGAGATTTTCTTAAAATTTGTCAAAATTTGCTTGTTCTAAAATTTGCTTAAATTCCAATTTTAATTGTAAAGTGGATTTGATTGGATTTGATAATTCCAAGTAGCTTGATCCAGAGCATGAGAGCACGCCCACGTCGTATGGGGAGCTCGCTCCTGTGCGTGACGTCCATACGCCATAACTCCACTGGACTTCCACTGAAGAAAACAGCGCCAACCTTCTATTATAACGCCGCTCACTGTTTGCTTCCATGTCTCTCCCTCAATCATTATAAAGCAATGCACCTTCCCCGCCTTCTCTGCATAATTTGCGGCCATCCAATCCCATCTCTCCTCTGCTATATTTCTGGAGCTTCTTCAGGCCTGCATTCTATAACTCCACTCGACTCCAGCATCATCTTCAAGCTGTGACAGGTCTTGAAACGTGGAAGCCTTGCATGCTAATAAAGGGCCACGTTCCCTTATAGTTAGGGAGTGGCTGCATCAAATACCCTATCAATATTCCAGATATATTACATTGCCTGTAACAGGTGTTCATCTTTCGCCCACTTTTCTTTTTTTATCTGTCGAAATTTCGATGGATTGTTTCTGGGATCTTTCGTTTTATGATTATAATGCACGTTTTTTCTTTTTCGTTGGATTGTTTCTGGGATATTTCGTTTAATGATTATAATGCACGTTTTTTCTTTTTCCTTTTTTGAGATTTGGTGGGCAGAATGGATGCATATGATCGAGATGAGATTGGAGCATTGGAAGAAGAGCCCCCAATAGAAGAGGTGGCATTGGTGGTGCCTGCAACAGATGATCCATCTCTGCCCGTCTTTACATTTCGTGTGTGGGTTCTTGGGTTCGTGTCATGTGTACTGCTGATGTTCGTCAATACGTTCTACTCTTACAGAACGCAGCCCCTCACCATATCTGGCATTTTAGCTCAGATTTTGGTGTTGCCCATTGGAAGAATCATGGCTTCCACTCTCCCAACCAAGAAAATGCGGGTGCCCTTTTTTGGGTGGGAATGGAGTGTGAATCCAGGCCCCTTCAACATGAAAGAGCATGTTCTCATTACCATCTTTGCTAATTCTGGCGTCTCATATGGCGGTGGAGATGCATATTCAGTTGGGGCAATCAATGTCATAAAAGCTTATTACAAGCAAAATCTTAGCTTTATTGCAGCTCTCATCATCGTACTCACAACTCAGGTAAGACAATACATGATATCCTCCTTTTTTTATATGAATTTCGTGTGCAGAGTGTTTGAGCAAGTGGGTTTCAATCTATTTGCTAGTATTAATTTGTGCTTATTCCCCTAGGTCTGTTGAATTGCCACTGTTGAAAAGCAGAGACTTTCACCTCTTCGTATTTATGACCTGGTTATCATTTTCCTCGGTACAGAATATAGAGTGTACTCAGTTTGTGCCTTGAAAGATTAATCTGTTTAAAATATTACTGATAAGACATTTTTTCACCCCAGATTTTAGGCTATGGCTGGGCTGGTTTGCTGAGGAAGTATCTCGTAGAACCTGCAGATATGTGGTGGCCTTCCAACTTGGCACAGGTTTCTCTATTCAGGTATGCACATTTTCTTTCCCTAGGGCAGAAAAATGTTGTATAGGAAAATATGTATAGAGATAATTATAGTCATTTTGGGCTAGCAATCAAAACCATACAGCCTAAAAACCCAAATTATGCTCAAAACACTTTTCTTCTCAGGCTCATAGTTTTACAAAAATTAGGAGTCTACTTAACAACATTTAACCAAAATGGCAGACCGGCCATTATTGGCCTATAGACCAATCTAGTAACATAAGAGATACTAAGACAAAAATCGACATAAAGTGAAGACTTCTAACCAGCATAGGACTCATCATGTTTTCCTAAGAAGTTTCCCAATCCTACCCACTCAAGAATCTTAAGAATGAAGCCTCATTCAATCATGTTATAAACCATGTCAAAGTCTATTTTGAGAAAGAGAATTTTGCCTAGTTTCCTTTGCCCACTTAAAACTTTTTTAAGTGAGAAGCCTATTCAGAATAAAATAACCTTTCCTAAAGCCAATCTGTTCAAAGTATTCTTGAAGCTGTTCTGTTCAGGCTGAAGTATTCTTGAAGCTTTGTTTTCGGTTCTGCAGTGAAAACACCCATGGCATACACTACAACACTACTCAGAGGCCAAATCAAGTAGGCAACCTTGTTGAAATCGATAGCTGTTCAAGTTCCAATATGGTATTGCATTGTGTTCACATGGAATTCTCCACTGCTTTAAATAATATAGCTTGATAACTTTAAAAGCCAAGCTCAGGCTTCCAAAATTGATATCCTTACCATTTTATCACCTGACTTGCTCTTTCCCTGCATCCAACGGACAAGGAGCGAAGTCAACAGTTGACTTCGCTCCTTGCCCGCAGGGAATCTGCAATCGAGATAAGGGTGGCCGGTATAATAAGGTTTTTCAACTGAAAGCATCGATAGAATTTAAAGTTAATTATAGCCAAGCGCCCTTTGGAACCTGTTCAGTTAATTTCTCCTCGGGGATCACGTTTGAGGCTCAAATGTCTATATATTTATAATCTTAGTTTTCGCTCTAAGCAAAGAAATTGCCTTACAAGGAGACACAGGAATATACACCACTCAAACTGGCAAAAAGCATGTTAATAACCAAGGGAATTACCACAGCTACCTGAGATTCAGCAAAACTTGAAAGGTTAGAGTCTAGACAACCATGCAATGCATGCACCTTGGATTGATCTACATTTGTTCATGTAATTTAGTGAGCAAGGCATAGATATTAAAACATTAGAATGTAACATTCTTGCATATGCTTTCTGCTTCATTTGTTCTGATACGAGTACTAATTTGAATGTGAATCAGGGCTCTTCATGAAAAAGACCATTCTAGGAAGAGACTGTCACGAATGCAATTCTTTGCTATATTTGCAGTGGCAAGCTTTTTATACTACACACTGCCTGGATACATATTCACAATTCTGACATTTTTCTCATGGGTTTGTTGGATATGGCCACATAATATCACAGCTAATCAAATTGGTTCAGGATACAAGGGTTTGGGTCTTGGAGCCTTCTCCTTCGATTGGGCTGGAATTTCAGCATATCATGGAAGTCCCCTAGTCACACCATGGGTTTCGATCTTGAATGTCGCTGTTGGGTTTGTAATATTTATTTACATAATCATTCCTTTGTCGTACTGGAAATACAACCTCTTTGACTCTAGGAAGTTCCCCATTTTCTCTAGTAAGCTGTTTACCGCTACTGGCCAGAAATATGATACAACACGGATCTTGACACGGCAGTATCATTTGGATGAAAGGGCTTATAAAGAGTATGGAAAGTTATATCTCAGCCCTCTTTTTGCACTTTCTATTGGATCGGGGTTTGCAAGAATTGCAGCAACTATTACACATGTGCTCCTCTTCAATGGACAGTGAGTTCCCCTGCATAATTCTTTTGCTCCTTTCTTTATTATTATGAAAAGTTTAAACTAAATAGGGTGGTCATTCGTTTAATGATGATAAGGGGTGAACTTTATGATCGCAGTGACATGCTTCAGAGGAGCAGATCTGCTATAAATGCCGGCAAATTAGATGTGCATGCACGTTTGATGAGGCGTTATAAGGAAGTCCCGGAATGGTGGTTTCTCATCTTGTTAGTGGGCAGCATGGCATTCTCTCTTTTATTATCATTTGTATGGAGGGACGAGGTTCAACTTCCATGGTGGGGTATGATAATGGCCTGTGCACTCTCATGGTTGTTAACGCTTCCAATTGGAGTCATTCAGGCAACAACGAACCAGGTTTTGTGTCTTTCATTTCTTCCTCTTACCCTCTTGTATTGCTTCATCTTATGCTTCTTGGAGTTTGGATGTTACTAAGGAATTGGGAAATTCTTTTGTCTTTCATTTCTTCCTCTTACCCTCTTGTATTGCTTCATCTTATGCTTCTTGGAGTTTGGATGTTACTAAGGAATTGGGAAATTCTTTTTTGTCTCTGTAAGGGGATGAAACTTTTGTCATTTCCTATAAAAGCTTGCTTAAGTGACTGAAAAACTTTTGTCATTTCCTATAAAACAGCAACCAGGTTATGACATTATAGCACAGTACATATTTGGTTACATATGGCCTGGTAGGCCTATAGCGAATTTGCTCTTCAAGATTTACGGCAGGATAAGTAGCGTACACGCGCTCTCTTTCCTGGCAGACCTCAAGCTTGGTCACTATATGAAAATTCCTCCACGGTGCATGTACACTGCTCAGGTGTGGCTCTTATCTCTGAATTTAGAATTTCAATGCTATTCTTATCTTTCATTTTTTAAAAGCTTCAGCCTACAGTTTGCAATGTTATTTCTGGGGTTAGCTACCATTTGCAGCAGTTTCTCTCAATATGTTTGATGATTTCCTCCATTCTGGTCCTAACTCAGTTGATATATTTTTTCCTACATTCTGTTGCTAACTCAGTTTCATTTCCACAGCTTGTGGGCACAGTTGTTGCAGGCACTGTGAATCTGGGTGTTGCATGGTGGATGTTGGAATCTATAGAGAACATATGTGATGGGGATGCTTTACCTCCTGACAGCCCTTGGACATGTCCAAAGTACAGGGTAACATTTGATGCGTCTGTCATCTGGGGTCTCGTCGGTCCAAAGCGCCTGTTTGGACAGCATGGCCTCTACAGAAATCTGGTCTGGCTTTTCCTAGTGGGTGCACTTCTCCCTGTGCCGGTTTGGATTCTGAGCAAGCTGTTCCCAAAGCAAAAATGGATAAAAAATATAAACATACCGGTCATTTCATATGGGTTTGCCGGCATGCCACCTGCCACTCCTGCAAACATTGCTTCTTGGATCATAACAGGTATTGTCTTCAATTATTTTGTATTCCGGTACAGGAAGAAATGGTGGCAGCGATACAATTACGTGCTATCTGCAGCCCTAGATGCTGGTACAGCCTTTATGGGAGTGCTGCTATATTTTGCAGTTGGCATGGAGAATAGGACTTTAGGGTGGTGGGGAACAGATCTGGACCACTGTCCTCTTGCTTCCTGTCCAACTGCCCCAGGCATTGTTGTCAAGGGATGTCCAGTGTTTTGATTGCCTAATGATCTGGTAGTGGTCCAGAAGCCATTAGCTTTCGGGAGATACGTCATTACTCTAAGAGTACATACGTACAAAGGACGAAGCTATCCTGTACTTGTCAAATCTCGTGGCAGCACATGTTTGTAAAAGATTATAACTGTGTGCCATATGCAAGCACATGTTTGTAAGAGATTATATGCAGAAGGGAAGCGGCTGTCATCAAATAAAATGGAGTAAGTATTGTATCCATTACAGAATATCTTAATCATATGAAAACTAGATTGCCTAAATACGCTTGTATGGGAAAGGAAAGGAAAGTAGAGAAACCAATGTATTCAGTTGTTGTAGAATTTATACTACTAATATAGTGTTATTTCAAGAAAGAAAGAAAAAAGTTCCTGCTAGCTCGGACGTTCAAGCTTGCTTGGTCCGTGGAAATGCTTGATGTTTATTGCTGGTTGAGTTTTTGAGGAGAATGTTCATTTTCCTAGTAGGATTCTTATCTTACTAGCTAATGAGTCTTCCTACTGGCTAATGAGCCTTTGCGTTTATCAACACATCAATTTCAGTTGGAAATTTGTATGTATTTTTCATGAATGTGAGTTTTATTAGGTGATGACCTCTATGTTTATCAATATATCATTTTTAATTGAGAATTTGTAAGAAATATTATGGTTTTTTTTAGTGCTCCTTATGGATTTGGCTAAAAATTGTATCATTATATACTCTAATGATACACAGTTTGTAAGAATTGGACTCTAATTTGGTTAATAATGAGTAAGAATTGGATCTTAATGATCTTAATTTTGGTTGTAAGTTTATTTGAAATTTTATATTTTGATTCTAATTAATATATTTTTCCCTTAATTTTGTTGTTGAATGACCCTAATGAGTTGGTTGTAGAGGCCCATCCAGGGTTTCCATGGTTGCACATAACTTAATTGGTGATAGTCTAAAGTTCCATGGCTAGCTTTCCCTTAATTTTGTTGTTGAATGACCCTAATGAGTTGGTTGTAGAGGCCCATCGGTTTCCATGGTTGCACATAAGCTAATTGGTGATAATCTAAAGTTCCATGGCTAGCCTTGTGGGTATTGTCCATGGTTGTAGAGACCCTAATTGGACAGTCCAGAGTTTCCAAGTTTCCATGGCTAGCCCTGTGGATGTTCAATCAGGTTCATTAAGACTTTAATTAGCTCTTGTTTCTTCATTCATAATATCTTTTGCTTCTCTGTTCATAATGAAGAAGAATTAGGACTGCATTAGTTATTTCATTCAAGGGAAGACTTGAGATTGACAAAGGAGACTGAGTAGCTTCACCCCTCTTCACTTTGTAAGCCACGCAGCCTCTGACCATAGGTTCATTGGTTTAATGGTGAGATTAAGGTTGTCTTCTCCTTAAATCTTATGCTTTACAGATGTTCTTTCTTTCTATTGGGATTTGGAAGCCTTAAAAGGCCATAAGAACCACATAGGTGAGTTAGCATCATTAGTACCATTGGTTCATAACATCATTTAGTTTAGGGTTTCCATGGTTGCCATTATTTGGACCATAATGACCCTAGTTATTTGGATTCATGCTTGAAAGTATTGTTGGTCTAGTTCTTTCTTTCTATTGGGATTAGGAAGCCTTAAAAGGCCATAAGAACCACATAGGTGAGTTAGCATCATTAGTAACATTGGTTCATAACATCATTTAGTTTAGGGTTTCCATGGTTGCCATTATTTGGACCATAGTGACCCTAGTTATTTGGATTCATGCTTGAAAGTATTGTTGGTCTAGTTCATGGCTTCAATTTGATGGAATAAGGTATATGTTTTTTTGTTGTATATCATGCTATATCACTAGCACAACCACTTAATTTGTGGTCATTGAATGCCGATAGACCACAAGTTAAGTACCACAAAATTATACGTTAGCCATGTATTCATGCATTAGCTACAAGTTATCCATTTATCAACCATCATCATCAACTACCAGTTATCTATGCATCAACTACCAACTACCCTTATTTTTTGTATTCTTTTTTTATTTATAATTGTTTATTTTGAATTTCAAACTAGTGGGGTAGAATCAATATGGACAGTACACCTGTCTCATCCTCGTGCAATCTTAGAAAAGCATAGGTCATGGTCCACCCCAAATTCTAAAATAAAAAGGCTTATCAACATAATTAAAAACACATTATACAATGTGACGAGGACTCTAAATAGTTCTCAATTTTTATAGGTTGCATTTGGTGGCTACTTTTCCCCCAAATTAAAAAATGGTGCTACTTGTAGGACACCATTTAACCTGTCCACTTAAAAAAAAAATTAATCACATAAAAAAGACCAATTTTTAAAAATAAACAAAATTAACCATTTTTATTTTGAAATCTTTTATTAATATTTGAAAAAAATATAACAATATTAAAAACAATTAAAAATCAAATACAAAATTAATAAATTAAAAAAAGGTTAAAAATTTAAAAACAATTTACAACTTAAACTATTAAAAAAAGATAAAATAATTTTTTTTTTAAATTTCTTTTTTTAATTAAAATAAAATTATTATTGAAAAATTTCACATTCTTATTGAAAAAAAAAATCATTATTAAAAAATTTGACATTGTATTTGAAAAATGAAATTTTTTTATTTAAATATCTAATATTTTATTAAAAAAATATTAACAATATAAAAAAATAAAATAAAACATTAAAAAAAACTAATACCACTTTCCCCTCCCCCCATTTCTCTCCTCCTCTAGCCCTTACCCCCAACACCCCCCTCACCGTGTTGCCTGGACATCGAGTCATGGCTAGAAGGGCACCACACGGAGCTCACATGCCTATCAAGCCACAACTCAATGCCCAACATCAAGTTGTGGCTCTATGGGCACCCTTTGTGGGGAGGGGAGGCAAAGGGATAAGCTAGGGCGGAGTGGGGTTATTTCTTTTTGTTTGTTTTAAACTTGGTTAGTAGTTTTGTTTTTATGTTTTAATGTTTTTTTTTAAATTTTTATTTGAAATTTTGCTAAATTTTCTAAATTTTTAATATGTTTTTTTTAAATTTTTTTTTTAAAATCAAATTTTTAATAAAAAAAATATTTTTAATAAAATTTTCATTTTTTAATAAAAAAAAATCATTTAAAAAAAGAGTTCATTTTATAACGTTTAAAAAATAAAAAATAAAAGACATGGAGGGAGAAGTGAAGGGAGGCTCTATTTTTCAAAGCCATGGATTAAAAAATGTTGCAATGTTAGTATTACTTTTGGATTTAGAGGTCCATGTTAAGATTTTTCTTCCAATAATACTAATGTTAAGTCCATTCTTTCAAACAAGTTATAATTTTCTTCTTTGAAAAAACCAATGTGCGGCTAGTAGCATTATTTTTCTATTCATAGGTTGATTTTAAGGCTATTGTTAGCAATAATATGGGTTTTAAGGGGATGGTTGTATTTTTAACCTTGAAACAAAAAAAGTGATAGTAGTAGCATCACTTTTCAATTTGAAGGTTGATTTTAGTATTTTTGACACACAAAAATTGTTTTTATGGCTAGAGTTTCCGTTGTGAGTATAGAGTTCTCGTTAGGTTGTATAATGTGTTTAAATAGGTTGCGGGATGGAAGGAAGGTAACGAATTGCTTAAAGACACAATACGTAGTTGTCCATTATTGGGCTTGAATTTGATTTAGTGGCGTCTTAGGCTATTGTGTTCCATATCTTGCTATATCAGTAAATAAATTCGAAGCTTGAATGAGAGTAATGAATTGTTGAGTGATAATATGGAGTTGCTCAGTGTAGGGTGTGAATTTGCTTGATGTTCGTATATGGCTAGTTTGTTATAGATCCTACTATATCATTTGTCAATATGTGGGCTTGAATTGTTATTGTAATTTGTCTTTGCAATTGTAGTTGTAATTTTGCTTTGTAATTTGTTTTTGTAGTTGACAAACTGGTACTGGGACTTAGTTTGTCTTTGTAATTGTAATTTCTTATGATCATGTTAAATGAACTCTAGTAATAAAAATCATGGGGCCTCATTGAGCTCCAAACTCTACCAATTCTTTGTCTAAAAATGTGGCATTGTATGTGAGTCCTTAATTTAGCATTGTATGCAAGTCCTTAATTTAGCATTGTATATGAGTCCTTAACTGGAAATTTTTTAGTTCCAGTTTCTCCAATAATAATGCAGTTGACGTGTATATCGGGCACCTCAACCTTCTAACTTGTAAGGCACCATCTTACTTCTAACTTGTAAGGAATTCTCAAATCCATGGAGAGAGAATAATATTGTGGCAATCCTCTTGCACTAACTAGATGTCCAAATAGTTTGCATACCTATTATTATAGTCTTAAGTCCATGCCAAACTACTAGGTCTCCATAGAATATTGCTCTTGTCTGTAAGTCTATTTGTGAGTGTTTTGAACAATATTAATAGACAGATGATGGGATTGTATGATAATAAAAACAGTATTTAAGAGAGTCAGTTCCACTATAATGCTTTTTGTAGAGGTTGGAATCATGTTATGTCATACAATTCGAGGAAATATTCAACATAAATATACATGTTCATGACTAGGTATAAATATATGTATATGGGTTTAAATTGATTATAGGGACTTGGTATTTGAACTTGAAAAAAATGTTGTGTGGTCATGTCTCATTTCGCTGATAATGCATAAGCCTCCCAAATATTTGCAAGCATGGATTTGTAGCTTGAAAATATTCAAGGATTTGGAACTGTCTCATTTAGGAATTAGCAAGAATATTATTGTCTCATTTTCTAAATTACATAGGATTTGAAATGCAAGTTGTTGCCTCCAAATTCAAGCTAAATGGGCACATTGTTTCTATAAAAACCCTCTTTAATGTTCTAGGAAATGGGTAGATAGAAATCATGGATCAAATCCCATTTGAAATCAACTCAAAGTTAGTGTGAATTTAGCGACAACATTAAAGTGTTAGGAAAGATATTGTTCAACTCCCAATTGTTCAAACATTTCAAATAAATGTCAATAATATGATCTTCTTTTGAATGCTTAAATTAATATGAGTAGCAAGTAGAGGGAGTGAACTACTTCAATAGGTTTGTGGAAGAGTATTTAATAATTTGAGACAATGTCCAAGATTGGTTCCGCCTAATTACCATATATTGTCATGCTAATTATATAACTAGTATTCTTATTCTAACATAGAATTAGACCATGTTTCTAAACTTTAAAACAAATCAAGCTTGAGTTTCTTAGGTTCCTTCTATAAATTCATCAAAGCTAGATACCTTTGTATTTTAGTATAACTTTGTAGGTTGTAAACCAATGGAACCTAGGGAAAACCATATGCACTCAAAAGATAATGTGCATTATGGGTTGTACTGCCTATTTGATATAGAAAACCAATTTAAGGTAACCAAACTTTCTTTCATATTATCAGTATCTGAATACAATGCCTTGGGTTCTAGAGAAGACTAGCATTTAGGATTTAGTATATGTCAAATCCCATATGGATTGGGATTAGATATAACAAAAAATGTCAATTTAGAAAAATCCACATTGCATGGTGGCCTCAATGGGAGGCTGAATACAAATACTGATTAGAAGAATTGGTACATAGGAACAATGTCATTCTCATGGAATGCAATATCACAACAATTGATGCTCTGTTGAATCTGGAGGTGTACACAACTGGATGGACTCAATGACTGAGAGTCAGAATATGTGAGGTGCAATAAACATCATCAAGTACTGTAGATACACATAAGCATGACACTGAGGGGATTTCAAACACTGTCACCAACACAACCTAGAAATCACAATGGACATAAAGTTGTATGGGTCCCAAAAATACTCACTAATGTGCTAGAGTCAGGTGAAAACCAGGGTCTTCGACCAAATATTGAAGGAACCAATACCCTATACAAATCTCAACAGTGCGATGATGGAGTTGAAATCAAGCACGTGAGACACAACTGACCCAAAAGGATCTAAGGACTCCTTTCAAGTGGTCCAAGGAACTCACCAATGAGGTGGATGAAACCAAGATACAGGGACCTTTGGGTCTATCCTCTGGAATAAATGTGTTGATGTCGATAGAGGGAGACCTGCAACTACTAAGGAAATGAGGTTTCCTTGATAAAAGTGCGAGGGGAAGAACCAACGATATGGAACAATACTGGGATTGAGACACTGAATGGGGAACATGGGAAGGGGTGTACGAGGGAATCAAACTTACTTTGTTAAGAGTATGATGACATGGCTGACCTGGAAGTAGATGATACTGGCTCATGGGGAGGGGATCATAGTTGTGGAACCAAGGAGATGATTGTAATGGGAGATACTTGGGGAAGTAACTGGACAAGTGATGTCTAGGGGATCCAAGGGAGACTCATCGCAGAGTACTCTGAATAAAGGCAACCCAATGGGGGGGGCTTCCATAATGTGAGACCATATGTAATATGTGTGGGTACCTATAGGCACTATTTGGGCCTTCTTCATAGTTTAAGGAGCTCAAAGAAGGGATAGAAGTATGCTCAGTATGATACTATCTCATGGATTTGTGTCAAGCCCAATATGGTAAATGATCAATAGTGTTTTCATGTTTAGAGAGTTTAAAAACAGGAAGAAGAATTCAATTGGGTCTCTTTTTCGTGCAGTAGTCTCCTAGGTCCGAAAAATGATAAACATGTACAAAGGAGAGATCTCTCATCTGAAAGGGACTTATTTTCTATAGGTAGTCCAACTAGACCGAAAATGGTTAAACCTATACTGATTGGGCGTTTATTCAAATACTTTTTATGAGTATGAAGGAAACCAAGTTTGTTCATCGATCTTTTCTTCTTGAGAGGGATGGAAAAGAGCTTAAATACAACCCATAAGTGCGTTTTTTCGTAAATTATGTTCCCAATATCCAAAAAAGAATAAAATGATACATAGGGAACTGTTCATAGCTGGAGGGTGCTAGGGTGGTCCTTTTCTTTAAATAGTCTACGTAATCCAAAAAGGGGATAAATGAAGCCACATAGACGCCCTTTTAAATACTTTAATGAGCGTGAAAGGAAGCAAGCGTGCTCGACAATCTTTTCATTCTTTAAGGAGTCAGGAAAGAGCTTAACATAAACTCCTTAATGGTTATTAAAGCAATGAGTGATGGTGCAAATCATCTCAAGGATATTCAGGAGTCGAAAGAGCTTCGAGGATCTCTTCGTCATTGTGAAAGTAGCGTGTGGATAGGTCGAAAGTATATTCCATGGACGAGGAGGGGAATGGACTACTAGAAGTAGAGATCCTGTAAATGGTGTTAATGGTGTCCGAGGAAGACGCTGGAGGGTGGATCTCCTCGATGATAGTGTTTTCAGACTCACGGGAATGCTTGCGAAGGTCACTGAGGGGAGACCGATACTCGAGCAAGTTTGGGAAATTGTGGGAATAATGACCATATATGCCACAAACTACACACATATGGTTTTTGTTAGTGATTGAGCAAAATATGAATAAATTTGAACTTTAAAACTTTAATTCATAATAACAGTGCATATAAATCTCATCAATAATCCAAAGACATAAATCAAACCATAGAACACAAGATATACCTTGGGAAAACCCTCTACTGATTCAGAGGATAAAAAACCCAGCAAACGATCTTAGAGTATGATAGATTAGTAGCAGAGAATGATTACAACACAATAGCAGATTGCTTCACTGAGAGCACCAGAGAGAGGAGATCGAATGGAACACCATATCTAACTTGCTAAGTGCATAACACTTTAATAACAAGTCAAATTAGGTTTTACAATAAAAATAGAATGGTTGCATGTAGCAACAACTTGTTAACACTTTGAACACTGATTCATCTTCAATCATTCACCCCCATGATCTTGTGCCAAGTTGACACTCCATAATTATCTCCCACAAGAAGATATGTGCCTTCCATTAATTAACTAACTCTAATTGAGTTGAACTGAATGGAACTACATGCAACTGAATGTAACTAAGTGTAACTACATACAACTGAGTGTATCTAAACTGAACTAAATGTAACTGAACTGGATGTAATTGAGTTGAACTGGATGTAACTGAACAGAACTGAATGTAACTGAACAATAACTGAATGTAACCTATAATAGTAACTAAATGTAATTGAACTGACCTGAATGTAACTGAACAGTAACTGAATGTAACCGAATAGAACTAGTGCTTCTCCATCAGTGTTTATTTCCAACAATCACTTGCATAAGTTAAGGAGTTGATTCCTTAATTAACTGAACTTGTTTACCATAACTAATACTCAACTGATATCTAATCAATTCGAGTTTACTTGGTGGAAACATATGTAATTCGAGTTCTCTCTCTTTCTCTATGCTTATATTAAATATCTCTGCATGGTCCATATGTGTTTTCATTAAATAATCATCTTTATCATATCATACTCATAAGATTGTTTCCAAACCTATGATCATATGTATTGCCCCGGGTCATATAGTCACATGCTAAAGTAAATCACTCTAGGGGTATCTAATCCCTAAATGATACTTGTAACACCTGTTGACCATGACTAGCCATACATCACATAGTGTATCTACTTTACATAGTAAAGTACACCACCTCACAACATGAGGATATTCGTAGGACTACACAAGCTTACTGTCCACCTCAATAATATGAGGATATTTGTAGGGCTACACAAGCCTACTGCCCACGTCAACCATATGAGGATATTCGTAGGGATACATCTCAACTGACTTGATATCCTTCAAATATGAAATAAGAATAGTTTCATATTTACCTTCATATGTGTGGCCATGGATTTGTAGTCCATCATCCTGAAACTCTTCAGGCTCTTTTACTGCACATTTTCCTTAACTGAGGAAAATCTTTGTCTTGTGACTGCCACACCACTAATCATAAGAATCATAACAATATTCTTGAATATGGTTCTCAGCTTCACTCTAAATATGAGCATCATGCATATCTCCTTTTTTTTATAGGAGGTACATCAACCAATTACACTGGTTCTTCATGAGCTACTGAGACTAGCAACTCTCTCTCACCATGCAAAATGTGAGAATCATAATATGGGTTCTCCATCACAGAGACTTATGCTCATATATATATGAAGCTCTTTATTTTACACATGAATCTAAATAAGATAGAATATCTTCATGAGTCTTCACATCTATCAAAATATAATCAAGCCATCTATTTTGTCTGATTTCCAAGAGACATAGGAACCTCTCAAACTGTTCTTTTCTAGGCTCAACCATCAGAACGACTCCACATTCATGTCCTTATTTACTTGTAGGTAATGGCATATTAATTTTCCCTACAAGAAAAATTATTCTCATGGTTAGAACTATTTCATACTCATTGAATTTTATTCTAATGAAATAATTTCAATATACTGATAAAGATTTACTTAGTTATGTACAGATATTGACCAACCGATTTATCATAACCCATTATAATATTATGTATTGATACGCAACCCTATATTAGTCCTATATCAGTCCAAAAATTAATTTTATGAAAGAAATATATAGTCCCATGTTCATATCTCATGAGGTAAGCATGAAGCCCTCTATCTAGCCAATCATGTAGTCTTATGTTCACAGTTCATGAAACAATCATGCTACGCTAGATATCATGTCTTATGAATGATGTTGTCAACCTTATATCATTGCTACATAAGTATTATATCATCTCACAAAATTTGGACTCATGAGATTGATAACATTCCAATAAATATAGGAACAACAATGTATATGCTAAACACAATTCCAAGTCCAGGAATACATATTGTAATAAAACATAATCTGATTTTATAAAAGCATATGATAATTAAATAATCATGCATCCCAACATTCATATCTCATGAATCAATCATGCATCTCTATAATTATGAAACAAGCATGCAACTCTATATTCATATCTTTATGAAACAATCATGCATCCTTTATATTCATAATCATGCATGCTCTACATTCATATTTTATAAAATAATCATGCATGCTCTATATTCATATCTTATGAACAATCATGCATCCTCTATATTCATATTTTATAAAATAATCACGCATGCTCTATATTCATATCTTATGAACAGTCATGCATCCTCTATATGACTGTAATGAATCCATTCAAAAGCATATAGACCTAAGTAGCATATAATAAAAAATTTGGGTACTTATCCTTTTATTGTTTTTCATGCTCCCTCTTGATCTCTGCTTCCTTGTGGAGATTACTTTAGTCCCTCGGTCTTGGTCTCTTTGCAAATTTGAGTGCATGCAGGAGGTAGCAAACCTCTACATGGAGAAACTGGATCCCATGCAACCCGAAGTGAATGTTCTTCTTTCAAAGAAAAATTCTTCCAATGATCATCCTCTTCTTTGGATGATATCTCAACTCTATGAGACTCTCATTATACACAAGATCCATTGAATAATGATAATATCCAACTTACAACTCTTGGAGTTGTTCCATCAATTGGTTCACATTAAGAAAACGACCATAACACGAATTTTGAGAATTTCATATTCAAATACCTGATTGTATCTCTCACAAAGTTGCATATTTTTGAAATATTCTCATGAGTAAGCTAAATCGGCCAATTTTGGAAGTGGGGTTTCAACCATTTTGTCTGATTCCACACGAATTGATCAAAATGTCTCCATGAAATTTGTGTCTTGAAAAGTGACGAAAATAGTGTAGGTTGACTTGCTCTTTAATTCACCCTGCATAAAGAGTCCTCACTCACTGAGGTCAAGTAAACATCTAGATCATTATCCTCAAGAATGATTCACACTCTTGCCTTCGATTTGGAAGTATCTTCAAACTGGTCTTCCGGTTGGATGGAGATTGATGCCATGGCTCCAAGCTCTTTGCTCAATACTTATCAACAACACATAGGCTTTAGTTTCTTACACAAACTAAGCTCTTGCATGCCCTTGCTCTGATACCATGTTAGTGATTGAGCAAAATATGAAGAAATTTGAACTTTGAAACTTTGATTCATAAAAACAGTGCATATAAATCTCATCAATAATCCAAAGACATAAATCAAACCATAGAACAAAAGATATACCCTAGTAAAACCCTCTATTGATTAAGAGGATAAAACACCCAGCAAATGATCTTAGAGTATTATAGATTAGTAGCAGAGAATGGTTACAACACAATAGCAGATTGCTTTCACTGAGAGCACCAGAGAGAGGAGATCGAATGGAACACCGTATCTAACTTGCCAAGTGTGTAGCACTTTAATAACAAGTCAAATTAGGTTTTACAACAAAAATAGAATGGTTGCATATAGCAACAACTTGTTAACACTTTGAACACTGATTCATCTTCAATCATGCACCCCCATGATCTGGTGCCAAGCTGACACTCCATAATTATCTCCCACGATAAGATATGTGCCTTCCATTAATTAACTAAATCTAACTGAGTTGCTAACTGAGCTGAACTAAATGGAACTACATGCAACTGAATGTAACTAAGTGTAACTGCATACAATTGAGTGTAACTAAACTGAAATGAATGTAACTGAACATAATTGAATGTAACTGAACTGAACTGAATGTAATTGAGTTGAACTAAATGTAATTGAACAGAACTGAATGTAACTGAACATTGACTGAATGTAACCGAACAGTAATTGAATGTAACTGAACTGAACTGAATGTAATTGAACAGTAACTAAATGTAACCGAACATAACTAGCGCTTCTCCATTAGTGTTTATTTCCAATAATCACTTGCATAAGTTAAGGAGTTGATTCCTTAATTAACTGAACTTGTTTACCATAACTAATACTCAAATGATATCTAATCACTTCGAGTTTACTCGGTGGCAACATATGCAATTCGATTTCTCTCTCTTTCTCTGTGCTTATATTAAATATCTTTGCATGGTCCATATGTGTTTTCATTAAATAATAATCTTTATCATATCATACTCATAAGATTGTTTCCAAACCTATGATCATATGTATTGCCCTGGGTCATATAGTCACATGCTAAAGTAAATCACTCTAGGGGTAGATAATCCCTAAATGAGACTTGTAGCACATGTTGACCATGATATCTACTTTACATAGTAAAGTACACCACCTCACAACATGAGGATATTCATAGGACTACACAAGCCTACTGTCCACCTCAATAATATGAGGATATTCGTAGGGCTACACAAGCCTACTGTCCACCTCAACCATATGAGGATATTCGTAGGGCTACACAAGCCTACCGTCCACCTCAACCATATCAGGATATTCGTAGGGATACACAAGCCTACCGTCCACCTCAACCATATGAGGATATTTGTTGCACTACACATGCCTACTGTCGACCTCAATTATATGAGGATATTCGTAGGACTATACAACCCTACTGTCTTGATATTACTCACAAGAATTTACAACATCACCACCTCAATCATATGAGGATATTTGTAGGACTACACAAGTCTACTATCTTGATATTACTCACAAGGCTTTACAACATCACCACCTCAATCATATGAGGATATTTGTAGGACTACACAAGTCTACTGTCTTGATATTACTCACAAGACTGGAGAATGACTCCTGATGCTGTAATCTCAACAGTTTTTTTGTAGCTATTTGTTCTTAACTATAGCTATGGTTGGTACATTGAGAACTGGAGCATCGTCGGTCTTGACTACTGTGTGCATGTGGGTGTGAAGGATTGGAAAATCGAGACAATTTTGTGTCACATGGCCTTGGTCATCGCATAAAGCACAAGTAGGAGGAAGATGCGGTTCTGTCAGGGATTTGGGCGCCTTGCCCCTAGTATTCATGGGAGGAGGGAAGGAATAAGTAGATACAGAAGTAGTCATTTTTGTACCAGGAGGTGAGCGTGACACCGTATCAATAGGTTGGATTGGAGTCAGCATGATCTGTGGATTCGAGGGAAGGGTGGGGGGGTCAAGGTACCACATAGGAATACCCAAAGTGAATCCCATAAGGTTGAGAGTAGCCATGGATGGCTTATTGACAATGCCAGAAGGTGGAAAGAGGAAGGAGATCATGTTTACGAGGAATGAACCCCAATAATTCCCCAAGGTTTGTGGTTGGGGTTGGGACTAAGGTTACAAGGAGGTAAAAATGTTACTCGATATGATAGTGCACAAATCTGATATGTCAATCGATGAAGGAGGGGGTGGGAGGGAAAAAAGGTGTCCGCCAAAGGGGCATTGTTAAATAGTCCTGGAAAAATGACAGATAGGTAAGTTATGGAGAATTTGTCGATGGTGGTGTCGATAGAAGGGAGGACATGTTTTGGGGTGGAAGGTTGATCCAACCAGCAGCTGGAAGGTTGTCAAGATTCGAAAAAGTATAGCACTTTGACTAATTATCCTGCCTCAACAGGTCTATCTTGACAGGTTCACCTCGAGAGATTCCCCTCGACAAATCAGTCTCGACAAGTTTGCCTCGACAGGTTTTCCACAACAGGTCTACCTCGACGATTGAACTTTTGAACCGTTATAACTTCATTGTAACTGAATGTAATGGGTAGTCACTGTTACAGAGAGAAATTCCTATGCTTTGGGGTACCACAACAGACATATTAACTCCAGACATCAATCCTTCCCTATATGCAAGAGAAACCAAACATCTAACACTAAAGGATCTCGATTCGTACCTTATTCTGGACGGTTGATGTAGATCCCCATTGAGATTTTCCACTCTCGCTTGTATTAGCAATTTGCTTCCTCAACATTCAGCAAACAAGACAAGCATGCTATATATAATTGTGTTAGACCTACTCTAGCATATATAATCAATAACATATAAGCATTTACAAGCATCCATGGATCAAATACTCATTTAAATACACATTATTGGACAAGAAAATATATTTCTATTGATATAAAACATAGATTACAATAGTGACAACCTCTATCGGCACGTCTGCAAATCAGAGAAACTGAGTCCTCCACTTGGGCCTCCACCACTTCAATCCTCCATCTCTCAATAGCAAGCTCACAAGCAAAGGCAAGCTTGGGAAGAACACAAAGTGCTCCAAGGGACAAAGGGATGCATACTCAAGTATAAGCTCTAGCAACAATGGACTATAGTTCTCTTACTCTTCAATTACTCCTCTTTCAATGTATCCAAAGGGTTCCTTATATAGCTCTTCAATGGGGTAATGGAAGGTCAAATCCAAACGATCTCAAGGCATATGGAAGGCCAAGAGACAAGTGATTCGGATCCACATCAAGGAAAACTCGAAAACTATTTGGCCTTTTGCACACATCCCGATGTACACAGGTTTAAGGGTCAAATCCATGTATATATGCGAGAAAGGGATTGAAACTCGTGTATGGAAATTATTGCATGTTTTTAGGGATGATCTTGGAAACATCAAAGGTACAAAAATGGTCCATGGGATCTAAAGAATCTGTAGAGGGACAGGGAAGGCCATAAAAGTGTGATTCACCATGTGTGGTAAAATCAGTTGTAATAGATGCCCCCTAATGTGTGAGGTCATAGGGGTCATACGATGGCCGAAATACATTATAATTCCATCCCAGAAGTGGAGTGATGAAGAACCCAGTGGAAGACCTAGCCATCCAATCAGTTCAATACAATGATCAAAATATGCATATAACTACAAGTAGATGTAGCAGTCCCAGATACATAAGAGTACAATGGCCATGAATAGGCATGATAAAAAATATGACATGTGTGGTCATCCCCACGTACAATATACATAGCTCAGAATATCCATGATGAAGATATACATAGGATCATGATCTCCATGAAGGCTGAAGATATATAATGGATCAAGATCTCCATAATGGCTAGAAACCTTTGACATATACTGGAATCAAGTCACGAGAGCTAAAATCTCATGAACACTGGCACGATCAAGGAGGTAGCATATATGAGATGCCACTAGTCTGGAAGGTATTCTACACAAACCGCTACGAGTACATGTCCTACTATGTGAATAGAGGTGTCCAGATTGAACATAGTAGTCCATCGTCTGATTATCGGTCATTGATGTATACCGTTAACAGATGCAAAATCACCCATCGATAATGAAAATGGGAATCAAGGTACTAGAGTGAAAACTAACAAGTGTGAATAAATGTGTTGAGGTCAAACAGTTAAGAGAATCCATTGATCAGGGGACACTGATGTATTCCAAAAAACTGTCGATGGTGAGAAAACCTGCCACTAATGACTACAAGTCTCAAGGCACTAAAAAATAACTCTAGATTCCTATCCCAGAATAAATGATCTAAAGTCGATGGGATGAAATCTGCTGGAAGGAGGCTATTAAGGCATCCCCCATCATCCAACATGAGGTACTTAGCAAAGCTGTATAATGTGGAAGGAATCAATCATAATGTGCATGAACCAGTAACCATATCGGGAATGGCCGACATGCAAAGTCAAGATAACTGAGGAATGGCTGACTCAGGTTTCAACTTCCTTCGAACAAGAGCATAAAGGTGAATTGTGACTGAATGTAGGTAGCATGGAATCGATATACAAAATTGGTACATCTCTGCGACACAGGAGGCATCGACAGAGGCTCCATAGGGACTGGAAGCTTAACCAATCAGTGGAGATAAACTCATAGAAACGAGTACAGCACCTAAATTCCAACAGATGTGATATACAATGCTTTTTTCAAAGGCAACATGACTTGACTGCTACCAAAGATAACATCTTTTCTTGTCTGGCTTTTTGGTTTTTTGATTTTTTTTTGGACTTTCAAATATTTTGAAAAGCTTGAAAAAGAATAAAAGTGCTTTATAGTTACATACTAGGAGGAGATGAGTGTCAATGGGAAAACAAACTAGTTCCAAGCAGCGGAACATACCTATGCTCAATGCAAGGACATGTGTAGGATAACGACACTCGGGGGAAGGTCCCCTCCCGGTAAAAATGGGGAATCAAGCTACAAAAGATATATAAAATGGATCTGCATGGCTAGACATCAGATAGGCTCGAGCTATATGGCTGATAATCAAAGTCAGGGAAGCCAGCATAAGGCTCAATGAGGCAGGAAAAACTCATGATAATGCAATTACAACTTGACATATACAAGGGAGTCCCGGGGAAACGACCAGCATAAAGTTCAAGAGGAGTATGAAGCTCTTGCTCAAGAACATGGAAAGACTAAAAGGGACTCCCAGACCTAAGAGAGGACTCACAGCATGGGCACCAAATGCAAAGGGGAACTAACTAGGACACCCATGTATAGGAAAGCTCTACCATTCACATAGTACCACTTCTAACAACAACATGAAGGTTCCATGATACCATGGAATGGGTTCGTACCTAAGGTTAAAATGAAACAGTCATAAGGTCATGCAAAATGCAAGCAAATGTGAAATCCTAATCTATATTCCAGTTTAGACATGATACCTATGATAGGAACGAATGGGTTGAAAACTCGGAGAGAGTGTACAAAAACAGGACCCTAAATGACAACCATATTAGTCCAAAACAACCCGGAAATAGTCAATAAAGAATCCAAACTGTAGGGAATAGGGAGAAATGATCATGACAACTGCTCCCAAAGGAAACAATGTGTTGAAGGATGGGACATAAAAAAGGAAAGTAAGGTGTAGACCCAACGTTCACGCATCCACTACCACCCCCGTGAGGGTGACCACTGGTGTAAAGACCGAGAAAAGGGAGTCAACATCCTCCACAAATGGAGTATAGGGAGGAATGTGACCACTCCCAAATCTATGAGGACGGTAAGGGGTTTTGATGCCCCCAAGTCTGACACCAGGGTCTGTACTAGGACCAAGGATAGGTGATAGGATACCAGGCATGCCGAAAATAAAAGGACCCAAACTCAAGAGAGCATAAATATACTCAAGTAACCACGATCCCAAAGGCCAACTAGCGCATAAAGAGCACACTCCTAAGAAAATATACAACCAAAATACAAGCAAACCAAGGGGAGGATATGTGAGCTACTGAATGTAGTAGGTATGTCTCGCCTAGGATAGGCTTGAAACTCCCATACACTACAAGAAGAGGTACATAACCAATTATAGTGGCCCTTAGCTTCAACGCATAAAGAAACTGTGCTGTCCGACCTCTACCTGGCCAGGACACTCACAGAATAACCTCTACAAGTACCCCCTGTGATACCTAGGTAATGCAACTAAGGTCACCTCAATATAACCAATGCTCAAAAGGACAGTCGCAAGCGGGATCGATCGTATGGGCAGGGTAGCAAAGCCCGAAACTCTCGAAAGATCCCCCAGATACGAATACAATCCTGGAAATATCTCCGTGCTACTCAGTTATGACTAGGGGTCATCCCAATCATTAAATGCTCACACTGCCTTGTGCTTAACTCCCTTGTAAGAGGAGGATCTCGAGAAACACTAATTATACCAAGGAATTTCACACTCTCACCTGGACAGACACATACATGTTGTTGTTTAGTAGTATTGG
Organism: Pseudotsuga menziesii; assembly: GCA_001517045.1. NCBI lineage: Eukaryota > Viridiplantae > Streptophyta > Pinopsida > Pinales > Pinaceae > Pseudotsuga > Pseudotsuga menziesii. Next base: position 90,181 of record LPNX010300694.1, read on the forward strand.
AGAATTAACTCACAATGAACTATTCCAAGACTCTAAAACCTAATCTTGTTGATGCACCCTATAAAAGAAAAGAGTGTAATTCATTTTATTATGCGTTGATTTTAATTGGCTGTAATTACTCAAAGGGAAATGATCATGCAACTAATGAAGTTATGACTCAGTAGTGAAGTAAATATGCACACCATAACAAACAATGCTAAGTGCAATCTTTGTAAAATGAAAAATAGGGTATGCCACTACATGAGATGCATAAATATATATTCCTTTCCAAATGCCAATGCAACCTTCCTATATGAAATCCTAAATAAGACTCTCATCCAAGCAATCCAATGCAAGTACCTCCTCAAATCCATATCTAAGATGCAACTAAGAGTGCAACTACTTGGTTTTTTTCCATATAAAAGAATGAAAAATGCAATAAAGGTCATCTAAAACTCTCAGTCTCTACAGCAAGTATAAAACACAAACCTAGCAAGACACCGAGACAAAAAAGAGTAATGCACTAAGGGAAAAACAAAAAGGATAAATGACTAAAATTAATTTCAAATAAAAATCAATGAAAAATAGGTCTCTGGTCACAAAAGAAGCATCCAACAGACAACATTAGACCCAAGGAAGACCCAACCACACTCACAACCCACCCAACAACTTCCCACAACATCAAACTCACCAAAAGGGAGGATGTACACGACTATTTAAAGAACAGTTGTGTATTTACATGAATTTTAGCCAAAAAGTTGCATGTATATGCGGATTTTGGCCAAAAACCTGCGTGTATACGCAACTTTTGGCCAAAAATCCGCATATGTATGCGACTTTTGGCCAAAAACCTGCATATACAGAGAAGACAGTGGTAAAAAGCAGGCCAAGGGTCAAACTAATAAAGGGGAGTGTCAATGGATGAACATACTATAAAATGAAACACCGAAACAAGGAGAAACAAAGTGCAAGTCAAGAATATCAAACACATTGTGCTCCCAAACCCCGGAACGTCCCCAGCGGAGTTGCCAATTCTGTTACAGAGAGAAATTCCTATGAATTTGGTTACCACAACAGACAGATTAAGTCCAGAAATCAATCTTTCCCTATATGAAAGAGAAACCAAACATCTAACACTAAAGATCCCCATTCGTACCTTATTCTAGATGGTTGATGTAGATCCCCATTGAGATTTTCCACTCTTGCTTGTATTAGCAATTTGCTTCCTCAACATTCAGCAAACAAGACAAGCATGCTATATATAATTGTGTTAGACCTACTCTAACATATATAATCAATAACATATAAGCATTTACGAGCATCCATGGATCAAATACTCATTTAAATACACATTATTGGATAGGAAAAGATATTTCTATTGATATAAAACAGAGATTACAATAGTGACAACCTCTGTCGACACATCTGCGAATCAGAGAAACTGAGTCCTCCACCTGGGCCTCCATCACTTCAATCCTCCATCTCTCGATAGCAAGCTCACAAGCAAAGGAAAGCTTAGGAAGAACACAAAGTGCTCCAAGGGACAAAGGGATGCAGACTCAAGTATAAGCTCTGGCAACAATGGACTATAGTTCTCTTTCTCTTCAATTCCTCCTCTTTTAATGTATCCAAAGGGTTCCTTATATAGCTCTTCAATGGGGTAATGGAAGGTCAAATTCAAGTGATCTCAAGGCATATGGAAGGACAAGAGACAAGTGATTCGCATCTACATTAAGGAAAACTCCAAAACTATTTGGCCTTTTGCACACATCTTGATGTATGCGGGTTTATGGTTCAAATCTGCATATATATGCAAGAAAGGGATTAAAACTCGCGTATGGAAATTATTGCATGTTTTTAGGGATGATCTTGGAAACATCAAAGGTACAAAAATGGTCCATGGGGTCTAAAGAGTCTACAGAGGGACAGGGAAGGCCATAAAAGTGTGATTCACCATGTGTGGTAAAATCAGTTGTAACAGTCACCCAAGCATCTCAACATCCTATATAAGCATGTACACTAATGTAATATACAAGAATTTTTATTCCTCTATATTTCATGGAGAAGAAGTAATAAATTGGTTTGAATTCTTGCATTTTGTCTGTCCATATACTTTTTGTCAATCTGAGTGGATTCCTTCTTTGTTGTTCTTTTTATATTCTTCCTCTATAACAGAAATCGACTCATTCAGTCGACTATTGTCCCCAGCACGCACCTGGGCATGACCTGGATCATTGGTATTAGAGCAAGATATTGTCCAGAGCTTAAGTTACATAAGCATTTCCATCGAAGTCGCCTGTTCAAACACACTCACAAAATCAGCAACAGAAGGAGACACTTCCTTCGACTTCAAAAAGGATAGTCGAAGAAGAAGACAATAGAAATGCAATTGACGAGACAGAGCAACTCATATAAAAAGAACTAGCTCGCTAGTTGACCGAAATGTTTTCCCAATTCAGTGAAATTATCATGCGAGTCACTTCGAACTCCGGGGAATCCTCGACGCGACATCACTCTAATAAAACCAGCCCCTTCGAAGTGCAAATTATGAATCTAGACAAACCGAACCTTGAAGGCGAGATTGACGTGGAATCCATCGACAATTGGGTACAACAACTAGAATCTTACTACGCAGTGAATCAACTCTCTGAAGCAGAAAATATCACCATTGCATCCTTAAAAATGTCAACCTTCGTACACTACTGGTGGGAGAATATATCTATAAAGATGGAAAAAGAAGAAGACCCCATCGACACATGGGTAAAACTTGTCGAATATGTCTTGCTCGACCAGTTGAAAGATGACTTGCTCGACCAGTTGAAAGATGCTTTGTTCTTTACCAAGTTGGATTTGCGCAGTGGCTACCACCAGATCAGAATTGCAGAAAGTGATGTGTGGAAGACGGCCTTCAAGACCAAGCAAGGTCTATTTGAGTGGTTGGTGATGCCCTTTGGGCTTTGTAATGCACCTGCAACCTTCATGCGGGTAATGAATGATGTTTTCCGACCATTCTTAGATGATTTTGTCATTGTATACTTAGATGATATCTTGGTCTTTAGCAAAACTTGGGAAGCACATGTGGGGCATGTAAAGCAAGTATTAGATACTTTGAAAAAGGAGAATTTGTATGTAAAATTGTCAAAGTGTGAATTTGGAAAAACTTCATTAGTTTACTTGGGTCATATTGTAGGAGGTGGAAGTTTAAAAATTGATCCTTCAAAAGTTGATGTAATTGTCAATTGGCCTAAGCCTACTAACACTACTGAAGTGAGAATCTTTTTAGGAGCTGTTCAATATTGGAGAAGGTTCATTCAGAACTTCTCATACATAGCATCTCCTTTGCATGCCTTAACAAGTGTAAAGAAATCCTTCCAATGGGGAGGTAAGCAGCAGAAAGCCTTTGACACATTGAAGGGAAAGATCAGCACTGCCCCAGTCCTAGCCTTTCCTGATTTACAACAACCATTTGAGATAGAGACAGATGCCAGTGGATATGCCATGGGGGCAGTATTGATGCAGTACCGCAAGCGTATTTGCTACCATTAAGAGACTTTTACTCAAGTAGTGATCAACTACTCCACCTATGACAAAGAGTTGTATGCTTTGGTTCAGAGTGTCAAGAAGTGGAAACACTACTTGATGGGTAAAGAGACAATCATCCATATCGATCATCAGCCCTTGCAGTATCTCCAGTCCCAGACTAAGCTCCAGCAAGCTCGTCATTTCAGGTGGATGGGATTCCTTCAACAATTCTATCTAGTGATCAAGTACAAGAAGGGTACTAGTAACAAAGTGGCAGATATGCTCTCTAGACCTCCTATTGTTGCATCTATTGTTTTGAAAAATGCTTCTTTATCCATTGAAAGTTATATTGATCAGTATGCTACTGATGATGATTTCAAGGAGATTTATGAGAAGCTAACCAATGGCACACAGGTGGAAGACTACTATTTGCAGGGAAAGTTGCTCTATCATTTGGGAAAGCTATGTGTTCCTATCAGTGAAAGAGTCCATGTAATACGAGAAGCTCATACTTCTCTTGTATCAGGGCATTTTGGGGTAGGTAATACTTTGGCTCATTTGCAAAGACTCGTGTATTGGCCTCGCATGAAATACATTGTAACAAAATATGTAAAGGGGTGTGTGATGTGCTCTACTTGTAATCCCACTAATCGAAAATTGGGCCTGTACTCACCACTTCCTGTTCCTTCCCATCCTTGGGAATGCATTTCCATGGATTTTGTGGGGGGTTTGCCTATGTCTAGGAGTGGTCATGACTACTTGTATGTGGTCGTGGATAGGTTTAGCAAGATGTGTATTCTTATGCCATGTAAAAAGCAGGTCACTGCAGAGCAGGCTGCTTCTCTCTTCTTTCAGCATGTATGGGTTCACTTTGGACTTCCTACGTCCATTATCTCGGATCGGGACTCCCGATTCCTTGGAGAGTTTTGGACAAAGTTATGGTGTATGATGGACACCAAGCTGAAGAAGAGCACCACTTTCCATCCATAGACTGAAAGACAGATAGAGGTAGTCAATAGGATAGTTTTTCATTTGCTTCGAGGTTATTGCAACAAGCATCCTAAGTTATGGGATGAGCAGATCCAGTATGTGCAGCATGCCTACAACAGGGCTATGCATTCTTCCACTCAAAGCTCGCCATTTGAGACATGCATTGGGTACTTGACAAAGACTCCCTTGGACTTGACTTATGGGAGAGAGGGTGATTCAAGCACTTCCAAGGATGAAGACAAAGCCCGCAAGTTCATTCAAAGAGTTCAACAGGTACATCAAGCAGTGCAAGAGTAGTTGGAGAAGAGTCAAGCCCAGTACAAGGCTCGCCATGACAAGCATAGAGTTGATCATCAGTTTCAGGTAGGAGATAAAGTGTGGCTTCACATCAGCAAGGAGAGGATGAAAGGAGAAGGCAAGAAACTCAAGCCCATTAGATATGGTCCCTTCACCATCTTGGAGAAGATTGGGACGAATGCCTTTCACTTAGAGCTATTGCCATTCATGCAGATCTACTCAGTGGTGAATGTGGAGAACTTGAAACTCTATGAGCCTCCCATGATCATGGATAAAAGGGAGAATGTCTCATTGCCATCAGTTGATGAATTTGCTCCTGAGTACATGGATGAGCTAAAGGAAGATGTCATCTTGGATAGAAGGACAAGGACTTCCCACAGAGGTGATGTTGATTATCTTCGAGTGGGCATCAGAGGCACTCATCCAAGCAAAGCCAAGTGGATCGAGAAGGATAAAGTGAGGGAGAAATTCCCTCACCTATTTGTTGATTAGTACAGCCTTTTGGAGGCCAAAAGCTTCTTAGTGGGGAGGAATGATCTAGGAGGATCCAAGAAGGAAATTTTTTTGAAGTCCTCCAATCTCAGCAAAATTAGCGTCAGATCAAAGGGCTCATCGAGACGATTCCAATGATGTTCGTTTCACCTCAAACGGACTCCATATGAGAAAGTTATTGCATTCTGTTGTATTGATGAAACATGCAAATTTGGCAAAATGGGGGTGCCATGTGGCACCACTGGAAGGGTGACACGTGGCATTCATACAGTACGGATGAATGACATGGCAGTTGTATAGATAGAAAAGTGGCAGTACGGTCCAATCAGGATGCGACATGTGTCATGTATGGACGATGAGGTGGCAATCCAGTCAGTAGTATGGACCAATCAGGATGCAACATGTGTCATGTATGGATGATGAGGTGGCAATCCAGTCAGTAGTATGAACCAATACAAATGCAACACGTGTCAGTACGGAGGTTACTGTACAACTTAGTTGGAAGTACAGCAGATGAGTTGGCAGCTAACTGGACGTTGAGGTGGACCAATCTGGAACTGCCACGTGGCAGCATCGGATTGGCCAATATTGATTAAAGTTCACCAAAATGTTGCTGCTCCACCGGTTTCGAACTCCTGACCTCCCATACCCTGTCTTTGCACCTTTACCAACTGTGCTGGTAGTGTTCCTTGTATAATGTATGGAAATGAATTTATTTAAAGTGGCATTTCGAGCCCCAAAGGAGCCGGGGCTTAGCCCCGACCTTGGTTCTTCCTCCAGTGTGACCGGGAGCTCCAACCAGCACGGGAGCCCGCGCTCTATTTCAGCACATGTTGAATTATAAACTATAGAAAATGGGTTATAAGTGGGTCTAAAAACAAGTTACGTTATAACAAATTTGTTTTAAAAAAAACCATATTGTGGGTTCAATGAACCATGTGGTTTTGGGGGAAAAGAATTTTATTGTAATATTCTAAAAATATAAAATGTGGTTGGCATAGTTGTAACTATGTCAACTACATAATTTAAGAAGAGCCTAACTAAGTGTGGGGAGTTGGAACCATATGCCTTCTTGGGCAAAATTTGTTGTAACTGAAGAATCATGAGGAGAATGTGGAGTGGGGCAAGCCAAGCCTATATAAACCCACTTAGTTTCCATTTACAGAGCATGCTTTGGGGTGGAGAATTTGTAGCTAAAGGAGAGAAGGGAGATTGCGTAGCTCTACAGGAGGAAGGTACGAGTGTTTATACTTGTTTTCCACCGTCTTCAAGCTTCGGAGTTGCTGGAAGTAGTCTTGTTGTGTTTTGGGCAGCGGTTCTCTTCCTGACCATTGTCGCCAAGGTATCATTGTATCATTGCCATGTATTTTTCCTTATGCTGAGATTATAGATCGGCCCTCCTATTGAGAAGCATGCCCAAAGACGTAGTCCATCCTGGACGAACTCCGTTATCAACTTGTTGTCTTTATGTGCATATTGTCTATGCTGTTTGGTTCTCTTCTTATGGATTTGTGAGCTTCATTCATGCTCTTTATGCAATTCATGTTAACGTCGTAGAGTAGAAAAGATCTTGTTTTCGGATCAAATTTTCAGCCTCATATTTTCCATACTTCAGGAGATATGATTCCTCCAAATCATGGTTCCAACCTCCTCCAAAATCTAGTCTCAAACATGATACCTAGGGATAATTTTTATATCTTGAGATAGGAAGGTCCAAATCAAATTTCACAAGATGTTGTATATAGGGAATGGAATTTAGTTTATTTGGTCATAGTTTTAGACCCCGAAGATGAAACAGTGACATGTGGAAGTCCGTACAAGTTAGCTATGTTGAACAGTCCTTAAAGACGTCACCTTGGAAAACATCGCACAAGTACCACTTGGAGAATCCAATTATTCTCTAACCTGTGGGGTTGGAAATTAGACAGATAAGGCTACCTCAGAACAAAGTTTCAGAATGAGAGGAGTCAAAATTTCTAGATATAACAGAAACATTATCAGGAAATGTTGTAGAAGAAATTGGAGAAAACTAGGGATTCCTCTTCTGAGCACTTCCCTCCACTGATCAGTTGAAAAGGGAGGAAAATCAAACTCTCCTTAGGAGGGAGCATATGTGTATGGAACAAGTTTCTTTTTTTGTGGATTTTCAATTTTGACATAACATTGTTCATTAGAGGAAATTTCAACTCAAAATGGGCCTTTCAACCCTAATTCAAATTCCATGTCATCATGTGTTAGCCAATGGAATTGCTTTAAATTTGAAATACCATATAGGTATTAAACAATGTTTTAGTATAAATTTGGGGATAGGTATCATAAAAAAAACTACTTTTTTTGTTCGTATTTTTGACATATATCCATGTGTTTTTTTTCAAATTTTGAGCGGGAGAGCTCTATGGATGCAAAATTAAATTGTGACGGACTCCGCTACCCCAAAAACAAGAAATACCTAAAAAAAATTGATGATAATGTCAAACATATGTAGAGTGGGTACTCATTGGATGTGGAATTTAATTTCACATCCAACGAGCTCTCCCTATCAAAATTTGAGTAAAAACACAGGGAGATATGTCGAAAATATGGACAAAAAAGTAGTTTTTTTCTTTTCTTCCTCCAAAATTAATAAATATTATTTTATTATTTTCCTTAGGAGGCCCATTTTGAGTTGAAATTTCCTCTAATGGCTAGGTAAAACTAGGGCATCAGATATTTTGGCGTTCTCTCCACAGTTGTGAGAAAACAAGTATGGTGCTCAGTTATCCTTATGGAGGTGCATATTTATATCCAATCATATATGAAAGATACCTAAGTTGACAAATTATGGTTTCTGTGTCAAACCCTAGATCTGTGAGAAGCAGTCTTCCATAAAATATTTCGAGCAAGCATCAAGTTGAAGCAATATCATTGGTAAGTTCTATCCTCTCTATTTCCATTTGAGATTCTCATTTTTATCATGATGACAAACAATACCAAGATTGAGGACAAGCTTGAAGGAACCAAGTGTTAGGATTTATAATCCTCCCTTGTCCAAACTGGTCTATTAGATTATATTTTCCTAACTTAGGAGTCATTTAGTTATTATATGGTCCACTAGTACCATTGGGTCCACTTGGGCCAATGGGGCCACATGTAGTAGTCACTGGAGTGTGGGGAACATAGATAGAGGATAACTGCAACTAAATGCACCATTATGCATAATTTAATGCACCTCCTAGACCAATCCCTACAATTTAGGAGCCATAGGGAGTGTCGACACCAAACTCCTTCAGTTGTTGGCAATTGGTGACTACTAAAGCTAAGTTATGCTCCATTTACATTCAGTTAGATGTCCTCCGGTTCATTTAGCACCATTCTTGCATGGATGCATGTGGGAAGACACCTATTCTCACCTACCACATCAGTTAAACTAGTTTAACTAATCATAACTGATTGAGAGACTGAATTAGACAACTGGAGTTGATCTAGTGAACTTCGATAGTGATTTAGACACTTTTGGTTAGCCATGCAGTCATATTGAGTTGGTGGATTTGAATCCTATCCACATGATTCCAATTATCCTTTATGTAACTCTATTGTATACAGCTAGGATTAATAAAGTTTATACTGTAATTATGCTGAGAAATAATTGTCTATTTCCTATGAAATTTTTCTTGTTCAGTGGGTATTATCCATTCCTTTACACTGCATAATAATTCAATATAATTGAACTCATTGCATGAATATCAATGACACATTAATTCCAATATGGTATCAAAGCCTCCTCAGGAAAGCTTCGGGTTTGTCTGATCTCCATTGTACACCAGAAGCATCTAGGTTTCCACATAAGTCCCACAAAGTGTGCATTTCTAACTCTGGATCCATTCAGAGAAGTCTCTGCAGGTGCGATGGACCCTGAGAAAGTGTACATGTCGAGATGGAAGGCTTGATTCTGACATAGTGTGAATTGTTTTTTGTTTTTGTATTGTTTTCTTACAGGTTCTATGTAGCTTGATTGAATAAATTGACTGTTCAGAAGGATAATTGATGGAGAATCAATATTTCTTACCCCATATCCTAACACCCTTCAACTATGTTGATTGGAGGGAAGATATCCAGGTCTCCTTACTCAAGCTTTTCCTGTACAATGGGACGAGAGACTGAACCTCATCATCCTGCTGAGAAGAACAAGTTCTTGAACTGGTTGGATGAATGCTTTGGCTTACTTTGTGCTCACATCTCCAGAGACCTCCTCTTTCATCTTGAGGGATTGAAGACTCCCAAAGAAGCTTGGGAGAAGCTCGAATTCTTGTTTGGAAAGAAAGATGATATTCGGGGAAACAATATAGATAACTAACTAATATCATTGCAACCCAACAATTTCAACACCATACAACATTTTTTTACTAAATTCAAATCTCTTGCACTGAAAGGTAAGAAATGCAGAATATAGAGGAAGGACAAGAAACTTGTGCTCTCAATTCTCATCAAACTTGGTTCTGAGTATTATTTCTTCATCTCTACCTTCCATTACAAATTTTAAGATGCCTTCCCTTGATGGCTTTGTCGAGTCTTTAATAGAGGAGCAAGAAAACTTGTTCCAAATGGGAATCCTCCAAACTTCCAAGGACCAAGTGTTAGATTTTTATCATTTAAGCAATATGATACTAATATCTTATCTAAGAGAATAACATGCACAACAATCAATCATAATAGATAATAAACACAAATATTTTCCTCAGGGAAACCATAAAGGAAAAAACCCCGCAGCTTCCTCAAAGATAGAATAAGCACCAATGGCAGGAGTAAAACCCAAAGACAGAAAATATGATCTCCACCAGTTTTTATCTCTCTTATCCCAACTCTTTCTCTCTCACTCATGCGATACAACTGAGTGTGAGTGACTGTGTGATAAATAGATAGGCTCACTCTCTATTTATACTAATTCCTGACTTGACAATAACTTACCAGGGCTGACTTCTCTAGGAGATTCTAATAACCCTAGTGCCCCACAACTGCGGGGACTTTAAATTCTGATCAACAAGGAGGGCTAACCTCTATGACTTTACATGACTTGTTTACATTAATTATTCTCCCTATAGGAACATCGGGGACCAATAAAAGAAAATATATGTAATATATAAGTGAATACATTCTGAAGTTACAAATACATCAACACTCCCTCTTAACTAGGAAGGTATTCTCTTGACACAATTCATCAGCACAAGTCTTCATCTCTGGATCAAGTTTAGATCATCATCACTGGATCATAATCACTTGATCATTATCATAGGATCATCATCAAATCTGGATCATCACTAGATCATCATCATCATCACTGCTTTTGCTATCTCGATCAAATGGTGCTATCTCTCAATTATACTCGTCACAGGAAGTTCTACAGAGCCAACCCCTTTTCTTGCTGGTTGTAGACCTAGCCTCCATGTAGCTCTTCTTCTTCTTCAACAATTATATTTGAACATGGGAGGAACACATCCAACATCCATGTCAGAGAGGCCTAGCACTCACATTTGACCATGAGAGGAACACATCTAGCATTCATGTCAGAAAGGATCTGCACTTACATCTGACCATGAGAGGAACACATCTAGCATTCATGTCATAAATGATCTACACTTACATATGAACATGAGAGGAACACATCCATCATTCATGTCAGAAAGGCTCTACACTTACATCTGACCATGAGAGGAACACATCCAACATTCATGTCAGAAGGGCTCTGCACTTACATCTGACCATGAAAGGAACACATCCAACATTCATGTCAGAAGGGCTCTACACTTACATTTGACCATGAGAGGAACACGTCCAACATTCATGTCAAAAAGGATCTGCACTTAAATTTGACCATGAGAGGAACACATCTAGAATTCATGTCAGAAATGATCTACACTTACATCTGACCATGAGAGGAATCCATCCATCATTCATGTCAGAAGGGCTCTGCACTTACATCTGACCATGAGAGGAACACATCCAACATTCATGTCAGAAGGGCTCTGCACTTACATCTGACCATGAGAGGAACACATCCAACATTCATGTTAGAAGGGCTATGCACTTACATCTGACCATGGGAGGAACCAATCCTGCATCCATGTCAAAAGGGCTCACAAACTCATCACTTCCCTTTGGAGGGAACCTCGATCTGGAAAAAACCAAGCTTCTCCCTGAAGTACTCAAACTTCACTCTGGTTAATGGATTGGTCAACACATCAACTATATGTTCATTCGTCGCAACATACTGGAGCTTCACTACTCCTCTTTGCACCATATCCCTGATATAGTGATATTTGATCTTGATATGCTTCGACTTGTCATGGAACACCGGGTTCTACAACAACTTCACACAACTCTGGTTGTCGAAATATATACAAGTAGCATCCAACTAGAGATCAAACAAATCAGATAGTAGCTTCCTTAGCCACAATGTGTCACAACTAGCCAAACAAGCTGTGACATACTCTGCTTCGGTTGTACTCAGTGCCACGCAGGATTGCTTCCTACTATACCAAGATATCACACCTGATCCCATATTGAAGCAGCACCTTGAAGTGCTTTTCCTATCAATGGCACTTTCTACCCAATCTGAATCAACATAACTATCTAGGTTAATCTTTTGGTTCACCTCATACTTGAGTCCATAATCAAATGTACCCTTCAGGTACCTCAGAATATGCTTTGCAACAATCAGGGGAACATTTCTTGGATCTGTCAGGAACTGGCTCAATGTGTTCACAACACAACAAATATATGGGATCGTATTCGTCAAGTACATCAAGGACCCAATCATCTGATGATACATCATAGCATCAACCGACTCCAATGAATCATCACTCAATAGCTTCAGGTTCGATGCCATAGGTGTGGTCATGGCCTTGCAATCCATCATCCCAAACCTCTTCAGGATCTCTACTACATACTTTCCTTGTAATAGGGAGATTCCATCCACATTTTGCCACACCTCCATGCCTAGAAAGTAATGCATCATACCCAAGTCCTTCATCTCGAACTCAGCAGCAAGATTCCTCTTTATGTCAGTGATAAACCCATCCTCACCTGTTACAAATAGGTCATCTACATACAGTAGGAGTATCACTGGGTTCCCTTCTTCAACCTTGTAGTAAAGGTTGGAATATGCTTTACTCTTGGTAAAGCCCAAACTAGTTAGGAAGCTGTCAATTCTTCTGTACCATGTCCTGAGTTCCTATTTCAAACTGTACAGAGATTTCTTCAACTTACACACATGAGTCTCCCTATCATGTGTCTCAAAACCGAGTGGCTGCTCCACATACACTTTCTCTTCTACTACACTGTTCAAGAAAGCAGTCTTGACATCCATCTGCTGTATCTTCCATTTCATCACTGCAGCCAGAGAAAGTACTAATCTGATGGAAGTGTATATGGCTACAGGTGCAAAATTATCTTCATAATCTATTCCTTCTTTCTGGGAGAATCCACAAGCCAAAAATATTGCTTTATATTTCTCTATATTTCCATTTGCAGCATGCTTGATATTATAGATCCACTTGGAAGTCACAACAGACTTCCCTTCTGGTCTTGGGACAACATCCCAAACATCATTCTTCATGATTGACTGGTACTCCTCGATCATAACATCCTTCCATTCTTTATTCTATGTCGCTTCTTCATAGTTGGAAGGTACTCTATCAATCATGCCACATAATAAGGCTACATACCCAGAGTATGAACTAGTTCTCTTCCTTTCTCTATGTATTTATTCTAGAGCCCCATATCTTTCTACACCTTGGATAGCCACTCGTACCCATGCAGATTTCCTCTTGTGAGGATTCTTTTCTTGGGGTGGATCTATAGGCTCCTGGGGTTCTTCTATTTCTCGATATTATTCTTGAGTTGCATCGTTCATGGTTTTATTTTGAATCCTGGGTACTTCTGTTTCTTCAGGGTCTTCAGTAGGTCTCTTTTTGGATTTGTTATAAGATGAGTCTTTGTCAAATTTTACATCCCTGCTGATGTCGATCTTCTTGAATCCTGGGAAGTATATTCTATAATCCTTTGAGCTTTCACTATATCCCACAAATACACCCTTCTTTCGTGAAGGATATAACTTTGTCCTATTTTCTTTCGGAATGTGTATGTACATTGGAAAACCAAATATTCTGAGATGACTGACTTCTAGTTTCTTTCCAGAGAAGACTTCTTTAGGTGTCTTGTTCTCTAGTACTCTATGTGGAGTACAATTTTGTACATACAAATCTGTTGTAGCAGCTTCTTCCCATAGATGCATAGGAAGATCTTGATCATGAAGCATTTCCCTTGCTACTTCCATGATTGTTCTATTCTTCCTTTCTGCAACCCCATTTTGTTGTGGATTATATGGAGTGGTCAACTCCCTCTTAATCCTTGAATCTATGCATAAATATTTGAATTCATTTGATGTGAATTCTCCGCCATTATCTTATCAGAAGGTCTTGATTTTATTTTCTGTGTGGTTCTCAATTAGGGCTTTGAATTCTTTGATATTGATGAATACTTCATCCTTGCTTTTCATGAAGTATATCCATGTATTCCTAGAAAAATCATCAATGAAAGAGACATAGTATACATACCCGATTAATGAACTGGATGACATCGGATTGGATACATCGGAGTGAATGATTTCCAAGATTCCTTTTTCCTTGCGCTCACTACTTAGAAATGTTTTATTTGTGTTCTTTCCTTTCACACATCCCTTACAAACTCCTTCATGTTTTTCCTGCATTTCTGGAAGTCCTTCAATAGCTTTGCTTGCGAGTGGTAGTGCCCTATAGTGCACATATGCAAGCCTTCTATGCCAAAGTTCATTTGGCTCTACCGAGTCATGGACCAACGTTTGTTCTGGTTGTCCCTTTAATTTGTATAGTCCTCCTTCTTGCTCTCTAATTAAAACTCCATCATCTATAGTCTTTCCTTTTGGCCACATGAGGACTTGTCCATCTATAAATGCAACCCTCATTCCTTTTGAATGCTGATATAGAGATAAGATTCTTCTTTAGTCCTAGTACAAACAAAACATCCTTCATCTTTATAGACTTTTCAGAGTCTAGCTTATATGAGGATTCACCACCACCTTTTATGGGATATTGGTAGGCATCTCCAAGTTTTACTTTGTGGGGTGAATCATGCTTGGATAGTTTCATAAAAGATTCCTTGAATCTCGCCATGTGCTTGGAAGCCCCACTGCTAATAAGCCAATCCTTGCTTCCATGTGTGATAGTTCCCGTGAGAGCAGATATTAGAACATATTGTTCATCACTTGAAGAATATTCACTTTCTTGTTTGACTCTCTTCCTGGGAGGATCATCATCCTCTGCAGTGTGAGCATGATGTTTTATTTTGTAGTTCTTCTTCTTTTGAGAGCCATTCTTATTTTTAGGACAGTTTTTGGCAAAGTGTCCTCTCTCATCACATGTAAAGAATATGAGTTTGGATATATCCTTTCTTTATCTTCCAGGGTTATCTATTTGGTGAGAATGCTTACCTTGGTGATGATGATTGTCTCTCCTGCTTTTCTTGGTGTGTACTATGAGAACTTGATCTTCATTTCCCATATTTTCTTCTTGAGATACCATTTGAGCTTCTTCTTTTCAAGATTCTTCCCATATCCTACTAAACTTGATTAGCTTCTTTCTGGCACAGATCCCCTGGATGAAATAATCCCATGACCTAGGGAGACCATTCAAGGTGGTCATAACAATTTCTGCATTCTCTACTTCTTCATCTACTACTTCAAGTTGTTCCTTGATTTGAGAGACCCTTTTAAAGTATGACTGTATGGTCTCTTCATTCTGGATCTTTACATTCTTCAACTGGCTCCTCAATGTCATCTTTCGATTAATGTTCTTCCCTCGAAATAGCTTGGTCAAGGCATCAAACATCTCTTTAGGTGTCTTTAGGGAGGACACTTGTGGTATGAGGTGATCCTTAATTGAATCAACAATAATCCTCTTAGCCAGGACCAATTTCCTTTTGTGTAAGGCCTTAGCCTCATCTCCCTCTGGAACTGGTTATCACTCCAGGAAACTCCTCTAGGTTGTCGCTCGAGGATGCCTAGTAACTTAAAATGCTTTTAGGGTTTTTTTATATGTATCAAGTCATTTGACCTATATAACCTTTCCACTCTCAAGACATGCATAAAACTCACTCATTTACAAGGCTTTTAGTTATGATTGATCAGAAGTTAACAATAAGGTGCAGGGATGAAGAACTCATCATCCTGACAGACTTACATACAAAACATATGCATATAAATGGCTAAATCATGATAAGGATGGCACTTATAAATCAAATTGCACTAACAAACCAATAGGATGACAGCTATAAGCTATTAATCAATCTGAAAATGACCTAAATACACATTCAGGCATAAGTATAGTAAAGAAAGAGATGATGGCTGAACAGATCATAACAAAAGAGCTTATATTCATGAAGAGTAAATTGAGAAGCTGAAAGCATTATAGGCTTATAAATCCTCGAAGTTGAACCTTTATTATAAAATCGATCTTAGGCTTTATATCCTTTTTACAAAAAAGTACAGATCCTGAAACTTCAATCTGTTTTTACAAAAATACTCAAAAGTGACAGTTTTTCCAAATTAGGGTTTCAAACCCTACCTAACTATTTGTCTAACTATGATGAAGATTTAGTTCACTGACTGAACATTAAATAGCTGAAGTAGTTGTTGATGATCACTGCTGCTGGTCCATTGTTAGTTAACCCATTGATTTCTCCTTGACAATTAGGTTTGATGAATTTATGGCACTGTTTTGTCATAATAGATCTAAACAGACCCTTTCTGATAATTCTGTCAGCATCTTTTATCTTTAACTTACATCCCTGAGCCATCTGCAGTCGCCAAACTCCGGTTTTGTCTGTCAAAAACTCGCTTTTAAATCTCTATCTGCTTTTGGTGGTTAAGCGGCTAGTCTATCGAAACTTTTAACTATCGAAAAGAGGAAGAACCCGTCGGTGATCGGAAGCTCTAAAAACTAAGGATCGGAACTTTAAATATGAACGCTGTCGTAGTGTCAGTGATTCAAACCACTGACGAACCCGTCGGCAATCAGAAGCTCTAAACACTAAGGATCGAAATTTAAACCTAAACACTACCATAGTGTCGGTGATTGAAACCACTAATGAACCCATTGGCGATCGAAAGCTCCAAACACTGAGGATCAGAACTTTAAACCTGAACGTTGCCGTAGTGTCGACGATTCAAACCACTAACGTCGAAACTATTAAGCATCGGAGGTCAGGAGGACAAACCACTAATGCATTGGAACTTCAAACCACAAGACTCTTCACAGTGTCGATGACATAAAGGGCAATCCCTCCAAAATATTGGCATCATAGAGGACTAAACGTCCGACCACTGTAAAAAAAATGTTCCGATGGCAATCAAAAGAACCGCGGTTCGGCGAAAAAAAAAGAATTGTCCATCGGGACGTTCGTCGTTTCCCTTCCGAAAAGTTGGCAGCATAGAGGACTAATGCCCCGAATCAATCTTCAATAAAATCCCGACAGTGAAAAAATGAAACCATCGAAAAATAAAAACCATTAAGCTCTGAGAAATGAAACTCCACAGTCAATATGAATTGGCTATTTAAACTGCCGAAAGGGTTTTCCACCCAATATTTATCTTCCAGCTTTCTGTGGTTAGTGTATATGTTGCACCCCTTTCTAATTTGTTGAAAATGACCCTTTTTGGTGGCTAATGAGATGTTCTGAGCCTTAACTAAGCCATCAAATGTAGCTTTCCCACTGTTGCTTGCCACTCGCTTTCGGTGGTTTAAACCCCTTTTATCTCTCTTTCTAGTCTGCCAAAAGTGCCCCTTTTCAGTGGCTAATGAGCTATGATAGTCCTCGCCTAAGCCACTAAAAGCTACAACTTGTGAAATTTTCATCCAAATAAAAAACAAAGGCTTTCAAACTGTCAGTGATATTCATATCCTTCATTGCATGAGTTAAATTCTTCATACTATCAAAATAAATTATTTTGGGAGATAACATCTGGCTCCTACTTGGGGAGGGGAACCTCCCAGTGAGGTCCCAATAATCCCAGACCAAAAATGCCTTCCCTGAAAAATAATAATTGAAGCTATCTTCTAGTGTTCCATTGGGCATGGAGTCATTTGTCTTTTATAACTGATCCGCTGCAATCTTCCTGTAGCCCTCTTTGCTTATTCACGAAAACAACTAAGAATGATCTAGCTGCTCAGATTAAGAGATTATTTTCCTATCTACTCCTACTCCTAATTATAATCAGTAGAGTCTTATTATCATGTGGCATCATGCTTCCAATGAAGCCATGTCAGAAAATGATCCGCTGAACTTACCCTTGATCTTGACCGAAAAAATAAATGAAACCCTAGCATGCAACAATGTAGTTTCGAAGGGTGACAGAACCATCTATCATCTGACAAAAATATTTTGATATCTATGCTGCTCATAAGTTTCAGATAGTCAACAATAGGGTCATAAAAGCCAACAAGAAATACCTTTTTATGCTGCTGATCTTTTCCTTCACTAATGTCAATGTTGAATGTGGACTTATCAACCTTTGTCAGATCAAAATGCAAGCTCAACAACTGATTTGAACCTTCTTGTTCTCTTATGATCAGATCTTGATCATTAATCATTAAAATTTCCTTTTGAGAATAGTGCTCACAATAGGATGATAAAACAGGGTTTACATCATATGAATAAAGATCAGTTGAAAACATATAATTGCCTATACAATCATTAGTTATCATAGGCTCATCCTGGTTTGCAAACTGATCATAAAATCCAGATTCATACATGTCTTGGGAGTACTTTGCAAACACTAAAGAATCTGATTCTAAGTCTGAAAGGAGCTCAGATGATTGCTGCTGTTCCAAATCTGCTTCAGACTCATAATCTTCCTGTTCAAAATATGAATCATACTGATGTTTATCTGGCTTAGGTAAATGATGGTTTTCAAAACCAAACTTCTCTGGGATTCTCCTTGAAGCACAAATGTTTTCCTCCACCTCTAAAGCATCTTCAAACATAATGCTTAAAGATGAAGATTTCCTTTCTAGTAGAAGAAGGGCCAGTTTTGAATGTAGTCCCATCACATAATATATAATGGCAACTGTCTCTGTGGGCCGGATCTCCAAAGGCATATCATGATAAGTGTTGTAGAATCTTTGATTGAAGATAGGCAAAGTTTCATCTTCCTCTCTCTTCAAAGCATAGAAATCAACGAGATACAAATCAAGAGATTTGTTCTCACCCCAATGCTTAAAAAATGCATCAGTGAATTCTATCCAAGAGCCAATAGAGTTAGCTCTTAAATTCTTGAACCATATAGCAGCATCTCTAATCAATGATTTAGAGAAAAATCTCATGATTACATCCTCATGAACAATCTGAAAACGGTCAATAAAATCTTCGAAAGATTCCAAGTGCCTTTCCGCTGAAGCTTGATTCTCTTCGGAAAACCAAAGGAGATATTCATAATAGTCAAGAGGATAAGGATGAAGATGAGAGGGTAGTTTTAATGGCTTAAACATCTTCATCCTAATTTTGATTTGAAAGGATGTGGGATGATCATGAGGGATAAAAATATGCTGACAAGGTTCAATGGTTATGGCAATGAGTGTTGAGCTCTGCATAGGTTTTGAATCAGTTCTGGTTTCTTCAAGGTTACATGGCTGATCAGATTTAGAAGGAATTTGGATACAGAGGTCATTTTTATAAATGAACTGCGGCACAAAGACTGATTCATCTTCTACAATACAAGCAGGCTGCAAATATTCTTCTACAAATGGATTTATAAAAGATGGCTGATAATCTTCAGAATATATAAAACATAGGATAATTCTTTTAACATGTGAAGGGAAAAGTATAAAGGAGCTGATAAAAAATAACAACAGTTCATAGAGTAAAATGCTGAACTAATACTTGGATTTTGACTTCAGCCTCTTCATCTTTTATCAATTGGGTCCTCCCTAGTGGATATTTATTAAATTCGAATGGATCAGGGAAATATAAGTCCTTTTAAATCTTCCCTAGCAACAGGGATAGGTTTTCTTCTCCCTCTACCAACAAATCTGATCTAGGTGTCCTTACTACTCTGGAAATTTTCCTTTGTAGAGCTCTTCCTTTTCTGATGATCTTCTCTAGATCTGTGACAGGTGTTGCTGGTGGCCTCTCTTGATTTGCTCTGGTATGAGTCCTTTGCAAAGCCACAGTTCTTCAATGGAGTCACTAGGGATGAGATCTTCACAAGCAACAGTGCTTGAAGATTCCTCAACCCTAAATTTTTTTGATTTACTTAGAAACTTCTGAGAACTAGATGCTTCAACATAAGAAGATTGAAATGGAGGTCTATTTGATATAACAACAGAAATACCTCTGGAAATACCTAATGTAGCTCCCCTTTTAGCTCTAGAGGTTTGTCTTAGTGAAAACATAGCTCCTCTCAGAATCTCTTCTGGATCTGAAACAGGCGTTGCTGGTGGCCCTTTAGGGTTTGCTCTACTACTTGGTCTTCTGGAAGCCACCTTATTTCAATGGAGTCACCAGATAGATGATTACAACCAAAATAGTGTCCAATATTTGTCTATCATCAAAGCAAGGATCTATGTCGTCTCCTAGGGAAGCTGAGCTTCAGTCTCCTCTCCCCGGCAACGGCACCAATTTGTTATCACTCTAGGAAACTCCTCTAGGTTGTAGCTCGAGGATGCCTGGTAACTTAAAATGTTTTTAGTGTTTCCTGATATGGATCAAGTTAGTTGACCTATATAACCTTTCCACTCTCAAGACATGCATAAAACTCACTCGTTTACAAGGCTTTTAGTTATGATTGCTCAGAAGTTGACAATAAGGTGCAGGGATGAAGAACTCATCATGCTGACAGAATTACATACAAAACATATGCATATAACTGGATAAATCATGATAAGGATGGCACTTATAAATCAAATTGCGCTAACAAACCAATAGGATGACAACTATCAGCTATTAATCAATCTGAAAATGACCTAAATACACATTCATGCATAAGTACAGTAAAGAAATAGATGATGGCTAAATAGATCATAACAAAAGAGCTTATATTCATGAAGAGTAAAATGAGAAGCTGAAAGCATTATAGGCTTATAAATCCCCGAAGTTGAACCTTTATTATAAAATCGATCTTAGGCTTTATATCCTTTTTACAAAAAGTACAGATCCTGAAACTTCGATCTGTTTTTACAAAAATACTCAAAAGTGACAGTTTTTCCAAATTAGGATTTCAAACCCTACCTAACTATTTGTCTAACTATGATGAATATTTAGTTCACTAACTGAACATTAAATAGCTGAAGTAGTTGTTGATGATCACTGTTGCTGTTCCACTGTCAGTTAACCCATTGATTTCTCCTTGACAATTAGGGTTGATGACTTTATGGTGCTATTTTGTCATAATAGATCTAAACAAACCCTTTATGATACTTCTGCCAGCATCTTTTATCTTTAACTTACGTCCCTGAGGCATATGCAATCGCCAAACTCCGGTTCTTCCTCTCAAAAACTCGCTTTTAAACCTATGTCCGTTTTCGGTGGTTAAGCGGCCAGTCTATCAAAAGTTTTAACTGCCGAAAAGAGGAAGAACCCATCAGTGATCGAAAGCTCTAAACACGAAGGATCGAAACTTTAAATCTGAACGCTTTCGTAGTGTCGGTGATTCAAACCACTAATGAACCCGTCTGTGATCGAAAGCTCTAAACACTAAGGATAGGAACTTTAAACTTGAATGCTTCCATAGTGTCGGTGATTCAAACCACTAATGAACCTATCGGTGATCGAAAGCTCTAAACACTAAGGATCGGAACTTTAAACCTGAACGTTGCCGTAGTGTCGGCGATTCAAACCAGTAACGTCACGACTGTTAAGAATCGGAGGTCGAGAGGATAGACCATTAATGCATCAAAACTTCAAACCACAAGACTCTTCGTAGTGTTGGGGACATAAAGGACAATCCCTCCGAAACGTCGGTGTTGGAGAGGACTAAACCTCCGACCACTATAAAAAAAAAAATGTTTCGATGGCAGTCAAAAGAACCATGGTTCGGTGAAAAAAAAAATTGTCCATCGGGAGGTTCGTCATTTCCCTTCTGAAACATCGGCAGCATAGAGGACTAATGCCCTGGCTCAATCTTCAATAAACTCCTGATAGCGAAAAAATGAAACCATCGAAAAATAAAAAATGTTAAGCTCTGAGAAATGAAACTCCACAATCAATATGCATTAGCTAATTAAACCGCCGAAAGGGTTTTCCACCCGTTATCTTCCATATTTCGGTGGTTAGTGTATATGTTGCACCCCTTTCTAATCTGGCGAAAACCACCCTTTTTGGTGGATAATGAGATGTTCTGAGCCTCGCCTAAGCCATTGAATGTACCTTTCCCACTGCTACTTGCCACTCGCTTTCGGTGGTTTAAACCCCTTTTATCTCTCTTTCTAGTCTGCTGAAAGTGCCCCTTTTCGGTGGCTAATGAGTTATGATAGTCCTCGCCTAAGCCACCGAAATCTACAACTTGTGAAATTTTCATCCAACTAAAAAACAGAGGATTTCAAACTATCACTAATATTCATATCCTTCATTGCATGAGTTAAATTCTTCATACTATCAAAATAAATTATTTTGGGAGATCACAGAACTGGAACCTCTTCACTGATGTAAGAGTCCAACTCATTTTCTTCCAAGACCAGGGAGATCCTATACTTCCAGGCTCGGAAGTTGTCAGCTCCCTCAATATTTTCATCAATCTTGGTGTGATGAGACATCTTAACATAGAACCTCAAATGGAAATAGAAGATATTTATATCTTACCAATTTGAGAAGCTGAAAACTGGATTTGGAGCTGATCTTTTGTAGTGCTGGTTTTTTGGTTCCAGGGTAAATTAGGTTTTGAATTTCCTGGTTTTCTACCCAATCAAAAACCTCAATTTTTGTCTCTAAACTTTGATTTTGAGGAGGAGATAAATTCTATCCTGGGCTCACTCAAAATTCCTCTTCAGTGAAAAGCCCTAATTTCTCGATTTAGTGGTAGGTCAAAAACTAAAAGTGCTCAAAATCAAATTCTGCTTCGACCGAAAGATGCGCCCTTCAATAGAGATTCAACCTAGTGTCCTTTTGCTGATGGATTGTGGAGAGAGACTCAAAAAGTAAGAATCCCTAGCTTCCACAACTACACAGTGTATTCTTCTCAAGTTAGCTCTGATACCATGTTAGATGTTTATCATTTAAGCAATATGATATTAGGATCTTATCTGAGAGAATAACATGCACAACAATCAATCACAAGAGACAATAGACACAAAGATTTTCCTTAGGGAAACCATAAAGGAAAAAACCCTGCAACCTCCTTAGAGATAGAATAAGCACCAATGGAAGCAATAAAACCCAAAGATAGAAAAGATGATCTCCACCAGTCTTTCTCTCTCTTATCCCAACTCCTTCTCTCTCACTCATGTGCTACAACTGAGTGTGAGTGACTGTGTGATAAATAGAGAGGCTCACTCTCTATTTATACTAATTCTCGACTTGACAATAACTTACCAGGGCTGAATTCTCTAGGAGAGTCTAACAACCCTAGTGCCCCACAAATGCGGGGAATTTAACCTCTGATCAACAAGGAGGGTTAACATCTATGACTTCACATGAATTGTTTACATTAATGATTCTCCTGATAGGAACATCGAGGACCAATCAAATACAATATATGAAATACATAAGTGAATACATTCCGAAGTTACAAATACATCAACACCAATCTCTTATGATGTTGGACTCTACCAATGGTCAAGATAAAGGGAGGCACAAGGGGAAGGAGCCTAAAGCATATGATTTGAAACCAAAAGAGAGTCAAAATTCTTTTGAAGGAGCTTCGGGATCCAAGAGAAAGAAAAAATTTGAAAAGACAAAGTGTTCTTATTGTATGAGGGGTTTTCATCCTAAAATCCATTGTATGAAGAAGCAGATTGACCAGATGTCCTCCCTCCTTGAATATATGAAAATTGGTCTTCCACATGGAGCAAATAATTTTGATGTTGGACCACAAACATAAGATCATGAAAGGTGCCATTCCTTGAAGGATTCCCTTACTTAGTCGACAATTATTTGATTGATTCTGGAGCATCCAATCATATGGTTTTCTCCAAGGAATCCTTCTCCACCCTCACACTATCAGGAGGAACTAACATTCACAACAAACAAGAATTAAGGATTTTATGCCAACAATACTAGACTTTGTTCCATTCGCTATAGTGTATGAATTGAACCCAAGACTTTCCAAGGCATCCGCAACTTTTACTAGCATGTACCCTCAAGTTTTTCAGGGAATACATGAATATGCATTGTGTGTACCTACGAATTTCAATGGAATTCATGATAGTGCAGAGCCTATACCCACAAGTTTCTAAGGAATTCATGACTGTGCATAGCCTGCACCCACGATTTTCTAAGGGAACCCATGACTGTACATAGCCTATACCCATGATTTCCCATAAACCTGAGATCTCATAAAGGCCGAACTTGGCTAGTTTTAGACTCTAGAACTGAACTAAAGCCTCTAAAATACAAATATCAAGCATGCATCAAAGGATTTAAAAGGATAGAAACACACAAACAAGGGGAGAACTCTCGAGAAAAGTAGTTTAAGGAGAATAACCCCTTAGCTCCCCAGCGGAGTCGTCATTCTGTTAGTGGAGTATTCTATAGTTGAATAAATATCATACTCTTCTATTTATATGGGGTATTTGAATCCCATTTGATAGAAAACAAATCAATTATCACAATAATCTTAAGATCTCAACCTTCTTTCATGGAGTTTGAGAAGGGGAGGAAGAGAGGAGAATACCTCTTTGTAGCCTTGTTGTTTGATGGAGTCCCTTGATGTTTATCCTTGGAGCTCCTTGAGTTTCCTTCACACCAGCAAATCTCACCACAAAAATTACTACTATCCTACTAAACTATCTTTGATAAATATGGGTTAGATCTAATTTCCTTCCAATTCTATGTCAACAAGAAGCTTGAAAGGAAAACATTGAACAAGAATTGGGAAGAAGATTGAATTGATTCATAATATATGAACATGGAGAAATAATTACAACCCTTACAAGTGCCTTCCTTCTCCATATCCTAGACCTAACCCTCTACCATCCATTCCTTTGATGCCCAAAATCTTTATAGTAGAAAAGTGATTTCTATCCCTCAATTCCTCGAGCACGCCTTTGCTCTCTAATTTGTCTGCTCTAATTCAATGCATATGCCTTCCTTTTATAGGATTGGGATTGTGCACCCAATCTATTCACCATGAATTTAGGATTAGTATTTTTGAATCTTTTTTATTATTTCCTTCAAAAAACCCACTTTACCTAGTTTTTAGGAATCAAACTTTATTTTCAGTATTTCTAGGACAATTAATACCCATGTTAGGTAAATTTTCCACTATGTGAGTTATAGGAACTAGTTTTTGGCCCTTAAGAGGTCATGGAATTGGCCTCTATAGAGCCATCTTGTCTTAAAACATTTATTCCTTTATGGAAGCAGTGGTCAAATGAGAGATTGAATCTCTCAATTGTTCAAAAACTATGAACTTCATGTTGCGGGCGAAATAGAAATATGTTTTCAGACCAACACTCTTAAGGGTGTTAATTTTATTGTTAACAGAGGTATTGTAGAAGTATTCATCCAGGAAGGAAACTCTTTGGCCTTCACCAACAAGAAATCATGTGATCAAAATTTAAGAATTATACATATGAAAAAGAGATTATGGCCATCCTTCACGTAGTTGAGGCATGGTATGCATAGTTAACTAAGATTTGTTTCTATATCGATCCAACTATAATAGTTTAAAATATTTCCTTGAACAAATTTTATCTTCCCTGGAGAAACATAATTGGGTTACTAGTAAGTCAGGGTATGACTATGAGATTATATTGAAGAAGGATAGAGAAAATGTGGTGGTTGATTCATTTTCTAGTAAATTTGAGAAAGAGAGATCCCTATTTATGTTATCCTTACTAATTATAGGTTGGCTCAAGGAAGCACATCAAGAATGGATGGAAAATTACACCATAGTGAAACTCATCCAAAATATTTAGGCCCTATCTAAAAAATCATACCAAGAATGCATGGAACCAAGATACATTTTAGAATAAAGAGTGCATTTTTATGGCACCAAAATTATCCTTAAAACTACGAACCTTGAAGAACTTACATTCATCACCCATAGTAGGTCACTTGGGATTTCATAAAACCTATGAAAGGATTAAGCAATCATTCTCTTGGGAAGGCATGAAAATAGACATCCAAAACTATGTTTCAACCTATAAAACTTGACAATGACACAAGGGAGAAACGTTGAAGTCGCCAGGGGCCTTTTAGCCACTTATGATTATGATCCATATATGGATGGATACATCTATGGATTTTAAATTGGTAATTCCTCAAGATGATGGTAAATCAATAATATAGTGGTCATGGATCATCTTTCAAAATGTGCTCACGTTGTTCCTTATCACACCCTTTTACATCGTCATTAGTTTCCCATGTCTTAATGGATCATATTTTTTAGCTACATTGCTTTCCCACATCCATTGTCTCCAATTGGGACCCTACATTCGCAAGAAATTTTTGGTAGTAAATATTTAAAATTTAGGGTAACCATTTCAAACTCAGGATGACCTTATATCACCCCAAAATAAATGAACAAACATACGCAATGAATATGTTCTTAGAAACGTATTTGAGATGATTCACTTCAAAAAGGATACACCAATGGTCACGATGGTTTCCTCTGGTAGAATGGTGGTATAATACCACTTATCATGGAGCTACAAAATTGATCCCATATGAACTTGTATATGCACAAAACCCCGTATTTATAGTTTCCTATTTACCTAGCACTTCCAAGCTCTACACAATGATAGAAAACTTTGCACCAAAGAGGCTATTCTCCACACACTTAGGAACAATTTGGTTATGTGTCAAAATAGAATGAAACAACAAGTGGATCAACATTACTATAAGCATTCATTTGTAGAAAAGGATCAAGCGTTCCTTAAACTTCAACCTTATAAATAAACATCACTCAAAATCAACCTTCATAAAAAACCAGCCCCAAAGTTTTATGGAACCTACATGATCATACAATGCATTGGACAAGTGGCCCATAATTTAGCTCTGCTAGATCACTCCAATATTCATATACCCTAAAAAATCTTGTGGTATCCAATTGTAAATTGAATACCAAATTAATATAGCTTGATGATGAAGGCTCCATTTGGTTTATATGGAAGTAGTATTGGATGCTAGGCAACATCAATTGCAAAAAAAAATAGTCAAAGAAGTCTTGATCCAATGCAAATATATACAACTAAAATATGTTAGAATAATCAACCCATAGTTAGCTACCTTAGACATTAATTAATCCATTTTTGTCTTATTTTCCTAGTTTCCATATTCCACCTTATGCAAGTTGTCATCTACACATCCATAGTGGTCAAACTTGATAATTTTGAGTCATGGAGTGCTTGGGAAACCTCCTGGAATCAAATATGCTTTATTCCTGGCCTCCCTAGTGCATGTCTGCTTTTTCTGCTTTATTGCCTGCTTTTTCAGTGTTTTAAGGCAATTGGGAAAGTTTGACTAGGTGAAGTTAACTTGTTTTTTGTCCTCCACATCCTCCACTCTTTTCTCCTATGAAAAGCATGTATGAGTTGTACTTCCATCCACTATTAGCTTACCTAATTGATTTTGCCAATTCGTGAGCTCCTAGACAGTTTTGGAAACTGCTTTATGCACTTATGGGGGATTTTCTTAGATTTAGTAAGCCTGCTTTTGACTATATTCGAATGGCATCTTCATGCATTCGAATCCCTCATGTAATCATTTATTGTGGCAGCCTATGACTTCACAAGGTTGGCTATTGTACACTTATTCAATACAGTTTAGTGTTCAGCTCCATATTCAGTCTCTTTTGTGAGTAATTTTGCATATGTAATTGGCAATTGATGTGAGTGTAATTGTTCTAACACTGGGTTCAATTTCCACATGGTATCAGAGCCTTTGTATATCACTTTCTCTCCTTCCAATTTCTTTTTCAGGTTCAACATCATTGACTGGGAGCATTCTGCTGACTGACGGGACAATTTCTGAGCTATGGATCAATCTTAGAAGATCATCTTGACTCCATTTAATTTCTTTGAATGGAAAGCAGAGATGGAGATACTGTGGAGAGAGAAAGGCCTCTACATAGTGACTATGGAAACAAAAGCAGAGCCCAATGTAGCTACAGAGAAGATAAAATGGCACAATAGGAGGGATGAGGCCTATGGTCTCCTGTGTCTGAGCATATCCAGAGACCGCCTTTTCCATCTTGATGGATTGACATCACCGAATGAAGTATGGGAGAAGCTTGTTAATATTTTTGGAAATATAGATGAGATGAGGGGACATCAAATTGAAAATGAATTGATCTCCCTGATTCCCAATAGCTTTGAATCCCTGCAACTCTATTTTTCCAAGTTCAAAGCACTTGTTTTGCAGCTAAAACAATGTGGGATGGAAAAGAAGGATGATCAGCCGGTCTTGTCCATACTATCGAAGCTTGGTCCTGACTATTCAGTGATTGTTTCGACCTTCTATGCCACAAAGTTGACAGCTCGAGCCTATAAGATGCCTAGCCTTGCAGATTTCATGGAATCTCTCACACAAGAACAAGATAAATTGGTGATGATGGGCACCATCAAACCATCCAAAGACCAAGCTCTGGTTGCTGGAGATTCGAGGGTGGATTCAAAAATCAAAAAGAAAGCTAAAAAGCCACCTGAGCAAAAGAGAGACAAGAACAAGTCCCCAGAGGAGCCTCAAGGTTCCAAGAAAAACTCCCAGAAGAAGAAGAACAAAGGAGAAATGAGCAAGTGCGCAAACTGCAGTAAGGGAAATCATTCTAAGAGATCCTACATGAAGAAGCAAATAGACATGCTGACCCAACTCCTAGAGAATAATGGCATCTCCCTTCCAGACAGCTCAAAGAAGAGGGAAGGAGGATCAAGTTCAGAAGACAGAGAGAGAGTTCATGCATTGGTTGCTGGCACATCAAGCTCACCTAGTTTCATCATTGATTCTGGAGCTTCAAGACATATGGTTTCGACCAAGGAGGCATTCACCTCACTTGACATGTCGAAAGGTCCACCAATAGTACTGGAAGATGACTCTCTCACTGAAAGTTTGGGCAAATGGAGGATTGATCTTGACCATGGTAAGTTCAGCAATGTGTTGTATGTTCCAGGTCTTGCCTCTAACCCTTTATCAGTGTATCAGATGACCCACATAGGGTATCCAAAGAAGGTCATATTCTCCCTTGATGAAGTTGAGATCACAGAGATCTCAAGTGCTAAATTCATTGCAAAAGGAGTTGCAAATCATACTTCAAAGGTATACATGTTCTCACACTTCCTACCCTACTCAAACCCCTTTGCTCTTCTGATTCATGCTAATGAGGCAAGCAAGATTTGGCATGAAATATTTGGCCACCTAAATTACAAGTATCTTTTAGATCTTAGTGAAAAATAAATGGTCATAGGGTTACCAAAGATTAAATTTTCCAAAGGAGTCTGTCAAGGTTGCATCCTAGGAAAACACCCAGAGCATAAATTTGAGAGAGCTAGTCATGAGAGAACCTCTGCACTTCTTGAGTTGATCCACAGTGATGTTGCTGGACCGTTCCATCATATGTCAATGATTCAGGACAAATATGCATTGAATTTCATAGATGAATTTTCCAGGTATTGCTAGGTTTACTTCCTGAAACACAAGTCTGAAGTTTTTGGCCTCTTCAAAGTCTTTAAGGCTTTGGTTGAAAACCAGTCTGGGAGGAAACTCAAGGTCCTCAGATCTGACAATGGCGGTGAGTATGTCAAGTCTGATTTTATTCAATATTGTGCAGATGTAGGTATTCATATGTATCATTCTATCCCTTACACACTACAACAAAATGGTGTTGCAGAGAGGAAGAACAGATCACTGAAAGAGATGGCAACCTGCATGATGGAGGCTAAGACTTTGCCACCAAAGTACTGGGCCGAAGCTATAAACTATGCAGCCTATATCCAGAATAGGGTGCCTCATAAACAGCTTTATGGTATGACTCCTTTCGAAGCATGGAGTGGGCACAAGCTAGATGTGACCCATTTCAGGATTTTTGGTTCAAGGGCTTGGGCTAGAATTCCAACAGAAAAGAGAAAGGATTTGCAGCCCCAAATCCAAGAGTGTCTATTTGTTGGGTACTCTGAAGATTCAAAAGGCTACAAGCTGATAAATTTGAGCACAAACAAATCCTTCATTGAAAGGTTTGTTCATTTTCAAAAAGAGCTCCTAGCAGCAGTGGAAGTTGGAGAATCCTCTTCACCACCAGAACCTATGAATGTAAGTGAAGAGATAGTTGAACATGCTGATTCTGATATGTCTGATAGTGATGATTTTATTGCAGATCCTAAAATCCCTACAAGGCCAAAATGGGCAGCCAAGACCATTCATGCAGCTGGAGAACTAGCTGGGAATCCTAATGACCCTAGGAGGACTAGATCTCAATTTGAGAGTGCTCTATGCATGAAAGATCCTATGTTTGTTGAGAAATGCTATCTGATGGTTGAATCAGATCCTCAAACATATGAATATGCAACAGAAGATCCAAGATGGCAAGCAGCCATGAAGGAAGAGTTCAGCTCACTCCAGAAGAGAAACACTTGGGAGCTAGTTGATCTTCCCCCAGGGAGGAAGCTAGTTCAGTGTAAGTGGGTGTACAAGACCAAATTTGCTGCTGATGATTCACCTCTGAAGTACAAGTCCATATTGGTAGCCAAGGGCTACTCATAGGTTCATGGCATAGACTACAATGAGACCTTTTCACCAGTGGAAAAGATGGACTCCATCAGGCTAGCCTTAGCCATTGTAGCTTCAAAGCAATGGGAAGTACATCACATGGATGTGAAGTGTGCTTTCCTGGATGGAGATCTCACTGAAGAGATATACATGCATCAGCCTCAAGGATTTGCTACTAACCCATCTCTTGTGTGTAGGCTAAAGAAGTCATTGTATGGGCTTAAGCAAGCCCCCAGGGCTTGGTATGCCAAGATTGATAGCTTTCTGCTATCACTGAATTTTGTTCGATGCAAATCAGATCCAAATGTCTATTTGAAGCTGATTAATGGTTCATTAATGATCATTTTTTTATATGTTGATGACCTTCTCATTATAGGAAGCTCAAAGGATGAAATTGCTTCCTTGAAGGGTGCAATGAACCAAGCCTTCTCCATGACAGATTTGGGGCTATTGAGCCAATTCTTGGGGCTCGAGATTGCTCAAACCAAAGCTGGAATCAAGGTGCACCAGTCCAAGTATGCCTTGGATTTGCTGAACAAATTCAGAATGAAGGATTGCAAGCCAAGCAAGACTCCTTTCCTTTCAGGAGTGAAGCTTGAAGAAGATGATTCTTCACCTATGGTAAACAATACACTGTATAGGCAATTGATTGGATGTTTGTTGTATCTTACACATACTAGACCTGATATTTCTTATGTAATAAGTGTGGCTTCTAGATACATGGATCAGCATCATGAGATCCATTGGAAAGAAGCCAAAAGGATCCTTAACTTTGTTCAGGGAACAAGGACACATGGGATCTTCTATAAAGCAAAATCTGATCTTGATTTGATTGGGTTTATTGACAGTGATTGAGCACGTGATAGCACAAACAAAAAGTTCACATCAGGATATGTGTTCATGCTTGCAGAAGGGCCAATCAGCTGGTCAAGCAAGAAACAGAGTGCCATTGCACTCTCATCTACACAAGCAGAGTACAGAGGAGTTGTAAATGCATCAACTCAATGTTTATGGTTGCAGGGGTTACTTGGAGAGTGTGGCTTCGAATCAGAATACTCAAATACTATCTACTGTGATAATCAGAGTACCATTTGAATATGGAATGATCCAGTTCAGAAGCAGAGAACCAAACACATTGAGATCCATATGCACTACATCAGACAACTTGTGCATGATGGCACCATTCACCTACTCTTCTGTTCATCTTCAGAACAAGTAGCTGATATATTCACCAAAGTTTTTTGTGAGAAGACATTCAACAATCTCAAATCACTACTGGGGATTGCTGATCATGCTGTGAAGCATGAGTGATTACAAGATTTCCAAATTTTGTTTTATAGTCCATGTTTAAGGGAGGATTTTCCCACTAGGTTTTTGCCTCTTTCCTTGGTTAAATGGACATGTAGTATGTAAAGGGTGACTAAGACTTGTTGCTAGGCCCTATAATTTTCTGATATATTACTCATAAGTTAGGCTTAAGGGGAGGTGTTAGAATAATCAACCCATAGTTAGCTACCTTAAACATTAATTAATCCATTTTTGTCTTATTTGCCTAGTTTCCATATTCCACCTTATGCAAGTTGTCATCTACACATCCATAGTGGTCAAAATTGCTAATTTTGAGTCATGGAGCGCTCGGGAAACCTCCTGGAATCAAATTTGCTTTATTCCTGGCCTCCCTAGCACATGTCTGCTTTTTCTACTTTATTGCCTGCTTTTTCAGTGTTTTAAGGCAATTGGGAAAGTTTGACTAGGTGAAGTTAACTTGTTTTTTGTCCTCCACATCCTCCACTCTTTTCTCCTATGAAAAGCATGTATGAGTTGTCCTTCCATCCACTATTAGCTTGCCTAATTTATTTTTCCAATTCGTGAGCTCCTAGACAGTTTTGGAAACTGCTTTATGCACCTATGGGGGATTTGCTTAGATTTAGTAAGCCTTCTTTTGACTAGATTCGAATGGAATCTTCATGCATTCAAATCCCTCATTTAATTATTTATTGTGGCATCCTATGACTTCACAGGGTTGGCTATTGTACACTTATTCAATACAGTTTAGTGTTCAGCTCCATATTCAGTCTCTTTTGTGAGTAATTTTGCATGTGTAATTAGCAATTGATGTGAGTGTAATTGTTCTAACACTGGGTTTAATTTCCACAAAATATGCCACATGGGAACTATCAAGGTTTTTACAACAATTCTATCAACTTCATCCTTAAGGAAACTGATGATATTGAAGGTGGAGGGCATGTTAGGGTCCTACCCTCACCCCCATTACTTTAGGATACATAGGAGTCAGTCAAATAATGTATGTGGCCATCTCCTTTGAATAATACTGACTAGATAGTAAGTGGTCAATTAATTAATGTAAAAGGCTTTCTCTATTAGTTAATTCCCACTATGTAGTTGGTACTCATTAATTATGAGACCACAAGTAGTTAGGGTTTTGGCTATTGGAAATATATTTAAAGAGATAGAAGGCTATGGATTGTTTTGTTGAGAATTGTTGTATTTGGAGTTTGGATCGGGTGAAAGATCACCCAACCTTAAGAGGTTTGGATATTATTTTTTGTTGATTATAATAATGATAAGGGTTTATTCTACATCATATTTTTTTATTGTCTTGTGTTTGGTTAGTATGTGCTAAAATTTATATTTTATGCATAATATATATGTATGCATTTGTGTGTGAATATTTCAACCAACTCTGATCCCTTTGAATGACGCAGATGTTTTATTTCATATAGAGCTCTGCTTAAACCTTCAACCACTATAAATAAGAGCTATGGTGATAAGTTACAACCATGTCTAAGAATTATTTCTAGCTTAAATAATTATAATGATGATCCATTAATTAACACCATAAAGGATATTGTCATGACACAACTCATTACCCAATAGTTCACTAAGTGTAGTTGAAATCCCACATGAATCAATAATAACCTAAATTATACTCATCTAACCTTATCATATGATTTTTATAAATCCACCTTTATGATCAATTAAGGAATCCTTATTGTTTTAATGAGGTGGAAAACCTCCTACACCATTCCAATTGCCTCATGGATTTGTATCGCTTCAAGATTATTGAATTGCTCCTATTAATTATCTTGGATAATAATTCCTCCTCGATATCAATTTGTATATAATTTTTGTATACATATGCACAATGATATAGGTTTGTACTCCTAACGTCATGAATCCCTAATTTTCTAGTGGAATTGTCTAATTTTGGTATTAACGTCATGAATGTGGTAATAAATGTAGCCAATATTTTACCAAAAATACTTGATTCTTTGACAAATCTTAATAGATCCTCCTCCGACATTTCATAGAAACCTATAAATAATTCCACAATTCAGCCATCACGGCATAGACTCTATACTTATATAAATATTGCATACCTCATGAACTCCTTTGATATCATTTCCACCATGTTTTTATTATCTTCCTCCAATAAAAAGTTTAAAAAGTGGGTGGTCCTCTTGACAGCCTTAGTTATTAATGCCATGTTATATTCTTCCTTATAGATATTCTTAAAACCATTCACTCCATATTCTAATAAGTATTTAAAACTAGTATTGATTTCACCTCCAAGCCTTTGCATTCTAAAGATGGTATTTTTATTCCTTCCACAATTGGAAAACTAAGGAAAACAACTTTTGTTCGCATCACCCTTGTCCAACCATAGTACTCTTATTTTTAATCTCCAAGTCCTCTCCTTCTCTTCCATCAACAATTTTTTATTTAGTTCCAACTCACAAATAACACTCTTATGTGCTTCACATGAGAACCCAGATAGATCTTGCAGGTATAATTTCTTCAACACACTCTTAATCTCTACTAACTCTTTGTCATTTTGATTTTTTTCATGTGTCAATTCCTTTGCATCTTTATTTATCCTTCTTACATTTTCCTTGAATTGTATGGATTTTGATTCCATGCTCCCTTCAATAAAAGGGATTTTGATTCTCTACTCCCTTCAACAAAAGGAATCCTTCATAAAAAATAACAAAAGTGTTCTCTACCAACCATTGGGGATTATATTTGAAAGGAATGGGTGGTTTAGTGCTTCTTGAATCTATCTCCAATATGATGGGAAAGTGGCTAGTGTCACCCCCCTAACTGAACCTACTGTTTTATCCTCAAGTTTCCATTTAGAACTCCTTCATTCACTAAAAAACAATCAAGTCTCTTTGAGATCCTCTCAAGACCCATTCTTTTATTCCTCCATGTTGGTATGATTTTAACATACATAACATTATATGAACCCCTCTCAAACAACATTTTTACAAGGTAATCAGTCAACTAGTCAATTTGGGTTCAATCATATCCCCATATATTTCCATTCTATATGGATAAATTCAAGTCTCCACCCACTATAACATAGTCTAGTTCCAACTGCTATCAATTTTAAAAAATATGCTAATAAGTGACCCTTTCTAAGTAGGGTCCATATATGTTTAAGGATGTAAACTCTAGATCCAACATATTTGAAAATAAATTCACTCATAAACCTGAATGACATTCCTTTGAGTTAGTGCAAATGAAAAAGTGCCTTTACCAAATTGATATTAAAGCTTCCAACCTACCCTTTGAATCATCAAATATGAATTCCCACCTAGCAAGTAGCTTCCTGAGATCTATACATATTATGCCCCCTTCCCCATTCTTTTCTTGGAAAAATCCGGTGTCTAATGTTTGGGCCTCTACATGCCTCTTGATGGATTATCTCTTTGAGGTTTGGCCCATCCCTTAGTAATTAAGGGATATTACTATCATTAATTCACCTCAATATGGGGTTTATTCACTCTAAGAATACCCACAATGGATAATTGTTTCTCTAATTGTATTTCCAATTTTTTATTTCTCCTAAGCCATTTAAAGGTGATATATTCTACCTCTAACACTCCACCTTTCCCCCCTAGCTTAAACCAGGTCCAAACAACGTACAAAAATACCCTCCAAGTCCTAAGGGTCACCTTTTGGGGGCCTAAGGTCATATCAAGGTCCCTCTTCCATATCCAAACCTTCCTCTTCCAAATAATCCCTAATATTCCTTGCATGGTCATCATCACATGTATGCTTATGAATGCTCAACCCGAGGATATCTCTTCCTAATCCAATAAAGAAACCATATAGTATTTGGTTAATATCCTCAACAATAACCGCCATATCTCCTAGGATGCCCCCCAATTGCAATCTAATATTTTTTCTCCTCCACTTAAAGAAACTAATGTAAAATATTTTGAAGGGACCAAGTCTTGAATGACCATACCTTCACATTTTATATGAAATTACCTCACCATATTCGAATGTAGTCACCTTATGATCCTCACACTCTACTTTAACTTCATTTATCATTAGAGATCCATTCGTGTATTTTTCAAACTCATCAATAATTTTGTTTCACATTATACCCTCCTTAACCTCATTCGATGATATTTGTAACGTACTTAGACACCTTATTTGAATGTAGATGTGAGATTTGAAATGCATATGGATTTAGGAGCCAAGAAACTCTCACAAATTCCCATGGTTTATAAAACATGCACAAAATAGCTGAAAGACTGAAATTTACATACACACATGGAGTCAATAATGGATATTATTAACACTGTCCAGCATGTAACTATGTATGGAACTGGTATATGGTACAATAGGGAAAAATCATGAGGACTTGGAGGCCATGTGGGAAGCATACAAGTGTCATCACTAGATTTGACCCTCAACCCCCCTGGGTGGACCAATGAGCCTCCAACTTATCCCAAACGGTCAGGAATTCATGTGTGAACGTTGGTGAGGCATACTATAACATGTGTGGAGGTGTGGAACATGTGTGGAAACACATGGGTGAGTGGAGTGGCTCTAGAAGGGAAATAAATGCCCAAAACAGTCCAAAAACCACTAAAAACAAACAATAACGCCTCAAAGGAGTCAAAATCCCACAAATAAAGGAAGGGGAGCACATTCCTGGTTGAGCGCAATCAATGTGGGAGATTGGGTGTCAGAATGATCAACCTAGAGTGTATCAAATTTGCATAATGATCAACTAGGAGCGCCTCAACTGCCATAATTGTCAATTTCCCTATGTCTAAACCATAGGAAATACTGCATGGAAGAAAATAAAAAAGTGTCCAAGGTCTAAAACTAAGATAATAAGGTGGATTATTAGTCTAACACCCCCCCTTAAGCCATACTTAGTAATACTTGACCAAAAATATCATGGAGGCCTTGGCAACAAAGAATCAAGTCACCTCATACAACATAAAATTTTATTTGTCCATAGAAACAAGGTAAGGAGGAAAACCTCATGGGAACAAAACCTCCCCTAAAAAATGGACATGGAGCCAAAAATATAAAAGTGAATGGTATCCATCACCATGCATCACCCCCTCCAAGAAGAGATCTCAGATAGTTGAAATTCTTCTCTGTAAAACACTTGGTGAAAATGTCAGCAGTTTGCTCTGCAGATGGGAAATATTGCAAGGCTATCACCTAATCATGCACCAAGCTCTAGATGTAGTGCATGTGTATCTCAATGTGTTTGATCCTCTTTATCTACACTGGATCTGTGGAAATCTTGATTACACTTTGATTATCACACCAAATGACTATGGGTGAATCAAATGCAACTCTAAGTTCCCGAAGAATTCCTTGCAACCACACACATTGTGTAGCTATGTTCACTACTCCTTTGTACTCGACCTCTGCTGAAGAAAGGGAGATGGTGTGTTGTTTCTTTCTTAAATATCATATTGTTATATTTTTATCATTTAGTTAATATGATCTAGGATCTTATCTGAGAAAATAACATGCACATCAATAATCACAAGAGACAAGAGACACAAAGAATTTTCCTCGAGGAAACCATAAAGGAGAATACCCTACAACTTCCTCAGAGATAGAATGAGCACTAGTAGCAAAAGTAAAACCCAAAAATACAAAGATGATCTCTCACAGTTGTTGTCTCTCTCACTTGTGCCAGCTCCTCCTCTCTCACTCATGCACCACACTTGAGTGAGTGTGTGTTTCAAATAGAGAGTCTCACTCTCTATTTATACTTGTTTTCCACTTGACATTTATTCTACAGGGACGACTTATCTAGGAGAGTCTAATAAACCTAATACCCCTCAACTGTGTGGACTATTTCCCCGACTTACAATGAAGGGTTATCTTCGACTCAATTGTGGGGACTATTTCCCCGACTTACAACGGAGGGTTAAACTCAATGAATATACATGAATTTATTTTATTAATGACTCTCCCAATTGGAGGAACATCGGGGCACAAAGAAATACAATATAAAATATACAAGTGAATACATTTTGAAGTTACAAATACATCAACATTCCCTCTTAACTAGGAAGGTATTATCTTGACACAATTCATCAGCACAAGTCTTCATCACTGGATCATCATCATCATTGGATCATAATCAAAGTTGGATCATCATCATCACCGCTTCTGCTATCCTAAGCAAATGGTGTTATCTCTTCAATTCTACTCATCATAGGAAGTTCTAAAGAGCCAGCCCTTTTTCATGCTGGTTGTAGGCCTAGCCTCCATGTAGGTATTCATCTTCTTCTGCGCTTACATTTGACCAATGGAGGAACCAATCCTCTCACCATGTCAGAAAGGCACAACGCTTACATTTGACCATGGGAGGAACCGATCCTCTCACCATGTGAGAAAGGCACAACACTTACATCTAACCATGGGAGGAACCAATCCTATCACCATTTTAGGAAGGAATAGCACTCACATCTGACCTTGGGAGGAACCAATCCTCTCACCATGTCAGAAAGGCACATCACTTAGATCTGACCATGGGAGGAACCAATCCTCTCGCCATGTCAGAAAGGCGCAACACTTACATTTGACCATGGGAGGAACCAATCCTGTCACCATGTTAGAAAGGAACAACACTCACATATGACCATGGGAGGAACCAATCCTCTTGCCATGTCAAAAAGGTGCAACACTTACATCTAACCATGGGAGGAACCAATCCTCTTTCCATGTCAGAAAGGCCCAACACTTACATCCTACGGCATGGTATGGCACACCGAATACCATCCAAGGAAGGGATCTGCACTTACATGCACGAGCATGGTAGGACACACCTACTACCATCCAAGGAAGGGATATGCACTTACATCCACTGGCATGGTTGGAAACACCTACTACCATACGAGTAAGGGCTCTGCACTTACATCCGACCATGGGAGGCCCAGCCTACCACCATGTTGAAAAGGTTCAGCACTTATATTTGACCATGGGATGTCCAACCTGCCACCATGTCGAAAAGGTTCAGTACTTATATCTAACCATGGGATGTCCAACCTGCCACAATGTCAGAAAGGCTCTTGGACTCATGACTTCTCCTTGGAAGGAACCTCGATCTGGAGAACACCAAGCTTCTCCCTAAAGTAATCAAACTTCACTCTGTCCATTTCTAGCATAGAATCACATCAGGGCTGATTACGTCCAAGGATAACCTGCTAGATTCACAAGGACTGATTATAGCCAAGGACAACATACAGGACTGTTTACGTCTGAGATACCTATGAGCTTCACCAAGATTTTATGCTCACACAAACTGTCTCATAGGCTATGCTAGAAATCCCTCTTTCGAGAGATTTCAATCTGGATCACAATCTGGAGCTTCATTTCTCCTCTCTCTTAAGTAGTCAAGCAAGTGGCAACATATTTTTCCTTGGCTATACTCAGCACCATGTAGGAATCCTTTGTGCTAAACCAAGAGATCACACTTGATCTCATACTGAAGCAGCACCCCGAAGTGATCTTCCTATCAATGGCACTTCCTGCTCAATCCAAATCCACATAACCCTCCAGGTTAATCTTTTGATTCACTTCATATTTGAACCCATACTCAACTATACCCTTCAGGTACCTAACTGCATGCTTTGTAACCATGTGAGCATGTCTTAGTTCTGTCAGGAACTGGCTCAGGTTTTTCACTACAAAGCATATGTCTAGTCTCGTATTCACCAGGAACATCAATGAACAAATCATATGATGATACATCATTGCATCAACCAACTCTGATGAAGAATCACTCAATAGCTTCAGGTTCGATGCCATAGGTGTGGTCATGGTCGTGTAGTCCATTATCCCGGACCTCTTCAAGATCTCCACTGCATACTTCCCTTGTCCAAGGGAGATTCCATCCACATTTTTCCACACCTCCATGCCTAGAAAGTAGTGCATCATACCAAATTCTTTCATCTCAAACTCAGCAACAAGTCTCCTTCTTGCATCTTTTATGCGTTCCTCTTTTTCTATTAGGAACAAGTCATCGACATATAACAGCAGCATCACTAGTCTTTTTCCTTCAACCTTGAGGAAAAGGTTAGAATCTTATTTTCTCTCAGTTAAGCATAGAGGCATTAGTAATAGGTCCATCCTATCATAACATGTCAAACCTCAGAGTCTTCTGCAGTCACCGCCCCTGAAGCAGAGCATCATTCTCCCTCTGCCTTTCGTACTCTATGCATTGAAACATTATGTACTGGAGTGACAAGTAGCTTCCTCTGCTACTAATATTCTATGTATCCATCTAGGGTCACTGGATACCAATATCCTCTATCTTGAACCTTTTCAAAAGTTCTTCTCACACCTATCTGTGAGCTTTTCATCCTCTTATAGGATTTCATCTTCATTCTTGTAGAAAAGGTTTATTAGATTTTATCATTCAAGCTAGCATTATGATCTTAGGATATTTAACTGAGAGAATAACATGCACAGCAATAAAACACTAGGTATAAGAGACACAAATAATTTTCCTCAGGGAAACCATAAAGGAGAAAACCCCGCAAATTCCTCAAAGATAGAATCAGCACCAAAAGTAAAACCCGAAAACATAAAGATGATCTCACAATAGCAGTAGTCTCTCTATTGTCGCAGCAACTTCTCCTCTCACTCATGTGACCCAATTAGT
Source organism: Pseudotsuga menziesii (assembly GCA_001517045.1). Lineage (NCBI taxonomy): Eukaryota > Viridiplantae > Streptophyta > Pinopsida > Pinales > Pinaceae > Pseudotsuga > Pseudotsuga menziesii. Next base: position 130,343 of record LPNX010300694.1, read on the forward strand.
GAGTGTGTGTGTGATAAATAGAGATACTCACTCTTTATTTATATTCTTTCGTTCACTTGAAACCCACTCCAACATGTCGTCCTCACTTAACAATTACCTACTAGAGTCAACATCTCTAGGAGTGTCTAATAACCAACAAGGAGGGTTATCCTTAACACAATGGTGGGGACTATTTCCTCGACTTACAATGACTCACCTAGGGTCAAATTCTCTAGGATAGTCTAATAACCCTAGGGCCCCACAACTATGGGGACTTTAACCCTTAACCAATAGGAGGGTTTCCCACAATGACTTAACATGACTTGTTCACATTCTAGAAAATTCCTGGAATAAACATCGGGGTATGACATGAATTAAATACATTACAGACACATCCCGGAATAAACATCGGGGTACAATACATAAGATATATGGATGAATACATTCCAAAGTTACAAATACATCAACACTCCCTCTTAACTAGGAAGGTATTCTCTTAACACAATTTATTAGCACAAGTCTTCTTCTCTGTATCATTTGGATCATCATTGAGTTGTCGTCATCTTCATCTTCAAGTCATCTTCATCTGGATCTGGATCATCACTCGATTTGGTTCATCATCACTAAATCTAGATCATCACTCGATTTGGATCATCTCTGGTCTGGAACATATTTGCTGGATCATCATCACGGGTGCTATCTCTTGATTCTTCTCATCATAGGAAGTTTTACAGAGCCAACCCTTTTTCATGCTGGTTGTAGGCCTAGCCTCCATGTAGGTCTTCTTCAGTGCTTATATCTGACCCTAATTCAGAATGGCCCACCCAGCACTTACATTTGATCATGTAGGAACCAATACTATAGTCATATCAGAAAGGCACGCCCAACACTCACATCTGACAATGTGGGAACACATCCCACAACCCTGTCAGAAAGGCCCAGCAATCACATCCGTCAACCAATGTCGAAAAGTCTCATCACTTACACTCGGCCATGTGAGGAACCAATATTCCATGCCTAAAGGCTCTGCACTTACATCTAACAACCAATGTCAGAAAGGATCAACACTTATATTTGACCATGCAAGGAACCAATCCTTCATGCTGAAAGGGATCTGCACTTAAATATGACAACCAATGTCAGAAGGGCTCTACACTCACATCTGATCATGTAGGAACCAATCCTATAGTCACATCAGAATGGCCTTGAGTCCCATACTAATATTTCCTGGTAACTGACCAGGTGCCTCCATTCCAAGAATGGCAACAATTCTTATATTTGATCAAGTGGGAACCAATCCCTCAATCACATCAGAATGGACATGCGCTCACATCTGATCATGTAAGACTACATCTTACAGTCGTATCAAAAAGGCCCTCAGTCCTAGACTAAATATTTTGGGTAACTGACTAGGAACCTCCATTCAAAGAATGGAAACAGCCCTTATATCTGATCATGTAGGAACCAATCCTACAGTCATATCATAATGGCTCAGCACTCATATCTGACATGGAAGGAACCAATCCTCTCACCATGATAGAATGGCTTAGCCCTTACATCTGACCATGGAAGGAACTAATCCTCTCACCATGTCAGAATGGCTCACAGACTCATCAGTTCCCCTTGGAAGGAACCTCGATCTGTAGAACACCAAGATTCTCCCTGAAGTACTCAAACTTCACTCTGGCTAATGGTTTCATCAACACATCAGCTATCTATTCGTCCGTCACAATATACTAGAGCTTCACTGCTCCTCTCTGCACCATATCCTTGATATAGTGATACTTGATCTTGATATGCTTCGACTTGTCATGGAACATCGAGTTCTCTGACAACTTCACACAACTCTGGTTGTCGCAGTGTATACAAGTAGCATCCATCAAGAGATCAAATAAATCAGACAGTATATTCCTTAGCCATACTTCCTCACAAATAGCTGAACAAGCTGCGACATACTCTACTTCAGCTGTACTCAGTGCCACACATGATTTCCTACTGCTAAACCAAGAGATCACACATGATCCCATAATGAAGCAACACCCTGAAGTGCATTTCCTACCCAATCTAAATCAGCATAACCTTCCAGGTTAATATTTTGATCCACCTCATACTTGAGCCCATAATCAACAGTACCCCTCAGGTACCTTACTGCATTCTTTGCAACCATTAGGTGAACATGTCTCAATGTGTTCACAGCAAAGCAAATATCTGGTCTCATATTCGTCAGGTGCATTAAGGACCTAATCATCTGACGATACATTGTAGCATCAACCATCTCTGATGAAGCATCACTCAATAGCTTCATGTTCGATGCCATAGGTGTGTCCATGGTCTTGCAGTCCATCATCCTAAACCTCTTCAGGATATCTACTGCATACTTCCCTTGTCCGAGGAAGATTCAATCCACATTCTGCCACACCCCCATGCCTAGAAAATAGTGCATCGACACATAACAGGAGCATCACTGGTCTTCCTCCTTCAACCTTGAAGAAAAGGTTGGAATCCACTTTACTCTCAGTAAATCCTAGAGTCATCAGTAATCTATCCATCCTGTCATACCATGTCGAACCTCAGGATCTTCTGCAGTCACTCCCTCTGATGCGGAGCATCATACTCCCTCTGTCGTCCGTACTCTTATGCACTGAAACATTCTGTACCAGAGTGGCAAGTATCTTCCTATGCTACTAATATTCTATGTATCCATCTAGGATCATTGGATACCAAGATCCTCTATCTTGAACTTTTTCAAAAGTTCTTCTCGCACCCATCTGTGAGCTTGTCATCCTCTATCAACCTTGTAGCATAGGTTCAGATCTTCATCAAGCTCATCATGTATGTGTTATCCCATGGGTGTCTTCTGAACTCGTACAAGGCCTCCTTTCATTTGCACACATGATTCTGCCTATCATGTGTCTCAACTCCCACTGGCTACAAATGTCTCTTCATATTCTATGCCTTCTTTTCATGAGAAGCTTCATGCTACGAATCTTGCCTTGTATCCCACAATGTTTCCATCTACTGCATGATGGAACTATGAACTTTCCTTCATGTATCGATACTGCATTCTATACATCATTTTTCTTGAACTAGTGTTCCCTTTCTTCTTGGAAGGTTCTGCATCAATGATGTCGCTCCATTCATCATATTATTTTTCATCTTGAACTGTCGTCACTTGTTCTTTGGAACAATTCTCATCCTTCTTTGCTTTTAGGCGATTATGCATGTGATATTTCCTACAAGTCAAATGCGTTTGTATGGTTAGAAACATTTCATAAGGAATATTCATACTGGAAAATTCTTATGCATAAATATATGATCATGCAACTACTTTATCCAATACAACATTCATCCATATCTCACAGAAACTTTATTGATGCCTTCCATCTCTACCAGGACAACATTGAGATTGTGCACTAATCCAATATGTTAGTAAAGAAGTTTCATTCTATATAAGCAGCAATGGAGAGTTGTATAGAACCATGAGCTACTTACCGATCACATGCATATTAGTAGTATGCTGTCATTAATGCAAACATTCTATCATGCATAATACATTAACAAATGCATAACAAAACAATATCATGAAATGACAATTGAATACTTATTTTTATTTGTTTCGTGGGTAGACTCCTTCTTGAGCCTTCAGCTTCATCGTCTTCTTCATTCATAATAGCATCATTTCTTATCCAAATGCTAAGATGGATAAGAGGTTCTTCAATAGTTGTGTTCTTCATGTTCCTCATCGCTTGAGGGATCTTCTTTGGATGGTAAGAGCTTGATCTTCAGTTGCTCCCATCTTCTCTTCTCGAGCTTCTTCTTCTTGTTTGTTCTCTTCCCAGAGTCTACTGAAAGTAATCACTTCCTTCTGGCACACATTCCTTGAATGAATGAATCCTATGATCCTGGGAGGCCATTCAAGGTGCCTATCAACACTTCTGCATTCTTTACTTCTTCTTTTACCGCTTCAAGTTTTTCTTTGATTTGAGAGACCCTTGTAAAGTATGACTGCATGGTCTCTGCATTCTGGATCTTCACATTCTTCAACTAGTTTCTTAAGGTCATATTCCTATTTATGTTCTTCCCTTCAAATAGCTTGGTCAAGGAATCAAACATCTTCGGCATATTTAGGGAAGACACTTGTGGTACAAGTTGATCCATGATTGAATCAACAATGATCTTCTTGGCCTTGACCAAGTTCTTCTTATGTAATGCTTTTAGCCTCATCTCCCTTTGGAACTAGAACCTCTCCACTCAGGTGGGTGTCCAATTCATTTTCTTCAGAGAGATCAAATACTTCCATGCTTGGAATTTGTCAAATTCAACAAGATTATCATCAAGCTGATGTGATATATCACTTTGAAATGAGAACCTCAAATAAAAATAGCAAAATATTATATCTTACCGATTTGAGGTGTCCGTTCTGGTTCTGGAGCTGGATAATCTAGGGTTTGTCAGAGAAACCCTAATTTTCAAAATTTGGAATATTTTAGATCTGATTGGATAGAAAGATATATCTCTTCAAGTTGAGCTATCTAATGTACTCCTTTTCTAAAAACAGTGGAGGGAAGCTCCCAGAACAGGAAGCCCTAGTTTTCCAATTTCTTCTGTAGAAATGCCTGTTACTGTTTCTGCGGTATCTCTAAAATTACTACTCCTATGTGTTTGAAACTTCTCACTGACATATCCTTGCATGTCCTTGTTCCAAAACCATAGGTTTCATCAAAATTGGTTTCACCAATTGGGACTAATGATCATTTTCCCAAGGTGACCTGTTACAGGACTGTTCAGCACAACGAAGTTGTACGGACTTCCACGTGTCCCCGGTTCATCTTCTGAGTTTGAAACTCGGACCAAAAAAAGTAAAGTCTATTAAATTGAACACATAGATCTATGGAAAAACAAATGACTCACATGATAGATCACACAATTTACTCAGTTATTAAAGAATGAAACAGTGTAAAAATGGCTTGCAGCTGTGAATGCTTTTCATTAATCAAAGAGTAATTAGATAATAATTACAATGAAGTACAATGGCTTAAATAGCCACATACAATTCAAATCCACATGAGGAAATTCGAATTGATTAGACTCTACTTGACTGTAGGTAACTAAGACCTTGTATAAATCACTGTCGGAGGACTCAATAGTTAACTGACCTTGTCTAAATCATGACCGAAGTTCATCGAAGTTCTAAAACACAACTCAAGTGTTACATTCAGTGTTGACTGAGGCTAACTGACTGTGTTAGGTGAGAAATGTGCCCCTCCTTAGTGCAGCCATGCAAACCTAGTGCTAATTGAATGTAGAGGACTAGAACTGAATGTAACTGACTCCTAACTCAGCTTAACCAGTCATCAACTAAACTGAACTGACCTTGGTTGGTTTTGGCACTCCCAGTGGCTCCTAAATTGTAGGGATTGGTCTAGGAGGCTCCTAAACTGATGCAATCAAGTGCAATTAGTGGCAGTGAGCCTCAATTAGTGTTCCCCACACTTTAGTAACTGAAACATGTGCCCCAATTAGGCCAACTGGACCCAATGGTGTTAATGACTATAAATAGACTAGATGGACTCCCGATTTAGACATGACTCCCGATTTAGACATCTGACCAAATTGGACAAGGGAGGATTAATAATCCTAACGAGCTCCATGCCCTTTCTGGAACATCTTCAGAAATTTCATTTGGACCTTTGTATCCCAAGATATAGCAATTCTCTCTAGGTGTCCTGTTTAGGGATGAATTCTGGAAGAGGCTGGAACCCTAACTTGGAGGGATCATATCTCCCAGAATATAGCGAATCTGAGGCTCAATTTTGGACACAGTATAAATTAGGATTTTATCTTCGGCCTTTGAAATTTTCATCTCCTAAGCCTTCGCCAATATTGATATATAGCGAATGTAACAAAACTTATCAGTTTTAGTATTTAGGGTTTTTCCAGCTTGGGGTCAAACTAGGGTTTGACTTTCCTGGAGTTTCACCCAACCAAAAATCTTGATCCAGGTCTCTAAAATTTGATTTTGATGAGGAGATAAATCCTATGTCAGGCTCACTCAAAAATTCCTCTTTTGTAAGAATCCCTAATTTCCCGCATCAAAAACTGAAAATGCTCAGAATTGAATTCCGCTTTGATAGAAAGATGCGCCCTTCAATGGAGAGTCATCCTAGCATACTTTTGTTGATGGATTATGGAGAGATACCCAAAAATTAAGAAACCATAGCTTTTGTAGCTACATAGTGTCTTCTTCTCAGGTTAGCTCTAATACCATGTTAGATTTTATCATTCAAGCTAGCATTATGATCTTAGGATCTTCAACTAAGAGAATAACATGCACAACAATAAAACACAAGAGACAAGAGGCACAAAGAATTTTCCTCGGGGAAACCATAAAGGAGAAAAACCCACAACTTCCTCAGAGATAGAATCAACACCAAAAGTAAAACCCAAAAACATAAAGATGATCTCCCAACAGCAGTAGTCTCTCTCATGTCCCATCAACTTCTCCTCTCACTCATGCGCCCCAATGAGTGAGTGTGTGTGTGATAAATAGAGAGACTCACCCTCTATTTATATTCTTTCATTCACTTGAAACCCACTCCAACATGTTGGCCTCACTTAATAATTACTTACTAGAGCCAACATCTCTAGGAGTGTCTAATAACCCTAGTGCCCCACAACTTGTGGGGACTTTGCCTCCTCCGACCAACAAGGAGGGTTATCCTTAACACAATGGTGGGGACTATTGCCCTAACTTACAATGACTCACCTAGGGTGAACTTCTCTAGGATAGTATAATAACCCTAGGGACCCACAACTATGGGGACTTTAACCTATGACCAATAGGAGGGTTACCCACAATGAATTGGCATGACTTGTTCACATTATAGAAACTTCCTGGAATAAACATCAGGGTATGACATGACTTAAATACATTACAAACACATCTCGGAATAAACATTGGGGTACAATACATAAGATATACAACTGAATACATTCCGAAGTTACAAATACATCAACAAGGTTAAGATCTTCATCACTCTAGGTGATCTTCAAGCTCCTCATGTATGTTTTATCCCATGGGTGCCTTTTGAGGTCATACAAGGCCTTCTTTAATTTTCACACATGAGTCTTCCTGTCATGTGTCTCATCTCCCAGTGGCTTCTCTACGTATACTTCACTCGTCACTGGTGCAAATGTCTCTTCGTAGTCTATGCCTTCTTTTAGTGAGAAGCCTTGTGCTATGAATATTGCCTTGTATCCCACTATGTTTCCATGGATCTATCGTTCTCTTTATATTCTTCTGAAGCTATTTCTTTCTCCATGGTGTCTTTGACCTGAGAAGCTTCAAGTTCTTCTTCATGTATGCTTATTGGAGTGAATCTTGAACTGTTGTCACTTGTTCTTTGAAACAAGTCACATCCTGCAATTCAAATGCAACAGTTCTATGGTTAGAAACATTTCATGATGCATATTTAGAATGGAAAATTCTTATGCATAAAGGTATAATCATGCAACTATTTTAGCCAATACAACATTGAACCATATCTCACAGAAACTTTCTATATGCCTTCCATCTCTACCATGACATCATTGAGATTGTGCATTAATCCAATACGTCAGCAAAGAGGTTTCATTCTAGATAAGTAGAAATGGATACTTGTATAGCACCATGGGATACTTACCCACCACATACTTATTAGTAGTATACTATCATTAATGGAAACATTCTATCATGCATAACACATCAACTGAATATAAACAAATGCATGACCAAACGATATCATTAAAATGACAATTGAATACTTATCTTTATTTGTTTCATGGGTAGACTCCTTCTTGAGCCTTCAGCTTCATCATCTTCTTCATTCATAACTACATCATTTCTTATCCAAATGCTAAGATGGATAATAAGTTCTTCAAGAATTGAGTCCTTCATATTCCTCATCGTTTGAGGGACCTTCTTTGAATCGTGAGAGCTTGATCTTCAATTGCTCCCATATTCTCTTCTCTTATTATGAGTCGAGCTTCTTCTTGTGTGCACTCTTCCCAGAGTCTGCTGAAGGTAATCACTTCTTTCTGGCACACATTCCTCAAATGAATTAATCCCATGAACGTGGGAGGCCATTCAAGGTGGTTATAACAAAATATTTTTATTCTTTGATTGCTTCGTCATAGAATTGAACACTTCCTTTTGGTGTATTCAAGGATGACATGCAAGGAATGAGATGATATTTGATAGAATCTACAATGATTCTCTTGGCTCTAGCCTTAGCTTCATCTCCCGCTGGCTCTTAGAACTTTCTTACTAAAATACTGATCTAAGTCAATTTCTTCAAGGATCATGGAGTTCCTAGACTTCCATACTTGGAAGTTGTCAACTTCACCAAGCTTGTCATCAAGCTGGTGTGATAGGTCATTTTGAAATGTGAACCTCAAAGGTAAATAAAAAAAGATTAGATATTCCTGATTTGAGGTGTCCATCCTTATTCTGGATCTGGGTGATCTAGGGTTTGTCAAAGAAAACCTAATTTTAAAAACATGGAATCTTTCAGATATGATTGGATATAAATATGTGCCTCCTCAAGGAGAGCTAAGCAGCATACTCATTTTCCCAAAACTATGATCATAACTGCAAAATATATGATGCCCTAGTTTTCTTGAATTTCTTCTGTAGAATTACCTTATATTGTTTCTGTAGTATCTCTAAAAGTACTACTCCTCTATGTCTAAAATCTCACACTAAGGTAGCCTCGTCTGTCCTATTTCCCACACCATAGCTTTGAGAAGAATTTGTTTCACCAATTGGTACTTATGTGAGTTTTCCCAAGATGACTTATTTCAGTAATTTTCATCATAGCGAACTTGTACAGACTGCCAAGTGTCATTGTTTCATCATCAGGGTCTAAAACGTTTACCACAGAATGTACCATCCATTCCCTATCTATAAAATCTTGTGAAATTTCATTTGGAACTTTGTAGCCCGAGATATATCAATTCTTCTTAGGTGTCATGTTTAGGGATGAATCCCGGGAGAGGCTGGAACCTTGATTTGGAGGAATCGTATCTCCTAGAATATAGCAAATATGAGGCTGAAAGTTTTAAACAATGTTCAGAACGAATATTTCTTTGGCCTGTAAAAATTTTGGCTTTTTATCCTTCTCCAATATTGAGATATAGCGAATGTACCAAAACTACTAGTTTTAGTATTTTATGGTTTTCAGGCATGAAACCCTAATTTCAATTAGCTGCCATTGTAGTTGTACTTCAGCTATATAGTGAAACTTCTCTGATTCATATTTTTAAGGAAACCCTCAAATGGAAATACAAAATATTTAGATCTTACCAATTTGAGATTCCTGAATTGGATCTGGAGCTGATCTTCTATAGTGCTGCTTTTCTGGTTTGGGGTCAAATTAGGGTTTGACTTTCTTGTAGTTTTACCCAACCAAAAACTTCAATCTTGTTTCGATTTTGATGAGGAGATAAATCCTATGCTGGGCTTACTAAAAAATTCCTCTTCTTTGAAAATCCCTAATTTGTTGCTGTAGTGGTAGGTCAAAAACTGAAAATGCTTAGAATCAGATTCTACTTCGATAGAAAGATGTGCCCTTCAATAGAGAGTTAGCCTAGCCTCATTTTTCTAATGATCTGTGGAGAGATACCCAAAAAGTAAGAATCCCTAGCTTCTGTAGCTGCACAATCTCTTCTTCTCAGGTTAGCTCTGATACCATGTTAGATTTTTATCATTTAATCAATATGATCTAGGATCTTATCTGAGAGAATAACATGCACAACAATAATNAGAATTTTCCTCGGGGAAACCATAAAGGAGAAAACCCCACAACTTCCTCAGAGATAGAATGAGCACCAGTAGCAAAAGTAAAACCCAAAAACACAAAGATGATCTCTGACAGTTGTTGTCTCTCTCACTTGTTCCAGATCCTCCTCTCTCACTCATGCACTATATAAAGTTGAGTGAGTGTGTGTTTCAAATAGAGAGTCTCACTCTCTATTTATACTTGTTTTCCACTTGACATCTATTCTACAAGTTTGACTTCTCTAGGAGAATCTAATAACCCTAATACGCCTCAACTGTGGGGACTATTTCCCCGACTCATAACAGTGGGTTATCTTCAACTCAATTGTGGGGACTATTTACCTAACTTATAACAAAGGGTTAACCTCAATGACTTTACATGAATTTATTATATTAATGACTCTCCCTATCGGAGGAACAATGAGGTACAAAGAAATGCAATATAAATATACAAGTGAATACATTCCAAAGTTACAAATACATTAACACTCCCTCTTCACTAGGAAGGTATTCTCTTGACACAATTCATCAGCACAAGTATTCGTCACTGGATCATCATCATCATTGGATCATCATCAAATTTGGATCATCATCAAAGCTGGATCATCATCATCATCACTACTTTCACTATCCTAAGCAAATGGTTCTATCTCTTCAATTCTACTTTTCATAGGAAGTTCTATAGAGCCAACCCTTTTTCATGTTGGTTGTAGGACTAGCCTCCATGTAGTTATTCATCTTATTCTACACTTACATATGACCATGGGAGGAACCAATCCTCTCGCCATGTCAAAAAGGCATAGTGCTTACATCTGACCATGGGAGGAACCAATCCTCTTGCCATGTTAGAAAGTCACAACACTTACATCTGACCATGGGAGAAACCAATCCTCTCACCATGTTAGAAAGGCACAACACTCACATTTGACCATGGGAGGAACCAATCCTCTCATGATGTCAAAAAGGAACAACACTCACATCTGACCATGGGAGGAACCAATCCTCTCGCCATGTTAGAAAGGCACAACACTTACATCTAAACATGGGAGAAACGAATCCTCTCACCATGTTAGAAAGGAACAACACTCACATTTGACCATGGGAGGAACTAATCCTCTCACCATGTCAGAAAGGTGCAACACTTACATCTGGCCATGGGAGCAACCAATCCTCTTGCCATGTCAGAAAGGCCTAGCACTAACATCCACCGGCATGGGAGGACACACCTACTATCATCCGAGGAAGGGCTCTGCACTTACATCCACCGGCAGGGTAGGAAACACCTACTACCATCCGAGGAATGGATCTACACTTACATCCATCAGCATGGTAGGACACACCTACTACCATCGTAGGAAGGGCTCTACACTTACATCCAACCATGGGAGGCCTAGCTTGCCACCATGTCAGAAAGGCTCAACACTTATATATGAACATCGGAGGTCCAACCTTCCACCATGTCAGAAAGGATCCAACACTTACATTTGACCATGGGAGATGCAAACTACCACCATGTCAGAAAGGCTTTCAGACTCATCACTTATCCTTAGAAGGAGCCTCGATCTAGAGAACACCAAGCTTCTCCTTGAAGTACGCAAACTTCACTCTCGCCATTTCCAACATAGAATCACATCAGGGTTGATTACGTCCAAGGATAACTTGCGAGCTTCACCGGGACTGATTACATCCGAGGAAAAAATACAAGTCCATTTATCTCTGAGAAACCTACGAGCTTCGGCAGGATTTTATGCTCAAACAAACTGTCTCACCGACTATGCTAGAACTCCCTCTTTGGAGAGATTTCGATCTGGATCACAAACTAGAGCTTCACTCCTCCTCTCTCCCAAGTAGACGAGCAAGTGGAAAAATATTTTTCCTCGGATGTACTCAACACCATGCAGGAATCCTTCCTGCTAAACCAAGAGATCACACTTGATCCCATACTGAAGCAACACCTCGAAGTGCTCTTCCTATCAATGGCACTTCCTTCCCAATACAAATCCACATAACCCTCTAGGTTAATCTTATGATTCACTTCATATTTGAGTCCATACTCAACTGTACCCTTCAGGTACCTCACTGCATGCTTTGCAACTAGGTGAGCTTGTCTCGAATCCGTCAGGAACTGGCTCAAGTTGTTCACTATAAAGAATATGTATGGTCTCGTATTCATCAGGAACATCAATGAACAAATCATATGATGATACATCGTGGAATCAACCGAATCTGATGAATCATCACTCAATAGCTTCAAGTTCTATGCCATAGGTGTGGTCATGGTTGTGTAGTGCAGAAACGTATTCATCACTTACATCATCTTGGGGTGGAGGGGATGAGCATTCCCTTGGTGCTAGTTCAAGATATGGAATAACCTCTTCTTCGAATTGCACACTTCTTTCTATGAAAGTATTTTGAGTTGAAGGATCAAAGAACTTGTAGCCCCTTGTATCTTCACCATATACCACCATGATGCAGTCCTTTCTTTGTGGCTGCAATGCTTTTCTATTTTTTGGAGGAATTCGAGCCCAAGCCCTTGAGCCAAAAATCCTGAAATGTGAAATATTTGGTTTGTGACCAAACCAAGCCTTGTATGGTGTTTTTCCATATACTAATTTGTGAAGATCCCTATTTTGAATGTATGCAGCATAGTTAATGGCTTCATCCCATATATTAGGAATCAAATCTCATCTTCAATCATACAGGTTGCCATCTCCTTGAGCGCCCTGTTCTTCCTCTCTGCCACACCATTTTCTTGTGGTGTGTAGGGGACCGAATGCTACATTTGGATGCCACATTCTTCACAAAGGTGGTGCAAATTATTTTTCACGTACTCTTTTCCATTATCAGTATGAAGCACTTTGATCTTGATCCCACATTGATTCTCAACCAGGGCTTTCCAAACCTTGAGTGTCTCAAATACTTCAGATTTGATTTTGAGAAATTATACCCAGCAAAACCTTGAGAAATCATCTATGAAGGTCAAAACATACCTTGATCATCCATATGAAGGTGTAGGGAGTGGTCCAATAAGATCTGAATGCACCAATCCAAGAGCTTGAGTAGCTCTCCTTGCTTTCTCTTTCTCATAGCTGAGATATGGATGTTTTCCCACCACACAACCAATGCATGCACCATTGGAGGTCTTGATAGGAGGAATCCCTTCCACCATGGCTTCTTTGCTCAATTCTTGGAGGTATGTGTAGTTCATGTGACCAAATATCTCATGCCACAACTTGTGGTTCGATTGGCATGAGAGATGAGCACTTTCCCTCTGGAGTAGGGAAGGAAATGGGATAATTTGTACATCCTTGCTTGATGATCAACAAAACCAAATTCCACCACCTTGTTGGTAGAGATTCCAGCTATTTCGACTGTTTCTGGAGTAAATGTCACTCTCTTTGCTTCACCATTGCGTGTCATTTGGTACACTGGCAATAGGTTCACTTCCAAGTCTGGAACAAAGATTACACTATTTAAATACCCATATTCTATATCGATCCTTCCAATCCACTTGGCTTGGATCTCTGAATCATCACCCATTCAAACAGTTGGACCACTGTTTGAATACATAGATGTGAAGAAATATTTGACAGAGGCCATGTGACTTGATGCTCCCAAATCAATGATGAAGGATGAAGAATCTGAAGAGTCAACAACCAAAGCATGGCACCTATATTTGTTGTCTGACCCTAAACTTCCATCATTCTTCCGTACGCCCTCTGGGACTGGGATGTTGTTCCTCTCGAATAGCTACACCATCATATCTATGGTTTTATTCATGCATACACTCTCTGGATGCCATCCCTTATGGCAGTAAGTGCATTTGGTCTTCTCCTTGTTCTTATTGTCCTTGTTCTTGCAAGGATTCAATCCCCCATTAAGAAATTTGGGTATGTCTTGCGTCTTCTTATCTTGCTTCCTCGAACCCTCGACTTTCTTCTTTCCTTTGGATGGATTCAAAACCCCTGGAACAAGAGCTTGGTATTTTCTTGATTTGATGGTGCCCATCTACACTAGCTTATCTTGCTCTTGGGTCAAAGACTCCATGAAGCTTGCTAGTGATGGAATTTTCCAATTTCGAGCTGCGATCTTGCATGAGTGAAATGTGCTGACAAACACAGAATACTCAGACCCTAGCTTTGAAAGAAGGGACAATATGAGTTTCTCTTCTTTATTCTCTGTGCCACACTACTTGAGCTGAAGCACAAATGACTTGAATTTGGTGAAGAAATATTCGATGGTCTCATAATGTGCTGGGCTCAAGGAGATGAGCTCATTTTCGACTCAGTGACCCCTCATCTCATCAATCTTCCCAAATAGATCTTTGATCCTCGACCATACTTCATTTGGGGTAACTAGACCGTCAACATGAAAGAGGAGATCTCTTGAAATGCCGAGACAAAGCACTCCAAATGCTTCATCAAGTCTATTGAAAAACTTTGATTTCTCTACTGCTGAATTTGGTTCGAACTCTGTCCCCATGGTGACCCTATAGAGACCATTGGACCTCACCTCAATAACCATCTCGACCTATCATTCGAAGTAGTTGAATGGTGTTAGCAAGACATGGGTATGCTCCATTTTTGCTTGTGCTAATGGTCACAATTATTGAATGTAACTACAATGAAAAATCATGAATATATTTGGAGAATCCCTCTAACAAGAAATAAAACACTCTCAATTCGATTTGCAGCTCCAAAGAGATCTGATACCATGTGATATTTGAAACACAGATGGATCTAGGAACCAAGATACTCTCACAAATTCACTATGGTTCACAAAACATGCATAAAATAGCTGAAAGAATGAAATTTACATACACACATGGAGTCAATAATGGATATTATTAAAACTTTCCAACATGTAACTATGTTTGGAACTGATATATAGTACAATAGGGAAAAATCATGAGGCCTTTTAGGCCATGTGGAAGCATACAAGTGTCATCACTAGATTTGACCCTCAACCCCTCTAGGTGGACCAATGAGCCTCCAACTCATCTCAAACACTCGCGAATGCATGTCTGAATGTGGGTGAGGAATTTTAGAACATGTGCGGAGGTGTGGCAGGCGTGTGGAAGCACAAGGGTGAGTGGAGTGGATCTAGGAGGGCAATAAATGCCCAAAAAATTCCAAAAAACACTCAAAACAAGCACTAACGCCTCAAAGGAGTCAAAATCCCACAAAAAGAGGAAGGGGAGCGCATACCTCATTGACTGCAATCAATGTGGGAGCCTAGGTGTTAGAATGATCAACCTAGAGCACATCAACTATGCAGAATGATCAACTAGGAGTGCCTCAACTACCATAATTGCCAATTTCCCTAAGTCTGAACCATAGGAAATACTGCATGGAAGCAAATAAAAAGTGTCCAAGGTCTAAAACTAAGGTACTAAGTTGGATTATTATTCTAACAGTAGATATGGCGTGGCACTCCATTTCCATATCCAAATTCAACATTCATGTCCAATTTAATTTTTATTCAATTACTTCTCATTTAACAGCGGACATAAATAAACAATCATGGTTTCCTAAAACATAATATGCATTCATATATAATTTACAGGAAGAACAACACAAACATACATGCCATTCAAAGAAATACCAATGTATTTCAACCTTTATAAATAGTAAATTAAATTAAATAACATGCCAGCACGGAATTCACTCATTTCATTAATACAAAAACATACACTTATCTTTTTAAGTAATTATTCTCCAACTGGTTGCATGCGAAGGATGTTCCTTCTAGCCATAGGCACTATCAAACCAAAAATTGCTTTGACAGGCCACCCTTGAGCTAGGTTTTTCAATCCATAAGGGGAAAAGTTCTCCCTCAAACCCAATTTAGTTAGTTGAATTCCATTGCAACCCACTTGTGCCTAAACCCCCTCCACAGTTGTCCCAATACTTAATTTTCCTTCCCCATCAACCTACACAACACCAGGAACAAGATCCCTTCTCTAAGTTAACAGTCCCTCGGGCAGCCTCTAGTTCCCTTATGGTTCTCTAGCATAGCCCAAACAAGAAGTCTTTGAATTTCAGGATCAAAGGCATGAGCTACAGGCCAGGTTTCTCTCTTGCCCATCTACCTGAGTTAGTGGCATGCAAAATTCGTGTATATCCATGGCATCCTCATTCTTTTTTACAGTATCCAGCTATGGATTCCAAAGGTGATGGCTAAGAGTCAAATTCGAAATGGTGCAAGAGTAGCGAAGAACGGAACCCCTCTCTAGATATAAAGCTCACTTTTATAAGCATAAATCAGCTAGCCATGTGGAGCCACTTTTCCCTCCTTAATTCCCTTCTAGTTAATGAAAATAAGACTTAATCAAAGTATGGTTCGTAATCATAGTTTAATAACTTGATTTAATTTTCCAAGGCTAGGGAGATAAACTAATACACACTCCCACTTTCCCATTTGTGGACTCATATCCCCCCATATCTTCTTCATCCTTCTTCCCACGCAACCATTTAGATATTTTTATATTAATATAAAAAATATACATACTTACACAATTTTTGTCATTCCAACCATTTGTTTTTAGCTTTTATCATTTTGCATCAATATTTACAAATTTATCTTGTGGGGTTAAACTAAGGTATTACAATATTTGTTTGGATTTATGACCCTTAAACTAATTATTATCAATGACCTTCTCATCCCTTGATAGTTGTATAGGCTTCTTAACCCTAGTCCTCACCTCTTCCTTCTTTTTCCAATAGTCCTATCTGAAAGATAATGAGCATTCCATCACCAAATAGTCATAGGCATGGAAATGGACACACTTAGAAGGAATATCGTAATAGACTAGGGAAGTGTAACATTCAAATTCCCCCATTGTAGGATCATATCTTTTAACAATATCTCACGAATGGTTATTCCAACCAATATTTTTGCCACTATCATTATAGCTATATTTGCAAAGGTCATATCTTCTTTGTGAAGAAAACCCAACACATTCCCAATTGCTCTAGAAACACCATAAGATAATAATTCTATCATAAGACCAAGTAATTTCACCCGTAAAGGCATAATCTCCAATATTTTTAGTCCATGCATCAAACAACGAAGTTAAGGCTATAGAAACAACATAGAAACTCCCCATTTCCAAACCTCATTCAATATTTTTTGAACATCTCCCTCGTATCTAAAAATGAAGCTCAACATCCTCGAGCTAGGATGATCAATTTAGGTGCATAACCCAACAATGGTTCCTACCCTTATGTTGACTATTTTTTTAGATTCCCCTCTCCCATTCTTCACCTTGGGAATTGACCTACTATCGCAAAATTGGCTAGATCCACCACCTCATTCAGCTTAATGCTTTCACATATTAGTTTCATTTCAAATCCTTTAATTTTAATGCACATGTTACACCTTTCCATGTGTCCTTCTCTCAACCCAATTAACTTTCTACCAATTGTTGCCTCCTTTTTCTTCCCATCACCATTCACAATATTTTCAATAACCCCACCTACAAAATATTCTTTTAGTGGTATTGTTGAAGATCTACCTCCATTATTTGCATAGCTGTATCGTTCCCAAATCCCCCAAGGATCCACTTACCTTTCTATCACAATTGTAGATGACTCACTTAAAACTTATCTCTGGAAACATAAAGCCCTGAACGTATCACTACTTCACACATTCATAGGTTGGACCACCCGTGGGTTCAACCGTCCATTGCATGAGATCAAGATCTAACTCTATGATCCCACAACTTCTATTGAATGATATGAAATCCCTCTCATGACACATGCATTTGATCTATATGTTGTAGACTCAACAAATTGAGGCCCATATGGATCTACTAGAGCATGTCTATGGATGTAGGGAGTAATAGTATTACACACCTGGTCTTGTGAACAATGCACATGATTGATATCCGCTTTGAATGAGTTATGAATTCCCTTATGCCAATCCACTTGTTTTGTTGCCATCTCAATGTTTTTATGTGACGACCCTACCACTTTTGTGCACGAACTAACACAATAGTTACGCCATATTTGTTTCCCAAATTGTTTCATGTTCCTTCCTACCACAATCATAGCATTATTCAACATGGATGATATCTTGTGGACATTGAAAATGGATCCCAATATATCATGTCTATCAAATGGATAAGTGTGATATTAACCTTGTTGCATGGAGAGGTGCTTTGTACAACCCAAGTGAGTGAGATGTGTCCCAAGAACATATAAAATCTAAATTTAAATTAGCTACATTGTAAAAAACATTTATATAAATATATACCAAATTTCACTTTAAAAATTGGTTGACTAAGTTCAAACCTAAACAATTTAAGTAAGTGTTGATTATTAGTTTAGAGAAAAACAAGTAATTTCTAAAAAAGAAATGGATATATGTTTAAAATTTTCATTTGATAGTAAAATGTTTTCAAATTCCAATTTAACTTAGAAATCTAGATTTTAGAATTTTATATGGGTTATTTTAATCATTAACAACTATGAATATACATTATTAGTTTTAAAAGAAAACAAGTGAAGTATTTTTTTCTTAAAAACATTTGGATACAAGTTTAAAATATTCATTTGATGACAAAATGTTTTCAAATTCCAATTTAATATGAAAAATATAGATTTTAGAATTTAGTCCTTCTCCATTATCCTTTATAATTTAGATAATAAGTAATACCTACCTAATCCCATTCGAATACTTGTCATTTCCACCTCATGATTTGAGTACCATTCCTTTGAATTTTTATTTAATTTCATTTTGGGAAAAAGCATTGAGAAAATGCAATCCAAAAACATTCATATAGTCTAACATTTAGATTACTTCATAATAAACATCATTGATAATCAAGTAGAGACCCCCGACCTGAAGTCTTTGGTACAATGGATGTAAGGACTGAACTACATCAGGGCCGAGTTCAACTCTTTTTTTTTTAGAGGAAAAAATACCAGACCTTGTTATTCTTATTGAATCAAAGGACATCATATACATTCAGCCAACAAAGGGCTTTCCGAGATTTAGCAAGAACATTCTCATGTGGGGATCCCACTAATTACTAAAAGATCAGAGAGACATCCAAACAGCCAAAATCAAGGAGACGGAGAAGCATGAAGTCTGTCTTGGACAGAATTTCTCATCATTCTTGATAAATAGGTCAGAAAATGCTGATAAAGAGATCGTGAATGACCACAAACAAACTAGTCCCGAGCAAAACAAGAAGGCTGAAAGTCTCTTCAATGTCAGCTAAGAACCAATTCAAATCTACACAAATATAGTGCCAAAATAAAACAAGGGCCTAAAACCCGACACCAGCTAGAAAATCTTGAAATTCCCATGATCAATGATCATACCATCCAATGATTCAGTAAAGTTTCTGAAACCCGGGTCCAACAATAAAGCCTGCTTTGAGAGACCGTCAACCTGCTAGTTATGCTCATGATAAATATTTTTAAAGATCACTAGAGGGACATGTTGCAGCAATGAAAAAATGTCATCACACCAATGACTCAGAAATGGGACATTTAGTGATGCTAATTTGTTAACCCAAGAGATAATGACAAGAGAGTCACCATAAATAGTAAGAAGTGGGATCCCCATTTGTTTGATCACCATAAGAATGGCCCACAGAGCCAAAATCTCAGATCTGGTATTTGTGCTTTTGCCATATCCCAAAGAAAAGATGATGGAGTAAGAAGCATTCAATAGAATCACAAATCCAACACCACCAATATTCCTTGTAGCAGCCCCATCAAAAAAGCCACAAGGGAAACATATCAAGGGACCAGAACCAACAAATCTAATTCTATTCTTCTTTTGTGGGACCAGATACAAGAGAATAAGGTCATCAATCTGCTTAATAAGAGCATGAACAGAGGGCTATTTATTGTAAAAAATGCATCGATTTCTATGTTTCCAGATACACCAAAAAAATAAAAGAGGGAAATATCTGAAATGAGAGCTAATAGGTATACAACTAAACCAATATTCCAGAAAGGAAGTGACAATGCAATGCTGGGAAAGGGGCAGCCCAAAATGTTCTTCAAAGATGGAGTAAACTCTTCTGGAGAAAGAACAGTCAATGAAGAGGTGCTGTGGTGTATCTTCTCCCTTGCAACAAAGCAAACACATACTTGGGCCCTGTCTACCTCGACGCTGGAGTTGGTCCCAGGTCAAAATCCAATTCCTTACAATCAACCAGATGAAGCAGCAGATTTTTTTGGGAATATTAAGTTCCCAGAGAAAATCAAGTACTAGGGACTGACCCACAGAGCAGTAAGAAGAAATAATACACTCGTAATCCTGTACAGCAATAAGAATACCCACATAATGATTATGTGACCATAATAAAGAATCACATTGTTTTGAAAGACGAATCCTACCATACTCCATCCCTACAGTGTATTTATCCCATATAATCTTCCATTCACCCTCCAAGTCTAAATATGCTGCCGAGAACCAACAATTTTGAGCAAAAGAGGTAAGATTTCTGGCTTGATCCAACGTGCAAATACCATAATCCTCTAGGTATTCGTGAAGGTCAAGAGGGAGAAAAAATGATGATCCCATACCAACAATCGGATCCAGTCCCAACCGAATAGCCCTACCATTACCAACCTTCCAGATAAGTCCACTGCCCAGCCAAGTAAGAGTATGTAGAAAACCCTTCCAGATCACAGAGACTCCTCTAATAGAAAATGATTTCTTACGAAGCCAGGATGCCAAAGGGAATATTTTCATATACTTCACTGTCAATAGTTGAAACCAAATACCATTCCCATTTATAGCCTGCCAAAAAATTTTCATACGTAGGGAAAGGATGAACCAACACAATTGTTTTATGCCCCAGCCACCCAGAGAAGTCGGGAACGACAGTGTATACCAATCTGCAAGATGGAATTTTTTGTTGTTCACAGAAGAACCCCACATAAAAGAGAATATCATACTTCTGAGCTTATCAAGAATGGACTGAGGGACCGGTACCGGGGCCATCCAATATACCGGCAAACTAGTGAGCACTGCTTTGATCAAAACTAGTCTACCTCCAATGGATAAGAGCCGAAAGGTCCAGTGTTGTATTCTTTTCTCAAATTTTTTAAGGATCTAGTGCCAGTCCTTAACCAAGTATCCAAGGGGCTTAATAAAATATCCGAGGTAATTAAAACCGTTGTTAATGTGCTCAAATTTGTAAGGGAAGAACCCATAGATCCTGTTCAAAATATCAACATCCAAATTAAGGTGGATGAAACATGATTTGTCCATATTAATTTGCATACCAGAGGCATCACAAAAACTATCTAGAATGACCTTAAAAGCAACCCATTCCTCAAATGTACCGATACCAAACATAATCACATCATCCACAAAAAGTAGATGTGTGAGAGAGAGCTGAGGAGAAATTTTAATGCCCCTGATCTTACCATTGTTTTTTGCATCCTTGATAAGTAGACTAAGCCCTTCAATGACCAAAATAAACAGCAACGAGGATAATGGGCACCCCTGTCTAATGCCACAAGAATCAGTAAAAAAATAGAAGGTGAACCATTGACAAGTAGAGCAAAATTTGTAGATGACAGATAGCCCAAAGTCCAGTTCACACCTACCAATGGGACACCAATTTGGAGAAGAATAGGTCTAAGATAAGTCCAATTCACCTAGTCAAAAGCTTTAGTAAGATCCAGTTTTAAAATAAGAGCACATCTATTTTTTGTTTTGACAGTGTGGAGAACTTCTTGAGTAATAGCCAGGGGCTCTGTAATTTGTCTATTCTTTAAAAAACCAAATTGTTGAGGAGAAATGAACTTGTATAGAAAGGGATTAAGTCTCAGGGAATTTACCTTAGAAATTAGCTTGTAAACTAGATTGTAGAGGGAAATGGGTCGGAAGTTAGCAAAGGAGTTGGGCTTTTCCTTCTTAGGAATAAGCGCAATGAAGGTGGAGTTCATAGAAGGAGCCACCCTACCTTCCCTTCTAGAGGATTCCACCACATTAACAAGATCAGGCCCCAAAATGTCAAAGAAAGCCAGATAGAATTCAACAGGCCATCCATCAGGCCCTGATGACTTGTCTTTTTTGAAAGATTTAAGAGCTGCTTCAACTTCTACCAAAGTAATCTGACATGAGAAAGACTCCCTCTCCTAAGGGCTGATGAAAGAGGGAAATAAACGAATAACTTTAAGTTGGGACTCAATATTGGTCAGTTGGTCATCTGCAAAGATTTTCTTGAAATACCAAACCCCCAGGGCCTTAATTCCCAAGTCATCGACAATCTAGTTGCCCTCCTAATCTTATAGACCCCAGATAGCATTATGGTTTTTTCTAGCTGAAGCCACCGCATGGAATAATTTTGTATTGGAATCACCCTGCAATGCCCAAGACAATCTGCTTTGTAATCTAGCAGATTGCAATTCATGGTCCACCCATCTCTGTAACTCAAGCCTAAGTGCTAGAAGTCTAGACTGATCCTGGGCACCCAGAATACCAGAAGACGAGGATTCAAGAAGACTTTTGATTTCATCCTCAATAAGTAAGGATTTGTCTTTCATCTCTAGGGATTTTTTTCTAGTCTAGTCTTTGACCTTTCCTTTTAGAAGGCAAATTTTAACAGAGAGGTCTTCCATAGCACCCACCGGATTTCCAAAGGAAAAAAGAGGCCATTCCGATCGAATCATCTTAACAAAGTCCTCATTAGACAACCAAGAGTGATTGAACTTGAAAGGAAGAGGATAAGATACAGGGTGATCCATCCATTCAAATAGAACAGGGTAATGATCAGATACCCCAGAGTGATGAGCCCAAACCCTATGTCTATCTAGAAGGCTAACAACATTAAAAGAGAGCATAAATATATCAAGCCTTTTACATATTCCCTCATCCCCCATCCTTCCATTACGCTAGGTTGGCCCAGCACAAGAAGGGGCCACATTCGGCAGCTGATGATCCGAAAAGAATTTAGTAAAAAAGGGACCAAGGGGATTAGGTTGAGCCTTTGTACCCCAAATATTAGACCCATTCAAAGTAAGAGTCAAATCACCCACAAGGATCATATTAGGAAAAGAGAGAAGACCACCCCTAGCCACCAAATTCCAGAAAGATTCCCTATGGTGATAAGGGCCATAGAAATTTAGGATGGAAAGAGAGAAGGTCGACCCCATGAACTGAGCCTTGAGGAGGATCCCATCCATAGTATGGAAGGCTCTTCAATTGACAAGGTGAGGGTTCCAACCTGAGAGAATGCCCCCTGACAGGACAGAGGAGCTGATGGCACAGAATTCCCATCTGTGACAGAGTTTGGAGAAGGAAAGTAAGGCAGGATAAGAACTGTTCATAGTTTCTTGTAAAAGAATAATATCAGGCGAGAGAGAAGAGAAAAGAAAACGAAGGCTTTTTTGTTTAGCTAATCCCCTGAAGCCTCGAACGTTAAGAGAGAGAATTCACATCAAGAGCCACTCTGAGAAGGGGTCATAGCTCTAAGTACCTTGTGAGGAGAAGACGACTGGTGGTGAGCCACATTTTTGAGCCTAGTGGACAAAGGGGTGTACGGAGAAGAAACTGGATCCAAAGACTCAGAAGGGGCTTTTTTTTTCTTTCTGATAGTAATTACATTCTCGAATAGAATGGAGTCCAGGGGTAGGACCGAAGGGGAGAGGGGGGTTTTAGCTGAAAAAATTTCCAGATACTTTTGCAGAGAGGGATCTGCAGAGGATGGGGAGGAAACAAGACTGTGAGGAGGAGAAGCATTAACAATGGGACGAGGACAAGCAAGAGGAGGGAATTTGGAATCCGAAAAAATAGAAGGAGGAAGGACCTCGGCTTCCAAGGAGAGGGATGGTGTGGGATGGCATGAGGAGGAGGGTTGTTCCATAGGGAAAGCAACATCAGCATCCAATACAGGAACATAACATGACACAGGAGTGACAAGTGCCTCAACAGAAGAGGGAAGGGTGATACAACCATCCACCGAGTCCAAAAGTGAAAGTTCATGTTCAGAGGCATCATTAAAAAAAGGGCAAGCATTGTAGTAATTACTTGGTGCTGAAGGAACAACAGAAGGAGAAATGGTCCTCGCCGATGGGTCTTCCATAATAGGAGGATGAGAACTATGCACCATAGGGGAATGATGACTGAACGGGGATGTTGAACCCTGACGGAGGATAGGACATTCTCTGCGCAGATGACCAACATCCCTACACCAACCACATCTAAAGGGAATATTTAGGTAGTTAAGTCGCTGAGTGAACAAGCGTTCAAGGCACAGAATCTCAACATTAGCCAACAGTCCCACTGAGATGTCCATTTCCACAAGAATCTTGGCCATCCTTTTGTCAAAGTAATTCAAGAAGTCTTCCTCCACAGCCACGAAACGACCAATGGCATTTTCAATGCCCTCTAGTAAGGATCGATTCCAAAGAGGAAAAGGAAGGCCTGGGAGCAAAACCCACAGGTGACGTTTCTTCACACGCTCCCTGAGAGGGTCAAAATTAACATGCCATCTATCCAGGACTAGAGACCCAACACCAATATGCCATAGAGAGTTAAGGACAGTCGAAGCATGGGAGTCTTCCAGAAAGACAAAAAAAATCTAGCTCTGTGCCAATAAGCTAATCATATGGACATAAGAAAGGAATGGCTTCCAGTGTTCAGAGGCCCAGGAAAACTAGGCCTTTTTGTCCATTTGATAGTATTCAAGTCTTCCAATAAGCACACATGAGCACAAATATTCAACCCTTTCCATGTAGACATCATGCCCCACAACAAAATGTAGCTTCCCCTCCAAAGCCTTATGCGCTTTTGCTTTTCGGCGACGACGAGAGCAGGCATAAGAAACGTCCGACAAGGGAAAAGGCGCCATTGCTAAACCTTCTGACATGGAGTATAGACAAGATAGAGCAGACAACAAAACCAACACCTAGATTTCAATGGGAGCAGATAACTCGTGAAAAGGATCACAAACCCTAGGTTAAATGACCCAGTTAGGAAAAAAGGCATGGCAAGACCAAAAACCCCAGAGAGGTGTTGTTAAGTGAGTCCCAAAAGGGTTTGTGGGTGAAGGAAAAGTAACCCAGAATCAGACACAAACACGAGTGTGTGCAGAAAGCAAAAGAAGCGGCCGAAAAAAAACATGAAGGTCAACCCAAAAATCACAGGTTTCACAAAGGTGGAGAACAAGAAAATGACTTAGAATGAAACCCAAAACCTACCTAAAAACCGCGAGCCCAAAGTACAAGCAAGCATCAGCAAGACCAAGAAGCATCATGGGTCAACTGAAAACCGACTAAATAGTGCCACAGATATTCCCACTTTTTTGTAACTAGTTGGTACTAGTCCTCTGCTAAGAGGAGGAACTCCAATCGTCGGTTCCAGTAAGGTAGGAGGCATGTGAAAGAGCAGACAAAAGACCGAAAATCATGGGTCGTTCCCAGAACCCTAGAAGTCACAATAGCCGAGACCCAAAGCAAGTACCACCCCAAAGAAAATCCCAGCCAGACATAGCTCAAAAAATGAGACAACGTCACCCCAGGAATGAACAACAAAGAAAACAAACAAAAAACCCCGAGCCCAACAAACCCCAAAACAGACAGGCATGAAGAGTGCAAAAACCAACCTACAAACTAGAGAATGTAAGAGGGTAAAAGAAGACAACGAAAATGTCATAAGCATGGCCACACAACGCCAGAGCCTAAGAAACAAGCAGCAACCCCTGCTCCGCCTGTAACCCTCGCTCCGCCATCCCCTCGTCGCTCCGCCATACAAAGCAAGTGAGCCAGCCGAGTTCAACTCTTATAACATGAAGCAATACTGCAACATCGCAAGCTTCGACGACTAACTAATTAACTATGTAAAAATAAAGTTAAAAAATTAAGAAACATGTAAATATGAATTCTTTGATAAAATCGATGTCAAGACTGATCTATAGCAGCGCCGAGTTCAACTCTTATAAAATGAGGCAACATTATATCATCGTAGACTAATTAATTAATTATCTAAAAATAGAGTTAGAAAATTAATAAATATTTAAATTTAGTTTTTATGATAGTAGACTAGTATATTTGGATTAAATGGTTGAGAGATAGTTATAGAATGGAAGACAATTGGGAAATATTTTTGTATTTATGGTATTTATATAGTTAAAGTGGTTTAACTATGAGTTATCTATGCCAAGATACATGTTATGGCCAACATTCTTCATGTTATCCGTTTATCAACTATCACTTATTTTTTATATTCTTTTTCTTTTTATCTCATGCTTTTCTAGTTATCTACCATGAACTGTTGGTTATCTATTCATCAGCTATGATTTCTCCATGCATTGTTACAAGTTATCAATTCATAGCTAGTTACGAGTTATTTTTTATACTCTTGTTTCATACTGGTTAGTAGATGAAAAAACATAGGTTGTAGTCCACTCCAAATCTCAAATAAAAAAGTCTATCAAAGTAATTATTAGTTATATAAATATGGATTCCATGATAGTAAATTATTAGATATGTAGAAAAGTAAAGTAAAAAAGGTTTTGTATTGAATTTTTCGAAACCATTTATTTTTAATCCACGAGGATTCCACATTGTTGATTGAAGCTATATAAAAGGATATGTGGATAGACAGAGACATTTTTGTGGTTATTTATATTTTCCAATAGGAAAATATCTGCCATTCTAAATAAAGACTGGCTATAAACTATTCTAGAGGAACTTTCATTACAGAAGAACCAAAATCTTTACATCACAAAATTCTCATAAGTTTTCTTGTGGGTTATCCAAGAAAATGCCTTTCAAAACTTGACAAAAAAATATATTGAGTCTCATATGTTTAGTGTTGTTATCCCGTGTCCTTTATACATCTTCATTGGCATAATTTAAAACTACAGTAATTGAGTTCAAATTCCTAAAATTTCCTTTGTCTCCGTTTTTCCTGGATCCAATAGCAGAGCTAGTTTGGATAGCCCATCGATGTCCATATTCAGCTCTCTGTAAATGTGAGATATTCTGAAACCTATGAAGAATTCCAATAGCCTTCTGAATCTTCATGTTCACCCAAATAACCACCATTTTGGAATCTCTGAACACGTGCAGTTGAGAAATATTGTTATTTTTTGCTCTTTTTCTTGGGATCTAGGTTCCCTAACCCACTGTATCACAAGAGTTGATGTTACTTCAAGAGGAATCTGCTTGTTATTGAAAGTGATAGTGTTTCCATCCCACCAAATTCCATAAGAGAAAAGAGATGGGAAAGCACTGTATAGACATACCCGATCTTTCTTTCCACCATGCTTTAGCTTTGTGTTCAAGAGAGATCCCCGATGTCCCTCGATACTTTAATTCCTTGCATGTTGTCTTCCACACAGATTCTGCATAAGAACATAAATTAAACAAATGAGAGACATTTTCCTCATCTGTATGACAAAGTGCACATCAATTTGGACCAATCCATCCTCTTTTTTGCAAGTTATCCCAATTTAAAATCTTGTTGTTGAGAGTCAACCACAAGGTTAATTTAGCCTTTTATGGGCCTTCATATTTCCATAATTGCTTCCACCAATCCACCTTCTCTCCCTGATGTTGATCCCATGCCCAAGTCTTGAAGCCTAATTTGGCTGTGAAATCCCCATTAACAGGATTTTTGGTCCAGACTAATTTGTCATCCTTCTCCTTTAGATGAATAAAACTAGATTTGAGCAATGAAAAATATTCCTCCCATTCCTCCTTCAATCCTTCCTCTAGACCTAAGTCCTCTGAATTCTTCCAGAGAGTTTCCCTCTGTAATGACATAAAACAAGCTTGGTTTAGGGTGAGTATCCCTAAGCTTCTTAGTTTTAAGACTAGGCCTTATGAAAGTTTAAATCTATCCCCTGCTCCTGACCACAAATCTTCTCCTACCCTTACTTCTCTTCCATTTCCAACCAACCATGCCAACCAATTCCCTACTTGAGGGAAGGCTAAAACCATTGCTTTCCATCCTATAGACTCGTTCTTGAAGTATTTCTCCAGTTTTCTTATCCATTCTTGAATGGACCCATTTGGAAAATATTTGGAGATTAAAGCCTTTCCCCATAAGGAGTCAGGATTCTTGATTAGGCGCCATAATGTTTTAGCTGCCAAAGATTGACAGAAAAGAAACGTTGACTTGGCCATTTCAATACTGTGGTTTCTCCGACAACAACATCAATAAGAAAGGAGTTCTTAATGCCCCACCCCCCTAAATCTTTCAGACTAGCTAGCAATTGCCATTTAGCTAGAGTAATTCCTTCCATATGTCTATTGGCAGACCATAAGAAGGAGAAGAATTTTTTCCTTAATTTCTGTAATTCCCTTTGGGATATAAGCAATCGTTGCCCAATAAATCGGGATGCTCTGAAGGAATGCCTTAAGCAAAACCAACCTTCCTCCCCTGGATAAGAACTTGTAAGTCCAACACCCAATTCTACCTTCAATTTTCTTGTATAGCCACATCCAGTATTTAAAGGAGTAAGCATTAGGCTTGAGTACAAACCCAAGTTATTTGAACCCTTCATCCATTGGTTTTATAATGTAAGGAAATTCATCCCTAAGCCTAACTCTTACCTCCTCTGAAAAGCCATTTTCGGACAGAATGGAATTTTCCACATTAACATGCATACATGTAGCTTTCTTGTATAAGTCCAGAATCTGCTCTGCTTCCTTCAGGTTTCCCCATGTGCCCTCCCCCATCGTTACCACATCATCCGCAAATAGGATGTGAGATAGTTCTTTTGAATTGGTTATCATTATTCCTTTATAAAAGGCTTCTCTTTTTTATTTCTTTATAATTCTTCTTAGGGCATCTTCTATCAAAAGAAAAAGGAAGGGGGAAAGAGGGCACCCTTGTCTGAGGCCTCTTGTAGCCCTAAAACATTTTGAGGGTGACCCATTAATCAGTACTGCAAAGGAAGCTGATTGAACGCATCCCATTATCCAGTTGACTATTTCGAAATCCATCCCAATTTGAATCATTACTAGCCTTAGAAAAGTCCAGCTTACCCTATCATAGGCTTTGGAGAGATCCATTTTTAAGGAAAATGCTGAGCTTTTAGACCGCTTTATGGTATGAATTGCTTCCTGTGCAAGGGACACCGCTTCATGTATCTGACGATTGAATAGAAATCTGAACTGCTCCTTTGTTATAATTTCGCTCAAAATTGGCTTCAGCCTTTGGACTATAATCTTTGCGATTATTTTATAGACCACATTGCAGCACGAGATTGGCCTGAATTCTTCAAAGGAGGAGGGGTTTTGTTTCTTTGAGATGAGAGCCAAGAATGTGGAATTCAGGGCTCCCAATACCTTCCCTACCCTTTGTGACTCTTGCACAACCTTCATTAGATTTTCTTTCACTAAGTCAAAAAAACCTTGAAAAAATTCAATGGTAAGCCCATTCGGACTAGGGCTCTTACCTTTCTCAAAGGAGTACACAATTTTGTCCAATTCCTCCTCTGTGACTTCTTCCTTCAGTAAATTGTTCATTTCTTCATTTATCAATCTTGGAAACAAATTAATGACCTTAAGGATTTCTTGGATATTACATCCTTCTGATTCCTTGAATAGATTTTTGAAAAACCTCTCTCCCGCCTCCACTTTTTCTTTGAAGGAGCTAACCATTACCCCATTCATGTCCTTTATTGTCGAAATCATGTTCTGATTCCTTCTAAGATTAGCAAAATTGTGAAAAAACTTAGTATTGTTGTCTCCTTATTTTATCCAAACAGATATGATTTTTAGCCTTAGTAGCTCCTCCTCCCTAGCTAACAGTCCTTCTCTTTTTAATTCCTTCTCCTTAACCTCCTTTAATTCTTCCTTTGTAAAAATTCCAGAGTTATTCTGCTCATAAATCTCTTTTAAGGAGTTTTCTACTTCCTTGAGTTGTTTCTGTTGATTGGTTGTGTAAACCCTAGCCCAAGGTTTTGAAAGCTTCTTAACTTTTATTAAATTGTCTGAAAGTTGTTTCATGAAGGTGATATTAGGGTTTACCTCCAGCTTGCTCCATGTATCTCCTATCAACTTTTGGTTGTCTTCCTCCAGCAACCATGCAGGGTTAAATTTGAATGGGGCCGTCGGTTTCATTTCTGGGTTTTGAATTTGGAGAAGAACAGGGAGATGGTCTAACATACCTCCTACTTAGACCCAAGTTCTAATTATCATAGACCCTAAAAGTAATTTTTCTAAAATAAAAAATCTAACCTTTTAGAGATGGCCTAGTCCCCGCTTCTGTTGTTCCTCCATGTCAGAGTTAGCTTTAGTGGTTGAATGTCCACCAGCTCCTTGGATTCAAAGAGTTCCACAAACAAAGAGCTTATTCCATCATGGCAGGCTAGGGTCCCCCAATTTTCGTTTTCAGTTAGGGTTAGATTTAAGTCCCCTCCGAGTATAACGTTCAATGGCTCCAACAATCCCGAGGAGAAGAATGTTTCCTATAACCCTTTCCGATGTTGGTAAGGTTTGTATACATTATAAAGAGCATAATATTTCCCCATTGCTTTCTCCTTGAGAACTGTTTTCAACATTGTGTTGTGTTTCACCACTTGCACTTCCTCATACTCTTGATTCCAGGTGGTTATTAGACCCCCAAAATGTCCTTCCGAACTAATGTGTCCAAATCTCCAACCCTTCAGCCACCTCTTCGGAACTTCCTTATCTTTTTCTCCCTCCATCATTGTTTCCTGAATAAAAATGATCGCAGGTTTTAGATTGTCGATCATTATTTTGAGAGCTTTTAATTTGGGGGAGCTCCCCAACCCCCTTGCATTGAAAAATAAGATCAATATCAGGTGACCCTATTCTGGGCCTTTCCTGCTCTAAGGGACCTACCAATCATTGCTTGTTTTCAATTCCTCACTTCCACCTCAGCTTGTGATTTGGATAGTGCAATATGAGATCTCCTTCCCAAGGTGACCTTGGCCACCTTGTCTAATGCTAAACCTCCGTACGACACTTGGTATTTATCATCCAACACCTTTGACCGTGTGTTGTATATTTTATGCTTAATCCACAAAGGGGGCTCCTTAGGGGACACCACCTTTTTTCCTTTACCACCCTCGCTACTACAGGTGTCTTTACACTCTTTAACTGGTGTCGTCTCCTTATTTCATGCACGCATGAGATTATCCTTCATCGGACTCGTCGTGATTTCCTTGACACGAGTCACCACCTCTCTATGAGCCCACGAGACAACTGTCCTCGGAGGAGTCTATTCATGGTGCACTAAGGTTGTAGTAATGACATATGTGAAATTACCAGGACTAATTTCCAGCTTACCGGGGAATGCAAATAATCTCTCTTCTATCGTGGTTAATCTTTGCTCTTTTGGGGACGCCACCTTTTTTCTTTTACTACCCTCACTGCTGTATATGTCTTTATGATGTTTAACCGGTGTTTGCACCTTATCTCCCGCATGAAACACTAATGTTTTAGCCTGCATCGAGCTCATTGTAGTAACAGGAGTCACCACCTCTCTTTCAGCCTACGGGACAACTGTCCTCGGAGAAGACTGTTCATTGCATAATAAGGTTGAAGTATTGACAGAAGTAAGGTTTCTAGGATTGAAGTCCAGCTTACCCAAGAGCACAGATAAGCTAGCTTTTGTCGGGATAGTTTTTTGGCCACCACATTTTGTCAAATTCTCACTTCTTTCTTTGTTGTGTGCTTTCTTATCTCCCTTATTCCTAAACTGTTGTGGCCTTCGCACTAGGTTTGTGCAATCCCGACCTGTCTACAAGAGAAGCATCGAAAGGGAATTTTCGAATAGTCCATCCTCTCTCGCCACAGACTCCCATGAAGTTCCAAATGAATTTCTTCATACATCCCATCGTGAAGATCTGCTTTGATAAGAATTTTGGCACACCTCCTGTCCACCTTCTGCTCCCACCCTGCTTCCAAAGTTACAAATTCACCAATTTTGTTTCCTATTGTCGCCATTATCTCTTTTTGCCAGAACATCACGGGTAGTCCTGGCAGAATAGCCCATATTTTTTGCACATTCTATGGCTCCCTATTTGCATGAAAGTCCACACTCCAATTTTTCAAAATTAACCCTGAAGGGCCCCATTGCTAGTTTTTTCTTAATAATAACTGCCTCTATGCCTCTGTCTTGACATGGAACAAAATCCATCCTCTCGACAAAATATGGAACATTGGTAGCTGCCGCATATGGGGACTCCAATTTTCTTCCATGCACCTTTGGAGAGCAGCCTTGCCGACTGTTTTCTCACAGAACCTTCCTATCAAAGCTAACGACAGATATTCAGGTACTTTTGATAATGAAATATCCTTTCCTACTATTAATGTCGCTGCGTGTTTTTTAGCTTTGGCTCCTGTATGTTTCTTACAATCACCATCCTTGGTTGATATAATTACTGCATCCTCCTTCCTACTTGAAAGATTGTGCCTGAATTCCTCCAGCGAGTGAATGGACTGTACTGTTTGTTTTAGTTTCGCCATTTGTACAAAAATATGTTCTGCCCTTCCGGAGTAGACGAGTCATAATCTACCTCATCTATCACCATCATGAGTGTAAGACTTTAAAACTTTAAAACAATAAAAACCATAAAAAAATTATCCTTCAAGATCATAAGTGACTTTAACTCCTCTTCTTTTGTCCTTCACTACTCCTGGCGCTGGTTTTCTCTAGACTGTTCCCTAACCATAGAGCCCTTAACCCCTAAGGGCCCTCCAATATATATCTCTTGTGGTTATATATATATATATATTAAGTATTTAATCAATAACGGCCCCAAAGCTTATTTTGATTTTATTTAAATGTACCAAAAAGGACTGTTACCTACACACCCTAAAGGTATAATCATGCTAAAATGAACATTGCTATTTTTAATATGATCCCCTATCATGGTAGGACCAAGTCGACTAAAGTATCATAAGGTTGACGTTAAGAACTGACATAAGATAAAATATTACAAATGAAACAATCTCCAATTTGGAAAAACAGGTGGTTTTGTCGTTGTGGGATGAAAATATGATTAAAAATGGAAGTGATATCCAGGTGGAGGGTTGCTATTCACAGGTTGATATGTATAGTAATCAACTTTCCAATCAGATTAGATGAAGGCAATGCCTCGGGATTTGAAAATATTTATATGATAGTCTGAGACCCACAAATAGTACTTTAATGTGACTATCTCACACAAATAGTACTTTAATGTGACTATCTCACTCATTTTCTGCCCAAAATCCCAATAATTTATACAAAAACTTATATTCAATCTCATTCATTCTCCGCACAAAATCCTATTAATTTGTACAAGTCCGTAGGATGATCCATGGGTAATGGGAAAAGTAGTAGAATTTAAGTAAAAAAGGGGTTTGGGATTCTTTATGAAATTTCATGGGTAGAAAATTAAGTGGCACATAATTTTATGTATCTCTCCTTGTAAAGGATCTAAAATATAGTTTTTTTTTCATGTTTTAAAGATTTAAAAAGTCTCTGAATCTATTCAAAATCTCCACAATTTCATAAACAAACTGAAACTATACCATGCCAAATTTTAAGTATATGTGAAAAACAAAGTTATTGACTTTCATTGTGTGGTGTACAATGGCTTTACATGAGTGCCCTTACAAAATTCAAAGATAACTAAGTGTAGCTTTTATTTATGGAGTGAGCTAAATTATAGACTATTTGTATTTTTGTTGGTTGCCTGAATCCGGGGAGGGAATTTTGGCTGAAATTGGTTGCTGAAATTCCAATTTTAGTTGTATTCAACACCCTCGAAAACCCATGGACACCAAAATTATGCAATTTCAACAAACTAGAACTAACTTACACTTTTATTTTTGTTTAAAATAGAAAGACAAAGTATATATATATTTTATATCCTAATCTTTGAATCTTAAGAGTGTTGAATTGTTATTTATAACATTAATTACTAATATTGTGGATATTTATAACATTAATTACTAATATTTTGAATATTTTAGTAAAACTTGTTAAGTAGATTCAAAGTATTATTTATAAAAAGTTGAGTAGATTTTTTTTTAAAGACAATATTATTTATAAAAGGTTCTTATGTGGATTTTTTTTGTAAGACAAAGTATTATTTATAAAAATTTAGATAGATTTTTTATTTAAATAAAATATTTATGAAAAAAGAAAGCATTATTTATAAAATGTTGTGGGTTATTCTCCCATTTCCCATTCAAATTTCCAAGAGAAGGTCTAGTCTTGAAGCTATAGTCATCCCCATCCAACCAACAAAGCGTCAGCAAAGCCAAGGTAGGAGCCCACGATGAACCAGGATATGAACAATGTGTCAACAATAGACAGCTCCAAATATGAAGTATTCAAAAGTATTTTGTGCATTGCATGTAGCATCTCGTAGAACCCGCAGATATGTGGTGGGTTGGTTTGCTGAGGAAGTATCTCGTAGAACTTGCAGATATGTGGTGGCCTTCCAACTTGGCACATGTTTCTCTATTCAGGTATGCACATTTTCTTGCCTTAGGGTAGAAAAATGTTGTCGGCCTCTTTTTTGCTATTTGGTACTGTACTGTCTCTTTTTGGCTGTTTCTATATCATTGTACTGCCTCTTTTTTGTTGTTTGGTACTGTGTGAGGCAAGGTATTTTATTTCTTAGAGTTGGTTTCTATTCATTTTCCAGGGATTAACATTTCCAACATGTTTAGTATTGTTTGTTTTTTTTTGTTTTTTTAAGGCGACATTCATAGAGTGTGGTTGCGGTAAGAGTTATCCATTGAGCTGTAAAGCATTTAATGTGGCTGAAGCAAGCTTGATGATTGTTGGATCTTGAGATGCTCGATATTAAAAGGTCATCAAGCCTATTGCAGCCACATTAAATGCTCTTACCTTCCATGAATTGTTACATCAATCATCCAACTAAATATGACGTCTCTATTGCTCATATTTTTTCAATACATTGATTTGAAAAAATAAAATAAATTTAATTTAATTTTTTCAAAAATAATTTTTTTCAAAAATAAAATTTATTTAAATTCATATTTATTATGATTAAATCAATTAAACCACAGTGTTTACCATCTTTTTCAAAACAAAGTGCAGATTTACCACACTAAATATACTTTCTTTCTTTATTTGAGTTTTGTCCAATTTGAATCTTCATGTTTGGTTTTCCTTCCTTTATTTGAGTTAAAGTTGCCCATTTTAAATCTTTACGTATGGTTTTGCCTTCTTTTTTATTTTCAAACTCTATCTCCTTTATTTATTTGTTTATAATTTTTTAGGTTGTTATTGATTTTTTTTCAATAGTAAAATATATTTGTTTATAATTTTTTTTAAGTTGTTATTGTTTTTTTTCAATATTATTAGTGGTAAAAACGGTTTTTAGACAATTTTAGACTAAGTTCTAGTTTTGGTATGTTTTTTTAAAAGGTTTTATGTATGGGTCTCTATTTTGGTTTCATAGAGAAACATAGAATTTATGTTTGTTCAAATTTTAAGTTTGGGGTTAAGTTCTTAGTCAAGTAAATCCGATGAAGCATTGGGAAGAATTGGTGATATGTACCAAATGAATATCAAGAAACAAATTTTTTTTGGAAAAAAGATTCCAATTTATTAAACACAATTTTTAATCATCTTTTTTCAAAATAAAGTCCATATTTATCACACTAAATACACTTCCTTTCTTTCTTTGAATTAAAATTGTCATTGGAATCTTCATATATAGTTAGCCTTGTCTTTGATTTCCTCCTATGTAATTTTATTTTCAGCCTCTATCTCCTTTCCTTATGCTTTGCTTCAAGAGGATGACAAAAATTGTCATCCTCATTTTAAATACTTCTTTTTTTATTTAAATTAAAATTGTCATTCTAAATCTCCATGTATGGTTTTGCCTTATCTTTTATTTCCTCTTACACAAATTTCTATCTCCTCTTTGTTGGTGAAAATATATGCTAATTGATTCCAACTTAAATTGTCAACCCGGGGAGGTAGCTTGTAAGATGCAAACACTATATGTGCAGGATTGAAGGTCTGAATTAATATAAGCTAACCTAACTGAGATAGCTTAGCACCTAAGGAAAAATCCCATTACAGGGTGATAGTATCTCACGAGTTAGATCGTTAATCTATATGTTGGTATTTATAGCTATCTTAAAGGAAATTAAGCATTCTTAATCTAATTACTTTGTAGTTAACAATCTATTCTACTCATATGACTATCCATAATCTAGGCCTGCTGAAATGTTAAAAAAAACTACAAATCTAGTAAAGGAATTTTTACATAAAAAACTACAAATCTACTAAAGAAATTTTAACATCTATATAAAACAACTGAGCTAGAAAGAGATCTATGACTAATTAGGAATGGACAAGCTACAAGAAAACTAAAACATTATAAACTATCATTACTTCTACCATTCATACATCAAATGAATTATACTTATGAATCTATTGAAATGAAAACCTAACTATGCTATTTGCAATTGTAAAATGACTGAGAGACTTGCAAAAGGAAATTTACTAACTACAAAAAAAAAGGTGAGATTCTATTCTACTGAAATTAGCTCTAATTACATCGTAATAGAAAATCCAAATACTATGAACTATTCTACTCATAATTATCAGATAACATAAAGGAAATGCTATGCTTTTATCTAGAAAAATATGAACTAACTTATTAACAGTTATGTGAAAAAATCTATCATTAACTACTACCATTCAAACCTTCTTCACCAAGAAATCTAGACTACCTGCATTAAAAACAGTCTGATTTTCTACTTTTACGCAAAGAATTGCAAATACATGTGATTCAATTACTTGGAATAAAAACTACAGGAAAACTACTCATAAATTCAATGTGCATTAATAAAAAACTTAATGTAAATTTAAGATTGAAACGAAGCCTAACATAATTGAAAGCAACTATTGTGAAAATAGAAATTGAACAGCACTTTGAGATCTCATTCATACATAGTATTATTAACATAATCACGAAATTCTTAACACTTTGAGATCTCATTCATACACAGTATTATTAACATAATCACGAAATTCTTAACACATGAATGAAAATTTGTATTCTAAACACAAATCCAAGCAAATGAACAATGTTACGATGACACACTTAGAATCTAGTAAATGTTTATACGCAGTGGCAATGAAAACAACACAATTACTTATCTGAATAATGAAAACGAAATGCAGAGATGGAAATACACAATGGGTTCTTCACACTACCACTGAGGGGCCCTCCCAGAGACACCGATCAAATCCTACTAACTACTTAGTCACCAAAGAATAAAAACGAAATTGAACAAGGAACAAAGCAACAATTCCATGTTATTGAATTTTAGAATTTGTATAGTACAGTACCATCCCTTTGCATGGCTCAGATTCTGTATATATAGGAGTTTATACATCAGAGATTAATGCCTGGAACTGAATCCATTAAAGAGAAAACTAAAGATATTCATTTTCATCTATTGGAGCAAAAACGAATTTCTACATTCAAGCAATTGGGCCTCAAGATTCTTGTGGATGAATAAACGACCTAGGTGGATTATTGGATTGGAAGAAGCGTGAGAGGACCACTATGAACAAAACACATGTTTTCGTTTTTTCCATGAATGCCTCTAAGTACCCGAACCAATGATTTCAGAGGTGAAAATGACAATTTAAATGAACGCTCGGATGAGAACGACGGTTCGTATGGGTGTCCAGATGACTTGTAATTGTAATTAATTCATAAATCTGGATTCCTGGGCTGAATTGCTGAATTGGTTAAGTTGTTGCATGAATTGATTGTTAGACGCTGAGTTGCTCACTGGTAATCTAATTATGTTCCTGGTTCTTGAATTAGAAGTATCTCGATCTATTATCTCTTTGTGCATTATGTTTCTCCCTCGCTTGAAGCTGCAAAACAACAATCTGTTATATTTCAAATACTATTATTACCTTTCGATACTTGCATACCGTTTTAAATTAAATAACATATTCAATGGAGTTAGTTTAAACTGGGATTCATTAATATTTGTTTTATTATGTCTTTCATGGCATAATTAAAGTGGTGCACATTTAGTTTTAAGTGTGTGTTAAAACCAACGTCATTTGAAGAAACTAAAAGTCATTCCACTTGTTAATGGTTTTATTATATATATCTATATCTATATATAATTTAATTTCAAAAGAAAACGTGAGTGAAATACTCATGGTGTAATGACATTTATTCATATGGGTGTCATGCTTTACACTTTTGAAATTGTACTTTAAAAAAAGTTAAACCATCATCCATATCATTTAAGATTATAATTATTTTTAATATAAATAAATTTATGAAAAGTTTAAGAATGACGATTATTTTATTAAATTAACTTTTCAATTTATTTATTTTTTTAACATTTAAGATGTTCTAAAGTTCATCATAGAGTCATGGTTTTGATGTGTACATGCAGGATTAACAGGGCTAGTAAGAATCGGAAGATATAGGTATTACGAGATCAACGAGAGTCGAAAGACAAAGGAAAACCAAAATAAGAAACATGCCATCAAACCAAGTGTGAAACTTAGGACTGGAAGAGGTACCAAAAAGAGTACAAAAATGAGGGTTGTATGGACCATAATACATAAAAAGGAAGCATATTAGGTTTTCTTTACATTTAAGAGTTTTCATTAGTAAAAATAGAGTAAATATAGCCTCATTAAACATATATGTACTAAATTGTGGTAGATATGCCGAGAAATTAATGTAAATAGCATCATTATAAAGGAGAATCTCGGGGCCCAACACTCTTCACACAAATATCTATCTCCTCTCCTCTTCTATCACACAAATCTCTATCTCCTCTCCTCTTCTATTGCATAGACAAATCTCTGTCTCCTTTCCTTATGCTATTGTACGAGAGGATGGTCAAAATTTTCTTAGAGTATGTTAAGACTGGAAATTGTTCCTAGTATTTGTGTGCTGTTTTTCAAAGGTTCATTTCTTATTTACTTTTCATTTTGAGCTTGTTTGAGATTTTAATAATTTTAAATGCATTTTTTGGTTTTATAGGTTATAGTTTGTTTTTATTTATTTCTCGTCTTTCTTAGGTTTCCTTTTAATGGCTTATTATGTATTATATGGCTTTCAAAGTATTAAAATGGTATTTTTTATCCCAAAGTCTAACCCTTGTTATATGTTCTTTGGTAAATATATCATGAGGAGATTCCTGTAGCACAAAATTTAGGATCTATGCAATAAAGCACTGCAGGAATCATAAATCATTAGGATGAGTGGTGGATTATCATGGTCATTGCAGTTAAGGATAATGGGATTTTTCCAGACACTTGTTGAACACATCATGACACATGTACATAACCCAATTCCATAATCATGACAAATGTATGAGGCTGTGAGAATATCATTTAGAAAATCGTGGTTTTCAATTGTCACAATTTTTAGGTTGGGTTTTGAGTTTTATTGTTACAGAGATGTAGGTTAAGATTTTTGAGGTTTCCTAAAGAAGTACACAAGCTAAGATACAACATAGACATGTAGAAGAGTGGAAAGATTAACAGTTTTGAGCCTACTGATACAAGTTGGGCCACTAATTTTCCATAGTGTGCAGTGTTATTTATAATTGCAGGCTGGTTTAGTTTCTTTGAGAAGATCACTAGTTTCAATCCAGAGGTTTCATATCGTTTTGCCCAGAATTTCTTCAACGATACTGTAACATTTGATACTCTCAAGTTCGAATTAATAGAGAATTTAATAGCTGAGGCTACTGGTGTCTCAAGAGATGGAGAATTGTGGTTTAAAAATATTCCTTTTAGTTTCGACCCCAGTGACTTCTTACTACCAGGAAATGAAACCCTAGAATGGGGAAAAGGGGTTCACTTGGAAAAGTTCAAACTAGAATGGAAGGAATCTATTGGTATTGTGCAAAGCTATATTACATGTGAGGGCAGATTCACATTAGTATTTAAATATCATATTATATTTCTACAGCATTTGAATCAACAGTCAAAAATGAATTTGCCTTTCTTTCTCTTAAAAAGTCTCCTGAAGATGTCAAACAGAATCAAGGACATCTCGACCATACACACCAGTCAGTTTTTCACCATGGTTTGATAAAATTAATCATCTGTACATTTTTGCAAAAGAAGAACAGGATTTGGGACCATTTCTTATTCTGGTCCGGTTTTACTAATGAACAAGATGACCAAGTAAATGAAAGCTTGATCGATAAGTAGTTGGGTTTTGGTAAAAGATTTTAAAAAGATATGGTTGAAGACTTAGTGCAGGATAACACTCAGGAAAATAGTTCATGTCAAGGATTCAAAGAGTCTGTTGATGAAGATGGAAGAGAAACATTGGATGATAAGCAAGATCATGTTGTCGAGGATGAAAAAATGGATAAGACATTTGAGTTGAATCCGGAGGAAGATATTTGTTCAACATAACAAAATCATAGTTTTATGTGTATACATGAATGCTCAACTAAATTTTCTATTGTAAATGATTCAAAGGGTGACATTTTTCAAATTCCAAATGTAAAGATACAAAACAAATCTTTTATGTAAGTGAACGGGTTAAAATGGATCCCAAAAACCAGACCTATAAACAAAATCATATTAAACATGAAGAGAATTTTAAACCCTAAATTGGGAAAAGAAAATATTACAATCATTGAAGATTCTTCCAGTGAAGAAAATATGAGAATGAATAGGATTCAAGATCACAACAACACTATATTCAAGAGGATCATTTAGTTTCATTAGAACTAGTTCAAGGAGGATATAAGGCTTCAGAAGGGCAGACTACTTTCATTACTGAACATGGTATAGCTTCAGGAGTTTCTTATTTACAAGAAGCAATGAAAGATAAGCAGGAAGCTGATTTCATTTTAAAGAAACTTGATATCCCATGGTTGTCAAACCAGGATTCTATAATGCATGGAGAGGTGCACATGGACTCAGAAGTTGAAAACCTTAGGAAAACTTTGCAGCAACATAAGTCACAGATTGAGTTTCTTAATGAAACTAATGACAGGATGGTAATGACCAATAGGATATTGAGAGAAGACCTGGAAGCCACACACTATCAAGAACTGATAGCCGTATCGAAAGAACCATTAAAGAGAAAAAGAGAAATCTAGAATCAAGCTGAAGATTTAACCCAGCAGGTTCAGAAGTTAAGTAAACAGAATGAAATGTTATCAAACAGAGCTTGAAGTTTGGAAATAGAGTAGGAGCGAAGCAAGAAGCAGTATCATGCATTGGAGGGGATTTCCAGGTTGGCAGAAGCAACTAATAAGTTATGAATGTCATCTATTGACCAGCTGTTAAGTATTTTAGTTTTCTAATGGTGTATTTTTGTTGTATTTAACATATAACTACTTTTTGTGACTATTTCGACTTTTAGACCTAAAAGACAGTTATGACTATTATAGAACTGATTTAGTTGGTAAATGATAAAAGTAGGAAAGTGAATAGGAAAGGGGTTCGATTTTTGTTGTCAAGAAGGGCTTTAGAGCTGGATATTTTTGGGGATGTATGTTCAAACTGATACTGTTAACTCTCATGTAAGTGTTGAAGTATGAGATTAATCTATATATACATATAAGCCATTTTTATCCTCCATATTGTTTTCTGTTTATGATCTATTTGATCACTCAATTCATGACTTCATTTCTTGTTTAATGTTTTTTATTGATGTAAATGCTCATGTGTTGTGGATAGAACTAGTATTGTGCTTATGATGTTCATGGTTTATATTGATCCTTTATGCATTTATATCTCAGTCTTTCAGGTTGTTTCATGATTTAGTGTTTGTATCAGTTTGTTGGTTATTTACCTTCTTGTTAATGAACTTTCCAACCAAAGAAATCACAAAAACCAATTCCATTTATGTTTTTTACTCTGAGATTGTACTAGCTTGTTCCTTTGTAGTCTAGGAACAATTTCTAGCACAAATAGAGTCCATTTGAGGGCTACTCCTACAAAAGTAACCCTCCTAGTTCATCAAATTTCTAGGGGTCATCTCTTTCTGATAGACTAGAGCTTCTTAAAAACACTTTGAAACATTGGGAAAAATGATTAAGTATATAGAGATATGATCCTTATTCTCTAGTTATGGTCTTCCATCCACTAAATTAAGAACCAGTCCCTTAAATAATCATGGTTACATTATAAGTCTTGTACAAGGATTTCAATAACGATCATATATCAAAGAATCCAACCATATTGGATAAATCCCAAATGCCTTATATGTCGAAAATATGAGAAGCGGTATGATTGTGATGGTCGAGGAGAATTTTCT
This sequence comes from Pseudotsuga menziesii, assembly GCA_001517045.1. Taxonomy (NCBI): domain Eukaryota; kingdom Viridiplantae; phylum Streptophyta; class Pinopsida; order Pinales; family Pinaceae; genus Pseudotsuga; species Pseudotsuga menziesii. Next base: position 172,354 of record LPNX010300694.1, read on the forward strand.
AAGGGGTGTGGACAGTCATGGATATTCCAACCCATTTAATTTCTAGAATTCCTCCTTGGGGTTTAACGCCGACCAATCCAAGACAGCCATCTTCCTGCAGAAGGGAATAAATATCCGAATCCAATAGGGGCATCCCTCTCTTACCTCCATGCTTTTCCTAAGGCAGTAGAGAAAAGGCATGAGTAATGGACATGTCTTTATACCAGAATTTTGTCTTCTATGCCTTCCTGATAATGGGTTATATTGCAACGACTATTTTCTAATATTCCTTCAAAATTGTTCAAAACCCTAGTTCCAAACTTCCATGTCTTTTTCTGGAACATTTATCCCAAAGAGGATGCCTAAGTAGCTTACTATCTTTCCTCGCTGGGTAATCTTCCATTTTTTATGGATCCATTCATGAAGACCTTCTCACCAACAACAAGAAGTTCCTTTGTCTCTATTTTTCACTTATCACTGCTCCATAGCTTTGGAAAAAAAAAGTCTAGGTACTACATGTTGTAAAATATCTAGGCACTAAATGGTACCCTCAACCGAAGTTCTGTTGAGTTCTGAAGTGAGAGTTGAATCATCAGCGAAGTGGTCACTAAACAGTTTCCCAGCACCACTAGGTACTAGGAATATCTTGGATTTGCCCTATAACTCAAATAACCCCTAGAATATAATTGAAGGCATTTGCTGCAATGACATAGAATTATGGAGCTAAGGGTCATTTCAAAGTAAAGTGTGGAGTGGGAAAGAGATATTTGGAGAGGGATTGCTTTGAAAAGGCTATCCTTAACATATAGTCTGGTTGAGGCATTTGAGAATAGGGTTAAAACGATCGAGTGAAGAAGTTTCCCAATCCTAGCCACTAAATAATCTTAAAAATGAAGTCTCATTCAATCATGTTATAAACCATGCCAAAGTCTATTTTGAGAAAGAAAATTTTGCCTAGTTTCCTTTGCCCACTTAATACTTTTTTAAGTAAGACGGCTATTTAGAATAAAATAACCTTTCCTAAATCCAATCTGTTCAAAGTATTCTTGAAGTTGTTCTATTCAGGATGAAGTATTCTTGAAGCTGCATTTTCAGTTTTGCAGTTAAAACACCCATGGGATACACCAAAACACTACTCACATAGAGGCCAAATCAAGTAGGAAACCTTGTTGAAATCGATAGCTTTTCAAGTTCCAATATGGTATTGTATTGTGTTCACATGGAATTATCCATTGCTTTAAGTAAATATAGGTTGATAACTTTAAAATCCAAACACAGGATTCCAAAATTGATATCCTTACCATTTTATCACTTGACTTTCTCTTTCGTTGTGTAATTAAGTTCTTCAACTAAAAGCATCGATAGAATATGAAGTTAATTGTAGCCAAGCACCCTTTGGAACCTGTTCAGTTAATTTCTCTGCGGGGATCACGTTTAAGGCTCAAATGTCTATATAGTTATAATCTTAGTTTTTACTATCTAAGCAAAGAAATTTCCTTACAGGGAGACACAAGAATATACACCACTCAAACTAGAAAAAAATATGTTAATAACCAAGGGAATTACAACAACTACCTGAGATTCAACAACACTTGAAAGGTTAGACAACCATGCAATGCAATGCATGCACCTTGGATTGATCTACATTTGTTCATGTTATTTAGTGAGAAAGACATATATATTAGAACATTAGAATGTAACATTATTCCATATTATTTCTGCTTCATTTGTTCTGATCCGAGTACTTATTTTAATGCGAATCAGGGCTCTTCATGAAAAAGACCATTCTAGGAAGAGATTGTCACGAATGCAATTCTTTGCTATATTTGTAGTGGCCATGTTTTTATACTACACACTTCCTAAATACATATTCATAATTCTGACATTTTTCTCATGGGTTTGTTGGATATGGCCACATAATATCATAGCTAATCAAATTGGTTCAGGATACAAGGGTTTGGGTTTTGGAGCCTTCTCCTTCTATTGGGATGGAATTTCAACATATCATGGAATTCCCCTAGTCACACTATGGGTTTCAATATTGAATGTGGCTGTTGGGTTTGTAATATTTATTTACATAATAATTCCATTATCTTACTGGAAATACAACCTTTTTTACTCTAGCAAGTTCCCCATTTTCTCTAGTAAGCTGTTTACTGGTACTGGTTATAAATATGATACAACACGGATCTTGACACGACAGTATAATTTGGATGAAAGGGCATATAAAGAGTACCAAAATTTATATCTCAGCCTTCTTTTTTCACTTTCTATTGGATCGGGGTTTGCAAGAATTGCAACAACTATTACACATGTGCTCCTCTTCAATGGACAGTGAGTTCCCCTGCATAATTATTTTTCTCCTTTCTTTATTATTATGAAAATTTCAAACTAAATAGGGTGGTCATTCGTTTAATGATGATGAGGGGTGAACTTTGTGATCATAGTGACATGCTTCAGAGGGGCATATCTGCTATAAATGCTGGAAAATTAGATGTTCATGCATGTTTGATGAGGCGTTATAAGGAAGTCCAAGAATGGTGGTTTCTCATCTTATCAGTGGGAAACATGGCATTTTATCTTTTATTATCATTTGTATGGAGTGATAAGGTTCAACTTCCATGGTGGGGTATGATAATGGCATGTGCACTCTCATGGTTTTTAACACTTCCAATTGGAGTCATTCAGGAAAAAACAAACCAGGTTTGATGTCTTTCATTTCTTCCTCTTACTCTCTTGTATTGCTTCATCTTATGCTTCTTGGAGTTTGTGTTGGAAAAAGTAATTACTCGCAAATCGGTATCTGATCCTAGCGGACTTTGTTAGAGTCCGTATTAGTCCAGATCTTGTTGGTCAGTCTGAATAGAGTGAAGAGTCCATGATTTAGTAATGTACCCAGTCGAATTAATTTATGAAGCTAAGTTTGTAGGTAGATAGTGATTACAGTTATTAATGCCAAGTCTGTAGATTCACAAAGAAGTAAATTCTAGTTTTCCTATAAATAGAAGAAGATGATTGTAAATCAAGTAAGACACAATAGAAAAACAGAGAGCGAGAGAGATCTTAGAGGATAGCAGAGAGTGAAGAAAGAATTGTGTCGAAGCTCAATATTCTATGTGTTTGAACATGTCAAGAGCTGAAGCTCTATAAAAGGTTAAACATCTTTGTAAATTTCAAGTATGCATTTACGACAATATAGTTCTTTGTTATGTCCAACAAGTTATATAAATCAAATAGTTTATGGTTGAATGCATGTTTATTTAACCACACATTTCTCCATAGTTACTTGAGAAAGTGTTGTTTAAATTTACGGTTTGAGTGAAAGATCAGGGAATCCATAAATTTCTAACCTAGTAAAAGTTCCAGTCTTTACAACAGAGTGTTCCACACAAGTCTCCTTAATGTTTGGGTATATGATTTTATAATTCTGTAGAATTGTTGTTGTGCTGGTTTTTACTTCATATTACTGGTGGGTGAAAAACATTTGTAATTTCTTAAGTCTTTTAGACTAAGAAATATCATTTGTAAATTCTGACTAAAACCAAACCAGAGGAAGTGAGTCCAAGTCGAGTAAAATCGACAAGTTGTCAAAGTGGTCAAACCGACAAGTTGTCAGGTAAGTTCTATCTATGTTGTAAAACCAACAAGTTGTCAGTTACCAACAAGTTGTCGAAGCTGACAAGTGGTCAAAGTAAAAACTTTCAGTAAAACTGACAAGTAAGAACTTGTCAATGAAAAATATTCGGGTCTAAAACGCCGATCATATTGGTAGACTTGTCTAGTCAGAGTTAGACAAGTTTCACTTGACAAGTAAAACAAGAACAAGATGTATGTTGTAGAGGAAATTTTCCTATGGATAGGGTTTAAGAGTCCATCAACATACTCGGGTTGAAAGGTGGATGCATATAGTTATGCAAGTAAATATAAGCAAGATCAGAAATAAGTATGGTCCATACCTGATAAACTAAATTTTTGTCCAAGCTTTATCTAGCCTTTCTCCTGCTTCTCTTCCCAAACAGACCTACGAAATGAATTATACCTTCCTCAAACCAATATGACTAAATGAAAAGTAATGATAATCAAAGCAATATGAGAAACTAGTCTGATCATCATAAACAACTAATCACAAACAGAGATTCAAATACACATTGAATAATGATTTGGGAAGATGAAGGACATGCCATCTTTATTAATATTGAAAACAAGTACAAATATACCTTCTCTTCAAGTTGGGAACCTCACGAAACCTTGATCTGGTTCTGTTGCTTCTCTTCTCCAAGGAACTCAGCCTCCAAGCTCTGCAACACAAGGAGAAAGCTTCTAGGGAAAAGGTGGGGGAAAGATATTCCAAATTCCTCCAGCATAACAATGCAAAGGTTCAAGTCTCTTCTCATGGACCCTTTGCCTCTCTTATATAGTGTTCCAAATAGTTAGGGGTGAGGATAGGATCAGTTACAATCGAAGGAGTCAGTTGCATAACCACCCAAACTACCCAAAATAAAAAAACTTCCTTATTTTTGATATCTACAGGAAAAAATGCGAGTTTCAGAGACAACAGTCGTGTGTTTAGGAGGTACATGCAAGTTACAATGTAAATAGTAGTGTATTTAGGGAACAAAAAGGTATTATATATAGCAAGTCGTGTGCAACACAGAGGTTTCCTTAAGGAAACTCGCGTGTACATAAAAAAATATCATTTTTAGGGTACTTTTAGGAATTTTCAGACTTTGGTGTCTTCTAAAAAGTTTTATCTTACTCAAATACCTTTCCAAAAAAGAAAAGAAGAGGTCAAATAGAGTTAGAGAACTCCAGATATGGGTCCTCCAAGTTAGGTTTTTTTTAGTGACTTTCATGAAGTGTCAACATGCAACGAAATCATGGGAAAGTGGTCACAGGAAGAGATGTGTCATTTTGGGCTATAACAGATACCCCTTAATGTATGAGGTTATAGGGGAAGATGATAGATGAAATACATTATAAAGGAAACAACTGAGTATGGAGAGAGCATAGAATCCAAGATCGAAAGGCTCGAACAAAGGTACTTGAAAGAGAGATAAATGTCAGACAAAACTGATCTCTAGAACATACAAGTCCATATACAAATAATCCCCATAAAGATATAGGTGGATCCAACATATGTAAAAGTGATGTAACTATCATGGTCGCACAATATGAAAAAGGGTGCCATATCAAATCTAAAGGAGTCATGGCCACAAATAAACAAGGTGGATCCATGCTCAACAATCGATCATAGCCACAAAAATACAAGGTGGATCTATGTCTCAACAAAATGTCATATGAAGTGTGACAAGGTCTTGCGCAACTCACGAAATAAAAAGAAATAATGATGCTGTTGTTGGCCCAAGGTCTTCAATCCAAACCACCCAAAAAGGTACGAATCCTAACCACGCGAATAAAGGAGCTGAAGTCAAACATGGAGGAAACCCTTTTATTCCTGGTCAATGATGAGAACCGATAACAAACATGAGGGAAAACCATCATTAATGAAAATGGTCCCCAATGTACCTAGTACATTCCAACAAGTGTGAATACAAGGAATTGAAGTCGAACACTTGAATAATCCATCAAGGAAGAGATAGTAAGGTATTCCCACTACCCAATAGCGAGGGAAATTGCCACTGATGACTGAAACCCCCAAGGTACTGTCATAAACTCTAAATCTCATTCCCAGATCAAGATGTGTTGCAGTCGACAGGAAGAGATCTGTTGGAAGGAAGGAATTAAGGCATCCTCCATCATCCAACACGAGGTAAGTCAAAGACTGATTGGATCTGAAACTGGTACTGAATTTCATGATAAGAATCACTGAAGACATGATGTAATGAATTGATACCAGGGAATGGATGACACAATAGGTCAAGGCAACGATAGAATGACCGAAAAAAGTTTAATCCTTGAACAATGCGCATGACACAAAAGTGACTTAGGTATATTTTGGCACAAAAGAACCAAACGTAACAAATTTGCAATGTAGGAGACATGGACAGATTCCCCATATAATTGGAAAATAGACCAACTGGAGGAGTAAAAAATCTGAATCGGGATAAGGTAAAAATACTATGACCCAACTATTGATAGACTAAAAAATGGTGCTTTGTTCAAGGAAACAAGACTTTCTACCATGATGTAAAAACATGTGAATGAACTTCCCTTCCCTCTTTTTTTGTAAAGGTTTAATGAGTCCAAGAAAGCCAACTCGAGACCTTCTTCATTTTTGGAAAGCTTGAAGAAGAGACAAAAGAATGCTTGATAAAGAACCAATTCATGGATTTTACGAACCTGAATTAGTGAATGCTCGATGACATTTTCATAATTTAGAGAGTCTGAAAACTCCAAAGAAGACTCCAGGGGGAGACTTTTTCGTCCAATTTAGTCTCCTGAGGCCGAAAAAGTATAAAACAAACCACAGAAGAACTCTATTAGCTTCTGAAGAAGTAAGGCACACATTTTTTGTACTTAGTTGGGTAGGTCCAAAAAAGGTTAAATTACCACCTACCCAATGCACCTTCAGAAGCAACATATAGCCTCAGTTTAATGAGTGTAAAGGAAGGAAAGATCACTTGGAAAGATCCATTTGATTATGATAAATGGGGCTTACAACAGTAAACTCAATGCTTTGTTCTTTAGGTTTTAGCAAGCATGACAAAGACATAAAGTACACTCGGAATATTTTTCATGTTTAGGTCCAGCGCACGAAAAAGAGAAAACTAAGCTCATATCGAGGGCTCATTTTCTGTAATTTTAGTCCCTTAGGTATGGAAAAGTGATAGACCTATGCCTGAGAATACTCTTCTCAATTCCAAAGAAAAGAGAGTGATCCTTTTTCATAACTATTCCACATGGTCCGAAAAGCGATAAACTACCACCAATGTGGATGCCTGTTCACATATTATTAACGAACCTGAACGAACAAGTTTACTCGGTAGTTAAGTCTATTTTGAGGAGTCAGACTTGGGCCTAAAGAAACTCAATATATTTCTCGTGAATTTTTAACGAGTCTGGAAAATTCAACTTGTGACCTCCTTTCTATTTTTAATGAGCTCGAAGGAGAGCAGAAAGAATACTCTAAATGCGAGGAGATGAGTGTCAGAGGCAGGAGAAACTAGTTCAAAGCATGAGGAACAAATCTATGCATAATGCAAGGAACAAGAGCGGGATAAAGACACTTGGGGAACATCTCCTCAAGGTAAAAGGTGTCAAGTTGCAAAGGAAAAATGATACAAGGGTGAGCGATGATGAGAGCAGAGATGAAGGTCTATACAATGAGCTAAAATCGTGGAAGTTGACATCAGGATCATAAGCATGAGTAGGGTACGTGAAAATGCAGTTACAACTTCAACAACAAGGAGAGGCCAGTAAATAGTTGTGAATCCAACTAAAAATCCTGTCTACAAGAAACAACAACATCAGAATCACATTGAGAAGAAAGGATATGATGCATGTCACTTTTGTAGAAACACATGCAACTTTTCTATATTCTACAAAAGGTGTAGTCAAGGAAGAATCAATGAAATAGGAATCTATAGTGCCAAGATTCAAGGGTTTACAATCAGTAAGATCAAGCTCAGAAGAAAAGAAAAAATCAACAATGGAGATAGAGTCTGCAGGAACAAACTCAGTATCATAGGAGTTGAAAAATTCATAAGAAAAATAAAACTCATCAGGATCACTGACTTGGTGTTCAAAGGAAGAGTCAAAAGACTCAACAAGACCAACATAATAAGAAAGGTCAGACCTACTAAGCAAATCAGAGTTAGTCTTAGTCACAACTGAACCAACATCCAAAATAAGGTCGGACTGTATCAAGGACTCTAGGAAGACTTCATCTAAAGGAAGGAGGTCATCTGAGATAGGACACATGTATAAAATTTGAAATGGATTGCCAAAGTGGAGAGAAGGCTCCACAGTCTGTATAGGATGATTCACCTGGTCAACTGCTGGGACCAAGTCCCGGGAGGGTAAGCATGAAAACAGAGGTTGCTTCTTAGTAGCAATTGAATGCAAAGGAAATGAGGTCACATAGCTCACCCGTGGCGGGGTAGTGTCTATAGAAACATTGGGAATCAATAAAAGAAAGACCTGGTCTCTAGTTGGGTCAGTAGAAGGATCAAGAAAATCCAACTGATCAACAGTGAAAATTTATTCACCATGATTAAAATACATCACAAGAAAGAATGTTGACACCACAGTTTGCATGGAATAGACATAATCACAACCGAGGAGAATATTGAAGTCCAGGGGGTCTTCCATCACCATGAATTCAACTAAGACGGTATTTACACCCAAATTAACAGGTGTTTGATCAAGAATTCCCAATGCTATAATAGTTCTTCTATCAAATGCTAGTAAATGACTAGCAGTCAAAACAAGGTTGGGAGATCTCATTCCTTGCCAAGCACAAGCAACCAAGATACTAACTGAGGCTCCTTCATCAACAATACAGTGAGTAATTGTGTATTGTCCTACTTTGATATTTATTTGGAAAGGTGCGTCAGAAGGAAGGATCGGTTCAACTAGGATATTCCAATCAAAGGAAGCAATCCGAGTACTTGGTGGGGATTGATCCAAAGTGAATTCAATGTCCCTTGTTCAGTTATTTTTGAATTGGAAGTGAAGAAAATGTGACTAGAAGACACTTCACTCTCCAAAGGAAGAGTGGGATTGATCGATAATGGAATTGATTCAACCACTTCATGAAACTCACTATCCAAAGAGAGAGTGGGATTGACCAAATATGACATTGGTTTAATCACATAAGGATCACTCTCCGAAAGAAGAGTGGGGTGAACCAAAAAATGGGAAGGTTCGACCACTAGATCAACCAAAGGTTGAGTAGGTTGTTGAGAAACTATAGGTTGTTTAGGAGAAGGAAGTCCTTGAGTCTCAGACCACATTCTTCACACCTATGTGATACCAGGGCACTGGTGAGTAAGATGATCTCCCTCGCATAGCTTACAAGGGAACTTGAGTCTGCACTTCAAACATCCAGTTTTCTCAACGGTGCTAACATGACTAGCAGTGGCTGACTATTTTCTCTCAGCATGAACTTTAGAGGCTGGTTGGATGGATCCAACATGACTTGCAAAGATTGGATTGGGAGGTTCAACTTGAACATCAGAGGTTGAATGGATTCCCTTAGCATGAATTGCAGAGGATGAGTGACTAGATCCAACATGACCTGGAAAGGTTGGAAGGATCCCACCAGCGTGATCAACAGAGGCTGGATGGTGAATACCAAATTGACTTGTAGACATTGAGTGCTTATATCTAAAATGACTTGCAGAGGTTGGATGGGTCCCCCCAGCATGAACTACAGAGGTTGGGTGGTGAGTTTCAACTTGACCTGTAGAGGTTGAACGGGTGACCCCTTGCTTATGTATCTTCTTCCTATTCCTCCTTCTTTTACTCCTTTTAGATTGTCGGTTACTAGTATCAATACTTTCACCACATGAGGTATAAGGAGGAGGAGAAACAACTACAAGTGAAGGGGAAGCATTGTTTTGATTCCCTTGATATAAGGAGCTTACTTGAGAAGAATCAAGAATATTTAGGACAATTGGAGTGGAAAACAACAACACCGGTATCCCTAGGGTGAATCCAAGCAGATTCAAGGTGGTTATCAAAGGAACACCAACATTCCTTATGAGAGTAATAGTACAAGGAGTTCCCAGCATGGGGATCTCTTGGTTGATGTTCAAAGGGGTGTTAGCCATAGTTTCAAACAATAAGACAAAGTCGGAGGTCAACAGTCAACCAAAAGTACAAAGCACACACATGAAGGAAAACTAAGTACAGACAAACCACACAACACTCACTAAACAAATCTTAAAGCCAAACAGACAAACATGTATAATATATTCCTTCTAGAAGAAAGTTGATAGATAGTTACTTGGTGTCCCTATAGATGTTCTTAGGCACAAACAAAGGAATCACCCAACCTCCCTCCCACACCTTCTACTGGGGTTACCTTCCAATCCCATCCAAGGGACTAGAAATAGCCTTTCGGTATACCTGTGTATGAACCCTAATGTCAGAGAGACTAAAGGCTACCGCAACTATACTAAGAGTCTAGGGGGACAGTCACGAGCTTGATTTATATGCATAGGAAGGGTAGCAAATCCTGAAACCCTGTCAACACCATCACCGAATGGGGCCCAAGAGATGGTATTGATAGATGTCCCCAGATGCGTAAAAGTCCTGATCTACGCTCGAACAAGGAATCAGAGGGTTATCTCCTTAGTCTAGGTCCTCACACGACCTCGTGCTTAACTCCTCTGTGAGAGGAGCTTCCCAAATGCACTCAACATAGAGGAGGATTTACCTAGTGATGGGCCAACTATGTCTGAAATCAAGCACCTGTGGATAGTTCAAACTCCCTAGTCCAGAAGTCTAGCCTAAGCTAGTTAGTGTAAGAGCCTAAAAAGAAAACTTACTAGTAATTTTTAATTATATCGTTCTTTTCAATTGGTTGTTATTAGTCAGAGGTAATGGCGTGAAAATTGTATGGTGTTTTGAATCAAAGTTGAAACAAAATGACTAAGCAAAAGAGAAAATTGAAATGTGAAAAGAAAACTACTTCTATTTCTTTTTCAAATAGAAACTTGAAAGCCACAAAATAACAATTTTTTTTTATCACAAATTATGATATGCAGTGCATTAAAGAAAAAACCCTAATCTACATGCATATTAAACAAATATATGTTCTTTTTTATTTTTCTTTTATAAATGTAAAAGAAAACTACCTACAAACTAAAGTATGCGGATAACAAGAACAAAGCAAAAGGAACTCTACTATACAACCGCCAAACAAACTCTAGAATGCCCTAAAGTTAGTATAAACCCTACTTGGAAAGAAGGCTTGCATAAGAGACAAGTCAACTATTTTGGCATGGTGAAGTGAACCAAAAAAAGGAGAAGGAAACAAAGACCAATAAGCTTCTAAGTTTAGACAAAGATCACTAACAGAGGCTGACCAGAAACATAAGCCAAAAATAATGCCAAGCAATGGGGGTGGGGGGATTGAGCAAAGAGAAAGACCTAATGTTATAAAAAAAATTACCACGTAGATAAAGAACAAACAAGGGGATGAAATTAACTCCTTGGAGTCATGAACCTACAGAGGACCCCAAAAAACCTACCAAACAGCCCACAACAGCAGAAAAAACAAAAAAAAATGAGGAAAAAACACTATTTTAAGGGCACACGTGAGTTTCCATATTGATAGGTTTCATGTCATACGTGGGTTTACAGTATAGCAGGTCATGTGTACAAACCATACATGCGATTGTGTAGTCTGCAACTCGCATATGAGTGGGAAAAAACCCCAAAAAGGTCAAAACCGCCTTAGGAAGGTAGGGGAGGTGTTCTATCATACTTAGAAGGCGTTCTTAAGTGGAAAGAAGGACCTAAAACAATGCAAAAGACTAAAATAAAGAAAGAGAAACCCCAAAAAGACAAGGCTTTCCCTAGTGGAGTCACCAGTTCTGTTGTAGAGGAAAGTTTCTTATGGCTAGGGTTTAAGAGGCCATCAACGTACTGGGGTTGAAAGAGAGATGCATATAGTTCAGCAAGTATATATAAGCAAGTTTAAGATATTAGAATGGTTCATACCTTAGCCAAACAAAGGTTGATCCAAGTATCCCTTCAATCCTCCTCTTGCCCCTCTTGCTCCAAGAGACCTGCAAAATGAATTATACCTTCCTCAAACCAATATGACCACATATAAAGAAATGATAATCAAATAAATATGAAATAATAATGTGATTAACATCAACATCTGATCACAAACAGAGATTCAATCACACATTGAACAATGATTTGGGAAGAAGAAGGACATCACATATTTATTAATCATGAAAAGAATTACAAATATATCTTCTCTTCAAGTTGGGCACCTCACGAAACCTTGATCTAGTTCTGCTGTTTCTCTTCTCTAAGGAACTCATCCTCCAAGCTCTGCAACACAAGGAGATAGATTCTAGGGAAAAGGTGTGGTCAAAGAGAGTCCAAATTCCTCCAGCATAACAATGCCAAGGTTCAAGTCTCTTCTCATTGACCCTCTGCCTCTCTTATATAGTGTTCTAAAGAGTTAGGAATTAGGATAGGATCAGTTACAACCAAAGGAGTCAATTGCATAACCACTCAAACTACCCAAAATGGAGAAACTTCACTTTTTTGACATCTACATGAAAAACATGCGAGTTTCAGAGACAACAATTGCGTGTTTAGGAGGTACACACGGGTTTCAATGTAAATAGTTGCATATTTAGGGAACACGTGGGTATTATATATAGCAAGTCGCATGCAACATGCCAGTTTCCTTAAGGAAATTCGCTTGCACATCAAAAAAATATCATTTTTAGGGTACTTTTAGGAATTTTCAAACTTTGGTGACTTCTAGAAAGTTTTATCTGACTCAAACACCTTTCCAATGCTATAGAGAAGAGGTTAAACAGAGTTACAGAAATCCAAATATGGGTCCTCCAAGTTAGGTGTTTTTTTAGTGACTTTCATTAAGTGTCATCATGGAAGTGTCGACATGCAATGAAATCATGGGAAAGTGGTCACAGGCAGAGATGTGTCAGTTACAACTGAAGGAGTCAGTCACATAACTACCCAAACTACCGAAACTTTGAGAAACTTCTTTTTTTGACGTCTACAAGAAAAACATGTGGGTATCAGAGACAACAGTCGCATGTGCAAGAGGTACACGTGGGTTTCAATGTAAATAGTCATGTATTTAGGGAACACACGGGTATTATATATAGAAATTCACATGTAACATGTGGGTTTCCTTAAGGAAACATGCATGTAAATCAAAACATCTCGTTTTGAAGGTACTTTTAGGGATATTTATACTTTAGTGTCTTCTAGAAAGTTTTAGGTGACTCAAATACCTTTCCAATGGTGTAAATAAGAGGTCAAATTGAGTTACAAAACTCTAGGTATGGGTCCTCCAAGTTAGGTGTTTTTTTAGTGACTTTCAATGACTTTCATGAAGTGTCGTCATGGAAGTGTCGACATGCAACGAAATCATGGGAAAGTGGTCACATGAAGAGATGTGTCATTTTGGGCTATAACAAGGTCGATGTAAAATTTTATAATTGAGCAGTAACTCAAGTTTGCAGGCTCGGTTTTTTCTAACAATTTGGATGTTATTAAGGAATTGGACATTTATAGCTTACTTAAGTGACTGAAAAACTTTTGTCATTTCCTACAAAACAACAACCAGGTTATGACATTATAACACAGTACATATTTGGATACATATGGCCTGGTAGGCCTATAACGAATTTGCTCTTCAAGATTTATGGCAGGATAAGTAGTGTACACATGCTCTCTTTCTTGGAAAACCTCAAGCTTGGTCACTATATGAAAATTCCTCCACGGTGCATGTACACTACTCAGTTGTGGTTCTTATCTATGAATTTAGAATTTCAATGCTATTCTTATCTTTGATTTTTTTAAAATCTTCAGCCTACAATTTGCAATGTTATTTCTGGGGTTAGCTACCATTTGCAACTGTTTCTATGAATATGTTTGATGATTTCCTCCATGTTTGATATATTTTTTCCTATATTCTGGTGCTAACTCAGTTTTGTTTCCATAGCTTGTGGGAATAGTTGTTGCAGGCATTATGAATCTGGGTGTTTCATGGTGGATGTTGGAATCTATAAAGAACATATGTGATGGGGATGCTTCACCTCCTGACATCCCTTGGACATGTCCAAAGTACATGGTAACATTTGATGTGTCTGTCTTTTGAGGTCTCATCGGTCCAAAGCACTTGTTTGGACAACATGGCCTCTATAGAAATCTGGTCTGTTTTTTCCTGGTGGGTGCACTTCTCCCCGTTCCAGTTTGGATTCCGAGCAATTTATTCCCCAATAAAAAATGGATAAAAATATAAACATACCGGTCATTTCATATGGGTTTTCTGTCATTCCACTTGCCACTCCTGCAAACATTGCTTCTTGGATCATAACAAGTATTGTCTTCAATTATTTTTCATTTTGGTACAGGAAGAAATGGTGGCAACGATACAATTACGTGCTATCTGCAGCCCTAGATGCTGGTACAAGCTTTATGGGAGTACTTCTATATTTCATAGTTGGCATGGAGAATAGGACTTTAGTTTGGTGGGGAACATCTCTGGACCACTTTCCTCTTGCTTCCTACCCAACTGCTCCAGTCATTGTTGTCAAGGGATGTCCAGTGTTTTTATTTCCTAATGTTCTCTGGTACTGGGATCAAATTTGAAGGTTGGGTCCCATTTCACTTTGAAGGGCTATGCCATATTGAACCCTTTAAGGTTGATATTAAAAAATAAAGTATTCTTTTCATTTGAAAATATAATAGTAAAATCAAATTTTCATATGGATTGGTTAAATAATTCAAGAACTATTAGATAAGAAATTTCAAAAAAATAAAAATAAAGAAATCACTTGTTTTATAACTAATAAAGTTTATATTGACAAGTATTCATAGAAAAATCAAAAGTAACTATGCCTAGATTATATTGAAAGACATTATTTTACATATATCTATACATATAACAAAAATCTTATTTTGAAACTAAATCTTATTTGATACTAAAGGATAGATCACCAAATTCTTTGTCTTTGATGGTGTGCAAAAGGACATTGTGTACACTTTCTTTCAATTGGGTTTTCAATATGGTGTGCAGAAGGAAATTGGGATGCATGGCTATGCACTCATGTGGATGTGTTCTCCTAGTGTGTTTAGCTATGCTACCAGTGACAACACTCACATTGAATCTAAAAAGAAACCATAATATGTCTCATGGTAATTCGGTAATTCAGAGAACAAGGTTGGTCATCATTACTTGCAAAAACTTATGTATGTAGGACTGACTGTAGTGGAAGATGGAGTAGAAAAAGGAGATAGTGAGTATATGTTATCACCTCTTCAGATTTTTATCTTACTATAATCAGTACTTATTATGAATAATATTCCATTCCACACATTCAATGGAATTGGGGAGGCATGGAGGAACAAATCACGGCTTAGGATATACACTCTTAAAAAATGGACAATTTCCAATTCTTGCATCCTTATTGTTCTGTATCTAACTTATGTGCGAGTAGCCTCCATATGGCCATCCTACACACAACTATCTTTCCCTATATGCATGATTTTGACAAATGATGATACTTAAAGGTGTATGTTTTTCATATAATTTAGTCTATACACCAGTAGAAAATTGAGTTATAAATATTATGTGAATCTCTTTATGTGTTTTTGGCTTTAATATAACAAGCATGTATCCATCTAAACTTTGGATCTACCATGGGATGAGACCTATCCAATAAAATATTGACAACAAACCTATCCAACAAGAGATTGACAATAAAAAAGGTTTGCACCTCAAGGGGATTTGATTTCTTTGGATGCATCTTAGTTCCAGAGTTTATTTGAATACATTAAACGATACTATAAGTTTACAACACATATATTAGTTTTGCAGAAATTAATGCTAATTTTTACTATTAGTTTACTAATCCAAACTAATAGGAAAAAAACTAAGATCATTTTTTACTAAATTAAAGAGAGATTAATTTTTATAAAATTAATTATAATTTCTTCAATCAAGAAACAAATATTAATTTTTACTAAACTAATATTAATTTATTTCATAAAAAAAATAATATTAATTTTTATTAAACTAAAGTGATATTAATTTTCTTCTAGTTTAGAATTAAAGAGTTTAATTTTATTTTATAGTTTAGTATAAATTTTAACTATGGTAACCTAGGCCTATATTCTACAACTTTAACTAAACCAATATTATTTTTTGAGACTAAAAAACTAATATTATTTTTTATTATTTCTAAATCAATATTAATTTTAAACTAAAATTTCTAAAGCAATATTAATTTTAAACTAAAATTTCTAAATCAATATTAATTTTTAGAATAAAATTAATTAATTAAAATTTTATTTTTTAATCTACTATTTAATGGACCATATTGACAAATCTAAATTAATCATTCTCCGATTAAATTATTTGATTTTTTTATTTACTATTTTTTAATAACTTAACCATCCTTAAATTGCATGATAAAGAAAGTCAATTTTTTAATAACTCAGCCACCCTGTAAAAGGGCTGTAAATTTTATGATCTAAACATTATAAAAAAAATCTAGAATTACAATTAGGAGTGTATAAAATTTACTAAACCCTATAAATTGCATAATGCGGTCATTATAAAAACAAAGAAATCCAATATTACAAATAGGAGTGTATAAAATTCACTCAATGTAAATGTTTTTTGACAACTGAAATGGCTCCAACATCAAGCAATTTTCACATTCTACAGTTTGGATAGTCAAATCACTTCTCTTGTTCGGAATGGTAAGGGTTTTGTTATTATTGTTCAATATATGTGTTTTTGTGGAGAGTCTATATAATTCTGCAATTTTTTTTTTAATATTGGAACCACAAGGATGAAAAGCACCTCTCATCCCAACTATTTTTTTCAACAAGTTATGTTCGTTAACAGTATTTTCCTTTTGTGGTTGAAAGTAGGATGTAACCGAAGGATGAAGAAAATAGAATGGTTTCCTCAAAGCTATCAATGCCTTTGTATTACTCTTATATATATGATTGTCACAAAATTGGAGAGTGATTATAAAAAATAAATATTTTCAGCTTATTATAGACTAAACTAGATTAAAATACTTGACAAAAATATTTTTTCTCGCATTTTAGGACAGTTAAAAGTAGACTATGTCTGGGAGATTCGAAACCCCTTATGTCTCACCTATGGGTATTCTTTTTTATATTCAATAAGGTGTATATTCATTGTTTATGCATCTTCATTTATGTAATGGAAACTAAGATGGTGTGAAATATGGATGAAAATGTGCCCGACAATATCTTTATATATTTACCAATTCCAACATTTTGCATTTCTATTGTGGTCTATTTAGCAATTTGTTGGAGTTTCCTCAATGTGGTTGTCCTTCACGAGCGCTAATGCCCACTTAAAATACCACTAATTCATGTTGTCTGCTAGTGAAACCAGATTTGCATGGAAGACAAATTTAAATCCCAATGGAAACCAACTTTTCATGAAAGACAACATTCACTTGTTAATGTCAGCTAACCTTGTTAGACATGAACAAATCTAATATTTTGGGGAATCCTACTTCCTTTTCCTTGCATCATAATCGAGACCAGAGTTGAGGTGATGCTGTTGGTCCAGGAAAAGTGCAAGGAAGAACTTGAAGCGCAAGAGGAAAAGCGAGTGCACGACGGGATAAAAGTAGGTAAAGGATGGAAGGGAAGCGCAGAGAAGAGAAAGATGCAACGCGAAAAGTGCACCCAGAGTCACTGGAGGTGTGGCAGGTAAAAGAGTTAAGGTTGAGAAGTTCCAGGTCAGAAGACTGCAGGAGCAGATTCAACACGACTAAAATATGGGGTTTTGCGACTAGTTATGTCCTGTACAAGTATGATGAAAGACGTTTCTACGGCTAGTAATGGCTGTGATTAATGTAATGTAGGAATTTTGTAGCTAGTATGGCCTGTCATCAATGTAATAGAATATATTTTGTATCTACTTCTGAATGCAATAACTAAGCTGTACTCAGTCAACCTTGATCGATATTGTAATATATTAAATAAGAGGAACACATTCTGTATAAGGGTTAGCTTCAGTATTGTTTGTTGTTAGCTTAAATAATTAGTTTCAGGTTAGCTTCAGTAAGAGTTGGTAAGAGTAGAAGTATTATAAAAGATCGAAGAGGAGTCTGATAGAGGAAGACTATTGAGACGTGGATCTGCAGCTATGTGTGCAGACCATTTAGTAGGAGTTAATATGCACCTGAGTGTGCAGACAATAAAGTAGAAGAGTCGATCCAAGCCGTGTGTGGGTTAGTAGGAGTGGATAGAAGAATAAACCTGAGAGCATGAGAGCAAGAAGAGTCTAAACCAAAAGACATATCTTAAAATAGTCTATAAGTCACAGACTGCAAGGTGCTACCTATATTTCTCATGCCAGATGAAGAGCACCTTGGTGGTTTTTCCTAGATGGGTTTCCATGTTATAATTTCCTGTGTTAATTAATGATTGAATGTTGTGGTGAATGTTTGATTAACTTACATTATTTATGGTTATTGGCTGAATGAATGTTGAAATATTGATAAGCAGTGAATGAATGAATGATTAAAGTACCATCAAAGCATTGTGTATTATTCCAGGGTTAAATACTATCAAGGCATAATATAAGTCGCATCACGGTTATTTACTATTAAGGGACCAACTGTGTTGCACTATTGCACTGTCTGTTAAGTTGTTAAGGACAAGGTTGTGTCACACACTGGTTGTGGCACACGGTTGCGCCTACGTCAAGTAGTGAAAGACTCTATCCTTCCATCTCTATCGAGCACCTTGGTTGCATGCCAAGGAACTGTAATCCATCGCAAACTACGGAAACATGGTTCTGAAAGTCACACATTAATATATCTCGGGTGAGACTCCACCTGCCTCGCAGGTGTTGCCAGCTGATCTTTCTCTGTTGGGACGATGTCTTTGGGTGTTTTGTTGTTTGTGTTGTTGTTGAACTTGGGTCACATGAGTGAGGAAAATTAGGCCAACAAATGGTTCCATTGTTGGGACCCTTAATCATTTGAGTCGAGGGAAATGTTGTAGTATTCGACAAAGGAGGAAATCGAGGATTGGATGGAGTCTAAGACGTTGGCATTTGCGTAAGAAGAGAGTGAAAGGTTGCGGTTGAGCACAGAGAACTGGTTAGATCGATACCTGTACACAGATATTCATGAGATATTCATTGCAGAGTTTCCTATTGTGCTGCATGAGTGGTTGTCAAGATTGGCGACTCAGCAGACAAATTTCCAGAGAAGAGAGGCAGTCGAGTGGACTACTTAGTTGGTCTCTTAGTTAACCACTATAAGTAACCCCAACTCTAGAGCTGTTGATTTTTGGGTCGAAATTATTTTGCAAGGGTATATTACTAATTTTTTAGTAGAGACAATAACCTCATATAGTGAGGCTTAAAGAAAATTTTTCCAAGGATCTTGAAGGAGGTACTTATTGTCTATAATTACCTAGATAAAGATGCTTGTTTATGAGAAGGGCATATTGGAGTTGAGTAGTTGAGTGGGGATATGTTACAGACGATCTATAAATAAAATTGGAAATGGTGAGCTGAGATGTTCCCAAGAAGTACAGATCCTGAACTAGAAGCTGGATTCCTAAGAAGTGGAACGAGATCCAGGTTCGGGAAAAGAAGAAAGATAGAAGGAGGAATCCAAACTCCTAGTATACTTGAAGCAAGTGAGTATGAAGTTGAGTCATGGCTAGACGAAGGGTCTTACGATGAAGAAGAAGACTATAACCCAATTTTTGAAGGATCAGAAGAATCTGAAGAATCTACAGATACATCAAGATCAGTTCGCAACTACATCACACCAGGAGTATCGCCAGAGGTATGATCTAGAGCCTCATCCCCTGTCGAAAGAGATGTTAATACTGATATTCATAGTACTACAACTAGCATGTAAGGGAGTCCTCCTTCATTAAATTATTCATTGGATAACCCTGACTCTAACTCAATGGTGGGGGCAGATATTAGATTACCCATATTTAATGGGAATGGAGAAGAAGATCTAGAACAACATTGGTTCCTTTCCGAAGCTATTTGGATGGTTCTCGAAGTTCACAGTCTAGACCTAAGAAAAGCGCAAATAATAACGCTATTGTGGGGCCACATGTTGTTACGGAGAGAAATTCCTATGGCTTGGGGTACCACAACAGACAGCTTGACTCCATAAATCAATCCTTTCCAATATGCAATAGAAATCAAATATCTAACACTAAAGGATCATACCTCATACCTTATTCCAGAAGGTTGAAGTAGATCCTCGTTGAGCTATCCAACTTCTTGAATTGAGCTATCTAACAAGTAAACAAGACAAGCATACTATATATATTGGTGTTAGATCTATTCTAGCATATATAATCAACAATGTATAATCATTTGAAATCATCCATGGATAAAATATTAATTCAAACATACATTATTGGACAGAAAATGATATTTCTATTAATATAAAATCAAAGATTACAATGGATACAACCTTTGTCGGCACGTCTGCAAATCGGAGAAACTGAATCCCCCACTTGGGACTCCACCACCTCAATCCTCCATCTCTCAATAGCAAGCTCACAAGCAAACGACAAGCTTGGGAAGAACAAAAAAGTGCTCCAAGGGACAAAGGGATGCAGACTCAAGCACAAGTTCCATCAACAATGGACTATAGTTTCTTTGCCCTCAATTCTCTCATATTCCTTCAATGTACCAAAGAGTTCCTTCTATAGCTTTTCAAAGGGGCAATGAAAGGTCAAATCCGAGCGATCTCAAGGCATAGGGAAGGCTAGGAGTCAAGTGAGTCGGATCCATGTCAAGAAAAACTTCAAAAGGATTTGGATTATGCACACATCCTGATGTACGCAGTTTTAGTGGTCAAACCTGCGTATATACGCGACTAGGGGTTTAAAAGTCAAGTGTATTAATTTTCACATGTTTTTAGGGATGGTCAAGGAAACATCAAAGGACAAAAAATGGTCCAAGGGGTCCAAGGAGCCTGCTGAGGGATAGGGGAAGGCCATACAAGTGTGATTCACTTAGAGTGGTAAAATCAGCTATAACAGATGCCCCCTAATGTGTGAGGTCATAGGGGTCATACGATGGCCGAAATACATTATAAGTCCATCCCACAAGTGGAGTGATGAAGGATCCCAAATGGAAGAAGAGCCACCCAATCAACATATTACAATGATACAACTCTACACATAATTGCAAATACATACAGCAGTCCCGAATACATAAGAGTACAATGGCCATGAATAGGCATGATACAAAATATCACATAAGTGGTCATCGCCCCGTACAATATACATAGATCAGAATCTCCATGATGAATATATATAAAGGATCATGATCTCCATAATGGATGAAGATATACAATGGATCAAGATCTCCATAATAGCTGGAAATGTCTGACATATACTGGAATCAAGTCACGAGAGATGAAATCTCATGAACACTGGCACAATCAAGGAGGTAGCACATAAGAGATGCCACCAATCTGGAAGGTCTTCTACACAAACTGCTACGAGTACATGTCCTACTATGTGAATAGAGGTGTCGAGGTCGAACATAGTAGTCCATCATCTGATTATCGGTCATTGATGTATACTGTTAACAGACGCGAGATAACCCACTGATAATGATAATGGGAATCAAGGTACTAGAGTGCAAACTAAAAAGTGTGAATACATGTGTTGAGGTCGAACACTTGAGAGGATCCATCGATCAGAGGACATTGATGTATTCCCAAACACTCTCGATGGCAAGAGAACCTGCCACTGATGACTGCAAGTCTCAAGGCACTAAAAAATGAATCTAGATTCCAATCCCAGAATAAATGATTTGAAGTCAATGGGATGAAATCCGCTGGAAGAAGGGAATCAAGGCATCCCCCATCATCCAACACGAGGTAGTCAGGAAAGCTGTATAATGTGGAAGTACTCGATCATAAGGTGCACGAACCAGTAACTGTACCGGGAATGGCTGACATGCAAAGTCAAGGTAACTGAGGAATGGCCGACTCAGGTTTCAACTTCCTTCGAACAAGAGCATAACGAAAAATGGTGACTTAAACAAAGGTAGCATAGACTCGACATTGAAAATTGGGAAATCTCTGCGAAATAGGAGGCATCGATAGAGGCTCCATGGGGACTGGAAGCTTAACCAGTTGGTGGAGATAAACTCAGATAAACAAGTACAAATCATAAATTCAAACTATAAACCCAACCAATGGATGTGATATATAGTGCTCTATTCGAAGGCGACATGACTCGACAGCTACCAAAGATAACATCTTTGCTTGTCCAACTTTTTGGTTTTTTTATTTTTTTTGGAATTTTTCAAATATTTAAAAAGCTTGAAAAAGTATAAAAATTCTTTATAGTTACAGACTAGGAGGAGACGAGTGTCATAGGGGCAAACAAACTAGTTCCAAGCAGTGGAACATACCTATGCTCAACGCAAGGATACATGTGTAGGATAGCGACACTCAGGGGAAAATCCCCTCCCAGTAAAAATAGGGAATCAAGCTGCAAAGGATATACAAAATGGCTCTGCATGGCTAGACATGAGACAAGCTCGGGCTATATGGCTGAAACTCAATTTCAGGGAAGCCGACGTACAGCTCAATAAGACAAGCAAAGCTCATGATAATGCAATTACAACTTGACATAAGGGAGTCCCAAGGGAAACAGGCCAGCAAAAGATCAAGAGGAGTATGAGGCTCTTGCGAAATGTCATGGCAATACTATACAACGGACTCCCACACCCTAAGGGACAAAATGTCAGTATGGGAACCAAATGAAAATAAGGCGCTAACTAGGGTACCCATGTAAGGTCAAACTCTACCACTCATATCATGCCACTTCTAAAACAACAAGAAGGTTCCGTGACATAATAGAGTGGGTTCATACCTAAGGCTATAATGAAATGGTCATAAGGTCATGCAAAATGCAAACGGTGATGAAACCTAACCTATATGCCAGTTTAGACATGATACCTGAGATCAACACGAACGGGTCAATCCAACGGCTGAAATGACACTCAAAAAGGTCTCTTACATCGTAAATTAGTCCAAAAAACGGTCCAAAATGATTAGAAATGGTCCAAACTATAGGAAAGGGGGTAAAAATTTTCAAAAATTTGAAAAATTTCTATAAATAGTAAAAAATTCAAAACATCATAAAAATTTGAAATTTTTACCCAATTGAGCTCAGATTTTCAACAACGAATTTCAAGGGATCCAGCTGGCGGAATCCATAACCGTTTCTTCCAGGTACTTACCCATGCTCTACTCTTCCATTTTGATGCAATTTTTGTCAAATTCCATGGTGTTTTTGGATTTCTAGGCCCATCTAAAATAGGCGTTGTGGCCCATGCGGAAATCAAGGGTTTTCCCGCGTATAGGGCTGGTTATAAGCAGAAAATTCCCTCACAGTCGCGTACACACGCGGCTGTTTGGCAAACAGTCACATATGCGGCCGCACATAAGGTTTTTTAAGTGTTCTAATGGGAAAAACTCAAATTTTTTGTGTAGGATGGTCCTAGAATGGAGAGAACGTGAACATGGTGATGTAGAAGAGGTAGTAAAGGCCGATCTAATGGCTCAACAAGCACTACGTGCATGTGGGATCTACAAATTTTGGTGTCTTGGTGGCTTAAGGGCCTAACCAGGACTATTGCAGATGTTAGTGGACTACTGGGATCCAGACTCAGAGTCATTCCAGATAGATGGGATGTCCCTCACCATAGAGGTGGAGGACATATACTTTATTACTGGACTTTCCCGATGGGGGAAAGTAGTAAACCTATGTTCTTACGGGATCGGAGGTGCCCTGACTATAGATGAGTACATTGCGGTGTACTGCTATCCGGACATGGAGAAGGTGGGGAGTCAGATCCCTACTAACTCCATACAGGTGCTGGGCCTAAAGGCCATCCTACTGACATTGGGTAGGATAGCAGGCTTGGCTTCACTCCATCAGGCCTTGCGGCCTCTGATGTTCTATGCAGTATAGTGCATGAGACCCACGGTATATGATTGGAGCATTACACTATTGGGCAACATGAAACATCAGCTCAGTGAGTGTAATATGGTTAGAGTGCGAAACTTCGGTTTCAGCAGCATATTGAGCATGTTTTTCTTCGATCCTGTTCTAGGATTGAGCCCTAGAGTTGACGTTCTTCTACATGGGGTTCAAGATCTAGCCCAATGACGTTGGGCGGATGCGATGCGCAGACTGGGTGGAGGTAGGGTGTCCAACCCCTATCCAGCTGATTTCTTTTCGTGGTGGCGACGACATATAGTTGCGATTGATGACTACCCCTATGCGGGGATAGATTTTCGGGGGGACCCAGATATGCCGCTACCACCAGGATTGGCATACGGTGAAATAGGTAATGAATCTCGACCCTCTCTTTAAATTTTTGAGTTATTTAACTTTTTTTGTGTTTTTTGATTATATGGAATCAAAAGACATATTTTTGGGTGACAATACATTGTGACATCTACCATTTTCATGCAGATGTGGGACCACGGTGGCCTGAAGGCTTCCCTCATCATAGACGGAGGGGAAGAGGAGATGATATCACAGGTGTGGATGCGGAGCGGATGCTCCAAAGAATTCATACCAACTTTGTGAGGCTGACACACAGAGTTCCCATGGTGCAAGTCGAGGACTTGCCTGAGGCCATGTAGCGCCAGGTGGTGGGTGTACCACGAGCATGGGTGCGATTATTTCGACGACTATCTAGAGTAGTAGTGACATTCCATGAGCACAACCCCCCTCCTCCTCCACAGGCTTAGATACCTGCGAATGATACATTTTGTATTACCGTGTATTATATTTTGGTGGCTCGAGAGCCCCATTTTTGTATCATGACACTATGTATTACCACATTTTGGATGTTTATAAAAACTTTTATGATGATCAGTTTATTTATTTACATGTGTAAATTTTTTTTTTGTGATGAGTTTATTGTGTACGAAACAAATGCCAATATAACACGTAGTTAGCATATGAGTCAGCAACTCGATTATTAATTCTTGGAATATGTATGTATGTTATATTGTCAAATTTTCATTCTAATAATCTCATACGTAAGAATCTTCTTAATAACGTCGGATCTCTAACATGGTAAAAACCATTAAGTTGTGACACTACTAACTCCGAATCAAGACATACCTCAAGAGAGAGAACGCCATGTAAAATGGCATCCCGTAGAAGCTCGATAACGGCACAATATTTAGCAACATTGTTCGAAGATGGCCATAAACATAAACCTTCTGAAGACAATACTTGACCCATAGGAGTATAAATCACCCAAGCAACAGAGGCTAAGTGTTGAGTGTGATGGCTCGCACCATCTGCGAATCCTATGAAGGTGGAAGATTCCATTGACATCTGCCAAAAGAAATGAAAACTAATCACAAACCCGATCACTATAAGAAAAATACCTACCTATGCAAAACTGTACAATAATATACAATAACGAGCCTTGGCTGAAAATCATGCATAGTACTTTTTGAGATAGAGCCCATCTCTAGGCTCCGCCAAGGTCATTCCCTCGTAACCCACTAACTCATAAGTGCCCTTCTCTAACACACGTTTGATGACATAAGTACCACGCCACATGGGGTTAAACTTTCCTGCCCCCAAGGGTTATTTTGGTTGATCCCACAAGAGGACCAAGTCTCCCTCACTAAACCTCCTTATATGGACAGAATTATCATACTGGACCTTTATGCGATGTTTATTTACTTCTAGAGCCACCAAGGAATCTTGATGCTGCTCATCAAGTTGCTCAAGGTGGACCAAACACTCCTCCAAAGGTGAAGTGTTTGGTAAGAGCTCTACGGCTAGCTTCAAAGAAGGAATCTTGCACTCAACCGGAAATACCGACTTCACTCCATTTACAATTTGATATGGAGAAAAACCCGTGGCAGTCTTAACAATGGTTCTATATGCCCACAAAGCAGGATATAACATAATGTGCCAATTATTCTTGCTTTGTGCGATGGTTCATTGGAGAATGGATTTGAGTGATTTGTTCACTGCTTCTACCTGTCCATTCACTTGAGGGTAGTAAGAGGAAGAATGCTCTTGTTTTTACCCTAAATTTGATGCCAACTCTTCCATCATATGATTTTGAAAGTGCGAGTCATGGTCAATGACAAGATCTTTCGGAATCCCAAACTGAGTAATAATCTGGTTGAATACGAAGTGCGCAGCTATCTCACCATCAAATTTAACTGTAGGCATAGCCTCAGCCCATCTCATGAAGTAATCAATAGCCACTATGATACGATGATGCCCCCCAGCTGAAGCTGGGTTGCAATCCATAAAATCAAGCCCCCACTTAGTGAAGGGACCGGCGGTGATGATGGGATGTAATGGGGTAGGTTTCGAGCGCATATTACATGCAAAAACCTGGAAAGGGTGGCACCTATTGACCGTATCTACACAATCCTTAAAGGTCGACGGCCATAAATAACCCACTCTTATGATTTTTTGGGCTGTAGAAAGCCTAGATAAATGACCACCACATGCCCCTCCATGGCAATCATTCATCACTACCTCAGCCTCTTCATGAGTGAAACAACGTTATAAAATGGAATCTACCCCACGACGGTACAAAGTGTTATCCACTATGAGGTAATTCTTAGACACGTGACGTAATCGTCATCGTTCATCCCATGAGAGGTGAGTAGGGACCTTCAATGTTTATAAATATATAATGATATCCCCATACCATGGGTCTAAAGTTGAGATTAAGAATATGTGTTCATCAATAAAGTATCTTCACAAACCAACTCCTCAACCTCACTTGGGAAATCCGATATAAGCTCTGCAAAAATTAACGAGTTCTTCGATTTTGCAGAAACAAACTCGAGATCGAATTCTTGTAGGATGACAATCCATTTATTATATTTTCCCCCAATCATCCTTCGAGTGAGGAAGAATTGAAACGGATTGACATGGGCTGCAACCAAGGTCTTGCGAAGGAGAATATAATGTCTCAACCGTTGCACCACATGTATGGGAGCTAAGGCAAGCTTCTCAACATGAGAATAATGAATCTCCACGTCAATAAGATTCCAGCTCAGATAGTATATGACATGCTCTTGGAGCTCCTCATCCTCTTGAACCAAAACCATACCAATCATCTCCATGGATGCAGACACATAGAGTAGAAAATCACGGCTATAGTCTAGGAGACTAATCACTGGGGCCGATGCTATGGCTTGCTTGAGCGCATCAAAGGACTTCTGGGCTCACTCATCCCAACAAAAGGTGGTGTCGTTCTTCAAAATATGCATGAAGCCTCTAGTCAAATTGGCAAAATTGACAACGAATCTCCGTAAGAAGTTTTCCATGCCTTGCAAACATTGAAGATGACGAATATTTTTGGGGGAAGACAACTGAAGTATTGCCTCAACCTTCAAAGGGTCGACTCTTATACCCTCTTTAGAAACGATGAATCCTAATAAGTGACCTGACTTCACACAAAACATGCATTTGTGAGGATTTAACCTGACCAAATAATGGCGACATCTTTCAAACACCAATCTCAAATGATAGGAATGACACATTCTCATACGAGAATGAGCAGCAAGGTCATCCAAAATACTTTGATAATTGATTTGAGATCATGGAAGATCAAGGTCATGGCCCACTAAAAAGTAGCTCCGGTGTTCTTAAGGCCAAAAGGCATTTTTCGTTATGGAAAAGTTCCCCAAGGACAAATAAATGCAGTCTTATGTTGGTCCTCAGGTTTAATTTGAATTTGATTATATCCGGAAAAGCTGTCCATGAAGGAAAAAACCTCGCTACCCACACACTCATCCAAAATCTGATCAATAAATGGTGTGGGGAAATTGTCCTTAGGACAGGCACGATTCAAATCACGAAAATCAGTACATATGCAGATTGCTCCCTGCTTCTTATCCACCAGAATGGGGTTTGAAACCCACTCCATCAAGGGAATGGGATAGATAAAACCGACCTTTAACAGTTTCTTTATCTCTTCCTTAATCGCAGGTGCTTTCCTAGGATTCACCGCACGCAAGTGTTGTCAAACAAGCTTAGTGTTGGGATAAGTCTTGATCTCTTGTTCAACAATGTGAGGGTTGATACGTGGTATTTCATCATAAGACCAAGCAAAGATATCACAGAATTATTTAAACATCTCAGTGTATTCTTGAATCTCAGCATGGGAACATTCTTCCCCAATATAGACTTTCTCCATCCTGCGAGGATCGCGAGAGATATTGATAGGAATCATTGGAGATATATTTTCCATGTTCCCATTAGCCATCGGACCAGGAGAGCTTAATGGAACCATGGGACTACCAATTCTCTCTCTAAGAACCTCCCTAAAGTCCTTATGCTCCAGGTGGTCAAGCTTAGGAAGAAAGTAAGATCTATGATGGCGCTATTCCCATGGTGGCTCAACTCCCGACATGGCATCAATAATTGCTTCATATGAAGGGAAAACACTATCAAGGCAGTCATGCACGTGAGAAGACTGTACTACCCATGCAGGCAGCACATAAGGGTCCTCCTCCTCTGTCTACGAAGAGGAAGGACTGGGCTCTGCAACACACTCAATATTAGCTTGATAAGATACCATAGTTGCAGGCAACGACACGTCTGTCACGATGGGATCACTTGAAGTATTCGGTGTAGGAAGAATCCAAGGATCTTCCATATGAATCGTGCGAAAAGAAACTGATCTCATAGATGTCAAATCCTCACCGGAACTAGACCCTATCATTAGGATCAATGTAGGACAACTAAAATTTCCCATGAGGGATGGATACATGCCCACACCCACACTCCCAGTTGCTGGCTGAGAGTGTTCTACGATCGAGATCGAAGCTCTCGAAGATGCGGTAATTGACGAATTCTTGAACGACGTTTGATCAATCGTGACTATCTTCCCATTAAATGGAAATCATACAACGCGAACTAGGGAAGAAGCTACAGCTTGCATACTGTACATCCAATTCCTACCCAACAAGAGATTGTAGTCAAGGGGCGCATAAACCACCTTGACCTCTATCGCAACGGTCTTCCCTCCCAAATGGACCTTAAGGGAAGGAAGGATCCCATGCAGCCTAAATGATATCCCATCAAACGCATTTATGATGGTCGCGGATTTATACAAATCATGGGAACCTAAACCCTTCCAACACGATAAATACATCATAGAATCAGCAGCGGCTTTGTCAATCACAGTGCGCTTGACGGTCATGTTAATACATTCTACGTGAATCAAAAGAGACACATAGTAAGGCAAGCGAGGCTGAAGTCCTACGGTTTCAAATCTAATCACAGAGGAAGAATTATCATCATTCACACCAAGGGCAGAAAGCAAATCCTTCCTTTGTGAAGGACAACTCTGAAGCACTTCCAGTGCAGACATCGCACAAGGAGTGTGGCCCAAATCCTCAACAACAGAATAGTTCTGGGCGGCTCATGCATTAGGATTGTGCCCCGAATGCTTAAGGACTCCCTTAAGAATGCAAGGTGGAGCTTCAGGTTTATCCACCAGTTTTTCAATACGAAAAGGAGTCTCTGGTGGATCAGGTTCCTTTCCTGGGTTTGATTGTGACGAACCATAGTCTTTCGCATGGGTCACAACTTTTGCAGCACGTACCATGTTAATGCAACCAAGACCACTACCCTCGTGTGGATCTTGATCACCACCAGACTGATCATGGGTCCTCGAGTTAATATTTTGATTGTGAGGTAAAGGGTTAGTCAGCTGGACCCTACGCCAAGAATCTCGAGGCTTCATCGATACAAGGAAACAAGTAAGTGAGGTGATCCTCCTTACACAACTTGCAAGGGAATTTAACCTTACGTTTAGCTTGCTTGTCCCCCCCAGCATTACGGGTGTTCTTGTCATTATTATTAGCATTTTCATTCCTATTCCCACCCTTACGATTATTCTTACCCTTCCTTTTATTCTGTCCGGGCTGTTGGTTACCCTTCTGGTCCGACGATTGTACTGAAAGAACACTCACCGTTTGGGTGGGTTGAGACAAAGCTGTGGCTTGTCTTGAAGTAGATTGGTTGATTGACAATTGACTAATTTTTTTTGCAACTGAATCCACAGGTTTATCACTCGCACAACCAACAATGCCATCAGAATGTGGTCCAGGTTTAACTTTGGGGTCAAAACTAGAACGTGGAGCATTGAGAATGATCTCATATAACAAACCGGACTGAGCATAAATTAAATCTAGTTCTTGCGCCCTAAAAATGGCTTGTTCCTCATTTTACACTCCATATGTAGAAACATCCTTCGCTATATATGACAATAACAACTTAAGGAACCATTCAAGGAGGAATTCCAGCAGTATAAAGGATTTAATCAACCTCTTCCATTTACGCCACTCTTGGATATGATCTGAGATATGTGTGGCTTTATCTTGCCAAAATGTCGACAAGAGTTCAGTACCAACGTCGTAATGCACTTGTAGTTGGAAGTGGTTAAGAAAATTCATCGCTACGTCATCGAACAAAGCGAATGCCCCCATAGGTAGCTCTATATACCATTTTATGGCAGGCCTTGTAAGGGTGCATTGAAACATCCTTAAACGGATTGAGTCCTAGTGTAAGGAATTCGAAGAGCACCATAGGTGAAAGGTAGTAACATGTTCACTCAGATCCTCTCTCGGTTTGCCCTCGAATTTGGGTATGTTTGAGGGAAGCTTAGTAGGGACAACCAACCAAGCTGAGTCATGAGCTACAGGATTGTTCGTCAATCTCGACAAGTCATGAAGATTCAGCGTTGTGAGGAAAGGGAGCCTAGGATGATTAGGTCGATGGACCGCTCCCTGATAGTTCTGATTCACATAGATCCGATTACCATAACCACCATGGCCTTGGTCATAGTTCCCTCCTCCTATTTGACCCATATAGGGTGGCATGGAAGCACCATAGTGTGGTGTACCTTGACTATTTGGAGCTACAAAGCTATAATTTGGAGAGTAAGCCAGTTGTTGATACTCGCACCAATAAGGTGAAGAACCTTGTCCATACTGCATCCCATAATAGGGTCCATAAGTCATCGCATGGGATGTCCCATGAGACACTCCGTAAGTAGGAATATACGCTCTGGAAGTAGGAATATGACCTCTAGAAGTATGAACATGACCTCCTGAAACAACGGGTGGTGCATGAACTTGAGACACAACTGGTCTAGTAACCGTAGTACGGACATGACTCGTAGCAACATTCCAGCCCGAAGGACGACATGAATGTGGTGGAGGGTGAACATTCAAAGAACTAGGGACAGAGGATGAAGGGACCTGTGTAATTATGTATGTGTTATTCCCTATAGTCACTCATCTTGGATCTGGTATCCTAATAGGATCACTAACCCTAGACCTAGGAGGAATATGTGATGTGGCTTCCACCATCAGGATGGAAGGTGCAATGTGACTTGTTCTCCCAAACCTCTTCGCATGGTAAGGAATGAGAGTGCCCCCAGGCATAGTGTTAGGCTCAAACTCAGATTCGACATGGAATGCCAAATCATGTGTGGGAAAACTAGACATACCATAACTACCATAACTAGTGCTCATGGGTTCAAAATGAGTCTCATCATCCTCCGGCATTCCATACCGGTGATGCGTCAATGGGGAATCAACCCTAGAGTAAGTAGGTCTATCATGAAAAGTTCCTATCTCAGAAATCATAGGACCTAACTCAGTCAAATGAGGTGAAGGATCATAGTTAGGAGTAAACTCCCCATCTTCCACATGAATGGGAGAAGGTGGTTTAGGAATACCTTCTATATGGTCTCCCATGGTGTGTGAATCAATGTGCGAAGTAGTCCACCTGGACTGTTTATTTCTCTCTCCCAAAGGAGGAAGATATGTAGAAGGCAGAAGTCCTGCTAAACGACGAGAACGGTGAGGAGCCGCACCCGAATCCACAATGACTCAAAAAATATAAAAGACTCTCTATCTACACAAACCCTAGGCAAGCTAGCATGCACAGAGAAATCACCAATAAAATCTAAATCCAACCACAAGCAATCAAGGGTAGGATAAGTGAGCTCCCGAATGAAGCAGGTATGTCTTGCCTAGGAGAGGCTTGAGACTCCCATACACAACAAGTGGAGGTACGTAACCAATTATTGTGGCCCTCAGTTGCAACGCGTAAAGCGACTGTGCTATCCAACCCCAACATGGTCGGGACACCCGCAGAATAACCCCTACAAAGTACCCCCTCGATATCCTAGGTAAGGCCACTAAGGTCACCTCAATATAATCAATGCTCAGGCAGACAGTCGCAGGCGGGATTGACCATATGGGCAGGGCAGTAAAACCTGAAACTCTCGAAAGAGCCCCCAGATACGAAAACAATCCTGGAAATATCTTCAGTGCTACTCAGTTATGACTAGGGGTCATCCCAATCAATAACCGCTCACATTGCCTCGTGCTTAACTCCCTTTTGAGAGGAGGATCCTGAGAAACACTGGTTATACCAAATAATTTCACACACTCACCTGGATAGACACATACATGTTGTTGTTTAGTGGTCTTGGAGAATTTACTCACAATGAACTATTCCAAGACCCTAAAACTTAATCTTGCTGGTGAACCCTATCAAATAAAATAGTGTAGTTCATTTTAATTAATCATTGATTTTAATTGGCTTTATTTCTCAAAAGAGGTATATGGCCATGCAACTAATGGTGTTATGACACAACATGAAGTAAAATGCACACCTAACAATCAATGCAAATGCATTGTGTCCATGAAAAACGGGGTATGCTACTACGTGAAAAGCACAATTTTCTTCAAATGATAAATGCAAGCTTTCCTATATGAAATCCTGACTAATTCTCCAAAGCAAATCTAGTGCAAGTACTATGCAAAATGCAAGATGCCAGGCATGATGATAAGCAAATATTTTTGGATTTTTTGAAATAAAAATGAGATATAAAAGCAAAATAATGGCTCTACAACCCCAAGACTCTACAAGCACACTCAAGTAGCACTCAAGCAAAGTACTAAGGTAAAAGAAATCTAATGCACTAATCCCAAAACAAAAATTAAAAAATGCAATGAAAAGAACATTCTTAAAAAATAAATTTTACCCTAAAAAAAAATGTCTCTGGTAAGAAATAGAGGTGTATACAGACTCTAGCAGTATCAAAGGAGACTCAGCAATCATCAAAATTCACCCAGCAACCATCCAAATTCCTCTAGAAGGAAAAACTAAGGGCATACGTGACTGTTCATAGTAAACCCATGTGTGTACGCGGAAATGGCAGTGAAACCCGCTTATATACACGACTGTGAGTTAAAAAATCGCGTACAGGAAGAAAGGTACATAAAAATAAAGGAAAACAGACAAGTTGAGACAAACTTCACACCAATCAGACACTACAAGGAAAACATTCCCCAAGACACGACATAGAAACAACAAAAAACGAGCAATTCAAAGTCATTGAATGCTGATAGAAACCCCCAAAGGACAACTACTAGGAACTCCCCAGCGGAGTCGCCAATTCTGTTACAGAGAGAAATTCCTATGGCTTGGGGTACCACAACAGATAGCTTGACTCCAGAAATCAATCCTTCCCGATATGCAATAGAAATCAAATATCTAACACTAAAGGATCAGACCTCGTAACTTATTCTAGATGGTTGAAGTAGATCCTCATTGAGCTATCCAACTTTAGCTTGAATTGATAAATCACTTCCTCAACAACAAGTAAACAAGATAAGCATACTATATATATTGGTGTTAGATCTATTCTATCATATATAATCAACAATGTATAAACATTTGAAATCATCCATGGATAAAATATTCATTCAAACATACATTATTGGACAGGAAAAGATATTTCTATTAATATAAAATCATAGATTACAATGGATACAACCTCTGTCGGCACGTCTGCGAATCGGAGAAACTAAGTCCCCCACTTGGGCCTCCACCACCTCAATCCTCCATCTCTTGATAGCAAGCTCACAAGCAAACGACAAGCTTGGGAAGAACACAAAGTGCTCCAAGGGACAAAGGGATGAAGACTCAAGCACAAGTTCCATCAACAATGGACTATAGTTTCTTTTCTCTCAATTCTCTCATATGCCTTCAATGTACCAAAGAGTTCCTTATATAGATTTTCAAAGGGGTAATGAAAGGTCGAATCCAAGCGATATCAAGGGATAGGGAAGGCCAGGAATCAAGTGAGACGGATCCATGTCAAGGAAAACTTCAAAAGGATTTGGATTATGCACACATCTTGATGTACGCGGTTTTAGGGGTCAAACCTGCATATATACACGATTAGGGGTTTAAAAGTCGCGTGTATTAATTTTCACATGTTTTTAGGGATGGTCAAGGAAACATCAAAGGATAAAAAATGGTCCAAGGGGTCCAAGGAGTCTACAGAGGGACAGGGGAAGCCCATACAAGTGTGATTCACCTGGAGTGGTAAAATCAGCTATAACAGATGCCCCCTAATGTGTGAGGTCAGAGGGGTCATACGATGGCCGAAATACATTATAAGTCCATCCCAGAAGTGGAGTGATGAAGGATCCCAAATGGAAGACCAACCACCCAATCAAAATATTACAATGATACAACTCTGCACATAACTGCAAATACATACAGTAGTCCTGGATACATAAGGGTGCAATGGCCATGAATAGGCATGATACAAAATATCACATAAGTGGTCATCTCCCTGTACAATATACATAGATCAGAATCTCAATGATGAAGATATATAAAGGATCATGATCTCCATAATGGCTGAAGATATACAATGGATCAAGATCTCCATAATAGCTGGAAATGTCTGACATATACTGGAATCAAGTCACGAGAGCTGAAAGCTCATGAACACTGGCACGATCAAGGAGGTAGCATATAAGAGATGCCACCAATCTAGAAGGTCTTCTACATAAACCGCTATGAGTACATGTCCTACTATGTGAATAGAGGTGTCGAGGTCAAACATAGTAGTCCATCGTCTGATTACCAGTCATTGATGTATACTGTTAATAGACACGAGATCACCATTTGATAATGAAAATGGTAATCAAGGTACTAGAGTGCAAACTAACAAGTGTGACTACATGTGTTGAGGTCGAACACTTGAGAGGATCCATCGATCAGGGGACATTGATGTATTCCCAAAGACTATCGATGGCGAGAGAACCTGCCACTGACGACTGGAAGTCTCAAGGCACTCAAAAATGACTCTAGATTCCAATGCCAAAATAAATGATCTGAATTCGATGGGATGAAATCCGCTGGAAGGAGGGCATTAAGGCATCCCCCATCATCCAACACGAGGTACTCAAGAAAGCTGTATAATGTGGAAGGACTCTATCATAAGGTGCACAAACTAGTAACTGTACTAGGAATGGCCGACATACAAAGTCAAGGTAACTAAGGAATGGCTGAGTTAGGTTTCAACTTCCCTCGAACAAGAGCATAACGATAAATGGTGACTTAAACAAAGGTAGCATAGACTCGATATACAAAACTAGGACATCTATGTGACATAGGAGGCATCGACAGAGGCTCCATGGGGACTGGAAGCTTAACTAGCTGGTGGAGATAAAATCAGATAAACAAGTACAGCTCCTAAAGTCAAACTATAAACCCAACCAATGGATGTGATATATAGTGCTCTATTCGAAGGCGACACGACTCGACAGCTGCCAAAGATAACATCTTTCCTTGTCCAGCTTTTTGGTTTTTTTTATTTTTTTTGGACTTTTTCAAATGTTCAAAAAGCTTGAAAAAGGAATAAAACTACTTTATAGTTACATACTAGGAGGAGACGAGTGTCATAGGGGTGAACAAACTAGTTCCAAGCAGTGGAACATACCTATGCTCAATGCAAGGATACATGTGTAGGATAGCGACACTCGGGGGAAAATCCCCTCCCGGTAAAAATAGG